>OX421977.1:108596085-109061085 GCA_949128135.1 Parasteatoda lunata | reverse complement strand
AAACTCTTCAAGAGTATTTCCTTAAAATGAAAGAAATTGCCACTCAAAGTGATATTGATGAGTTAGCTCTAATCACTTACATAATTCAAGGAATACCTGACCAAACAAATAATAAATCAATTCTTTATGGAGCCAATAATCTTTTTGAATTTAAAAAAAAACTTAAAGTTTATGAAAAAATTAAAAGTGACTTAGATAAAAATAAATTTCAAAATAACAAGGGACCATACATGAAGAAAATGGAAAACCCTAAATATGACATTAGGTGCTTTAAATGTAATGCACCAGGACATAAAGCTCCGGCTTGTCCTAGAAATAAAAATGTAAACCCGAATGTGACAAAACCCAAAATACATCATACAACACAGGAGATCCCAATAAATCAGTGTAAATACTGTTCGAAGAAAGGACTATTGAATCAGTTTCACATGGGCTCCTCGTGTGTAAACAACCCTAATGTTGTTGAAATGAACGTTCAAAATATGACAAATAAACAATGACAATTAATAATATCCGGATATCAAGTTGAAAATAAATACCTGAATGGATATAAAGTGGAAAATAAATACTTAAATGGACGTCCAAAATCGAAACCAAAACAAAGTGAAAATGCAAAAAAAGAGATATTATTGAATGTTGATACCGGGTCAACATTGAATATAATACCAAAAGACCTTGTCTCAAAATTAAATATTCCTATTAAAAAATGTGAGGAATTAAATGTTATCCAAACGAAAGGACAATTAACACTTAACAAAATTTGTGAGTTTCCCCTTAAGATAGGCGAAATTATTAAATCAGCTAAGTTTTTTATAATTGATACTGATTTACCATATGCTCTACTAGGGTTGCAGACTTGCAAGGATTTTTGTTTGTCTATTGACTGTGTCGGGCCAGTTGTTACTCAATTTGGTAAGAAATTGATCACCTCTGCTAATTCTAACAGTGACAACTTATCTTTGCACATTAGACAGCAAAATTCTCAAAGTGTTAGGGTTAAAAATGGTGAAAAAAATAGAAGTTTAAGATGTTTCAATAAAAGTAAACATTTTGAAAAAAATAGAAGTTTAAGATGTTTCAATAAACGTAAACATTTTGAAAAAATAAAAGTTAAAGATGGTTCAGTAAAAGTAAACATTGAAAAAAATAATGTTAAGGATAACAAAAATAAAAGGAAAAGGAAAAATAGGAAAAAGAAAGAAGGTCCAAAAATTTCAAATGATTCGAAGATAGTACTAGGTAATGAGTGCACACATTATCAGGTCAATATCGACGAAAGAATAAAAAATGAGAACAAAATAGAAAATGTGGACTTAAAAGAAATTTTAGAAAGTTATGATGATATTTTTGCAAAACATAAACACGACGTGGGAGAAATCAGAATGGAACCACAAAGAGTCAGGTTAACCTCAGATTTACCTATATCTCTAAGGTCGTACAAAACATCCCCAAAACAACAACAGGAAATTGATTTACAAATAGAGGAATTGTTAAAAAATAACATTATGAAAGAAAGTTCATCCCCTTATGCTGCCCCTGTAACTTTAGTCTTTAAAAAAGATTAAAATAAAAAGAGTCGTTTATGTATTGACTTTAGGAAATTAAACCAAATTACAAAAACAGATTCTGAACCTCTACCTTTAATACAGTCTTTAATTGAAAAATTGTCTAATAGTAGTTATTTTTCTAAAATAGATTTATCACAGGGATATCATCATGTTCGTATTCATCCTGATGACACTGAGAAATTAGCATTCGCTACTCACAACGGTCTATTTGAATACTTAAGATTACCTTTTGGCTGGAAGAATGCACCAAGCATTTTTCAACGTACAATTCGTAGAATTTTAAATAAACATAAAATTAAATTTGCTACGAACTATTTTGATGATATTATTATATTTTCTAATTCTTATGATGAACATTTAACCCATCTTAAAAAGATTTTCGATATTTGTAAACAAGAAAACTTGAAATTAAAACTTTCAAAATGTTCATTTTTGCAAAAACAAATAGAATTTTTAGGATATGAAATAAGCAATGGGATTGTATCACCCGATAACCATAATATTGAGGTGATTAAAAAAATAATGCCCCCTAAAAATGTAAAATCATTGCAAAGATTTCTTGGATCAATAAATGTTTACAATAAATTTATTGATGGTTATGCAAATATTCGACATCCTTTAAACAACTTGTTAAAGAAAGATGTAAAATGGGTGTGGTCAGAAAAATGATAACAATCTTTTGAACTGTTAAAAAATGCTATTATTTGTAAACCAATTTTGAAAATTTTTAATCCTATTCATGAATGTCATCTTTTTGTTGATGCATCGTTAATTGGAATTGGAGCTGTGTTAAAACAGACAGATGAATGTGGTGTATTGCATCCTGTAGCTTTTCATTCTCGTTCCTTAAGAGACTATGAAAAAAATTATGCAATTGCAGAACTTGAATGTCTTGCTATAGTCGATTCTCCAAATTAAATTCCATCATTACCTGTTTGGCCAGAAATTCACCATACATACTGACCATGCTGCTTTGGTTTGGCTAAAAACTGTTAAAAATTTAAAAAGTAGATTGTTTAGATGGTCATTATTGTTAAGTATGTATGAATATGATATTAAATACACAAAAGGTTCTACTAATTTTGAAGCAGATTGGCTTTCAAGAGATGCAACACATTCATTTGTCAAATGTAATAGTAAAAATAATGTTCATGTTTCACATTTGTTAAAATTGAATGAAATAATTGAAGCTCAAAGGAAAGATAACTTACAAGGGAATTTTGTTGATATCAATGATGTTTTATGTGTACGTAAGAAATATTTTACTAAAATAGTTGTTCCATTTTCCTTGAGATTAAAACTTCTGCAAATTACTCATTATAAATTTAACCATCCAGGAGTGCAGAAAATGATTAACTTAATAACCCTTGTTTATTATTGGAATAACATAACATCAGATATAACAAAATTTTGTAAACATTGTCATACGTGCCAATTAAATAAAAAACAGCGACAGAAAAGATTTGGATTATTACAATCCTTACCCCCTGTGAATCAGTCTTTTGACTTAATAGCAATAGATAGTGTTGGTGGATTGAATTATTATAATTCAACAAAAAAATATTTAACTTAAATTATTGACCACCTAACAAGATACATGTGGGCTTTTGCGTCAAAATCCATTAGTTCAGAAACGTATACTAATTTTTTACATCAAATTTTTCAAAATCAAATACCTAAATCCTTGTTGAGTGATCGAAACGCCGCCTTTACGTCTTCTCATTTTAAAAAATTTTTGAAACATAATAAGATTCAACAATTATTGACAACTGCACATCATCCGCAGTCTAATGGCAAGGTAGAACGCCTTGGTCAAACAATAATTACACGTTTAAAGTGTAAAATTAATGAAAAACCTACTAAAACTCCCTGGCCTACTTTGTTAAAAGATATAGTTAATACTTATAACTTAACTCTCCATTCTGTGACAAAATTTCCACCTGCATACCTCATGCATGGTAGACTCCCCTATGAAAATCCTTTAAATGAAGAAATCTATCCACCTGTTGAGGAAGCTAAAAAAATAGCAATTCAAAGAATTAAAGAATATCATGAAAGAAATAAAATTTACTATGATGCTAGATTTTTAGATATAGACTTTAAAACTGACGAATTAGTTATGTTTGAAGAATTCACTTATCCTAATACTGGGAAGTTGTCACCTACTTTTAGTGGACCGTATAAAATTCTTCAAAAAATTTCAGAAGCTAATTACAAAATAAATAAAAAGAATTGTTTAAGTAAACAAAATTTTGAAATAGTACATGTATCAAATCTTAGGAAATATAACAACCCACAAATGTTGAAATTAAATCATGAATAGTGTCCAAAACAAAACAAAATATTTTACTTTCTTCAATGGAGGAAGTACACCCTATATTTTTTTTGGGAGATCCAAATCGCGTGTGGAGATATTTACCTCAACATCAATTGGATGTGAGGGCGATGAAAGTTGAACTTTTTTTTTCTCAACAAGTTGAGAAAAGTATTATAAAATATTTTTGGATTGACCCGCCTGGATCTCTCAATATCACTGTGCTTCATGAAATTCTGTTTTCCTCCATTTTAACGGGGAATACAGATTTTCATAAAGTAAATAACCTCTTTAACCATACAGAATCTTAAATTCTGATTTGTGAAAATTTCTGATTGAAAAGTTTTGAAAATTTTAGTAGATTAGTTTCAAAAACATGTTTTATTTTTCTTTCTGTTTAGTTGCCTAAACAGATAAATTGTATTATCATGTTTTTATTGTTATCATTGTATATAGTTGTTTTTTTTACAGATAATTGAAAAAATGTTATTTGTAGTAGTGAAAAGAAACAGTCGTACCAACCTAAATTTTTTAAATTCAAAAAAAAAAAAAAAAAAAAAAAAAAGAAAAGAAAAAAGAGTCTAAATTATTTTTATTTTGGCTTACCAAAATTTTTTTTGGGGGGGATGTAATACAAAAATTATAATACTTTTGTATTAATAAAAGAATTAAAACTCTTTCGTTTTCATAAAATGTCTTTGTTAAAGAATAAGCGTAGAGAGATTCTATTTTGGGAATTCAATGATGATGAACATACGATTGAGTTATTTTTAGAATCTCTCCCCCTTTCACTTCCATATAAGGAAGCATGAAATGATTTTCCTTAATGCGTAAGGATACAAGTATTTCAAAGACTGTGCCTTTTTACTCCAAAATGTGTTAGTATAAAAGCGAGAGCAATGCTTTTCGCATGTCCTTTTCATCATGTTGTGATCCTGATTAGCTGTTCCGGAATTGTCCAAAGTCTTGTCCACTCCCTCCCTTGCGGAGTGTGGATGTGAATTGTTATCGATACCAGCCTACTACCATTAATAAAGCTTTTTGGAGTGTATCATGGCTTACGACTGCATTATTAAAGCTAAATACACCACTGATAACAGGGATGTAGCCCTGTTATTATATATATATATATATATATATATATATATATATATATATATATATATATATATATATATATATACATATATATACATATACATATACATATATTCATATATATATACATATATATATACATATATATATTCATATATATGCATATATATATATATATATATAAATATATATATATATATATATATATATATATATATATATATATATATATATATATATATATATATATATATATATATATATATATATATATATGTTCAAAAAGAATGTGCAAATGCATTTCGGGCAAATCCTTGGTCAAAATTATTTACTAAAAAATTCCTTTGTTAATTTATAATATTTTTCCATGTGCCAATCCATTTCGGGCAAATCCGTGGCTAAAATTATTTACTAAAAAATTTCTTTATTAATTTATACAATTTTTCCATGTGCAAATCCATTTCGGGCAAATCCGGGGCTAAAATTATTTACTAAAATAAGTTGTTTTTTTCATTTTTTTTCATTGTTAATTTATATAATTTTTCCATGTGCAAATCCATTTCGGGCAAATCCGTGGCTAAAATTATTTACTAAAAGATTTCTTTGTCAATTTATATAATTTTTCCATGTGCAAATCCATTTAGGGCAAATCCGTAGCTAAAATTATGTGCAAAACAGGCAATTCATGCTTCTTTTTCTTTTCTATTTTATATTTTTTTCTTAAATAAATATTTATTTTCTAAAATTATTTATAGTCAACTTTTTTAAATTATCCAGTATAACATTACCTCGCGCACATCCGTTTTCTGGCCCATCCTTGGTAACTAACAAATCAAACGCACTTCAGTAATGCAGCAAGAACGCACTTTAAACTTCTCTAGTTACACTCAATTTGCGCTTTTGTTTTCATAGTTTTCATATTTTGCAATCTGGCAATCTTGTTACGTAAACATTTTAAATCATTCTTGAAAAATTTCCCGTTCATGTAAGTTCGCTTTATTTCACTTCTCGCTTTATAGATTTTGTTTTATTCTGCTCTTCAATTATATTTTATTTTGTGTTTTTATGTGTCATTTTTACTTTTGTGTTTAATTTTTTTGTCGTAATTTTTGTAAAAAAATTTTTTGAGTGCTCCTCACACTATTGTATTGATATATTTTGCTTTGGCTATATTGATACAATATTAGAAAGCACTCTTTTTCGGATATAATCATGTGGGCTGATGAAAAGATTATATCTTTTATTTTCGGTTTTTAAAAAAAAACTTTATCCTTTTTTTTTTTTTTTAATTTTTTATTTATTTATTTATTTTTTTAAATTAATTAATTATTTTTCTTTCCCCAGTTGTTTGTCATTTTTATTATTTCCCCCCTCCTTTTTTCATTTGTCTGTAATTTACCTTTGTTTTGTTTTCATTTTAAACTTATATATATACATATATATACATACATATATATACATATATATACATACATATATATATATATATATATATATATCTTTTTATAAGCGTATTTATACTTGTGTGCAAACATTTTTCGATTTCCTTAATAAGTTCTCGAGATATAGCGAGATAGATAAAACTTGAACAAACTTTGGACTACTCTCCAGACCTAACGATTGGCACCATATTATTTCCCAGATTACGGTCTATATATATATATATATATGGATATATATATATGGATATATATATATGGATATATATATATATATATATATATATATATATATATATATATATATATATATAATATATATATATATATATATATATATAAGCTTAGAGATTTTTATTTAAGAGAAACAAAAACAATGAGCAAAACAGGAAGAACAAACATCAAAATAGAAAAAAGGCTGAAAATGAGCAAATGTTAAAATTTGTTTTTGTATTTTTGTGGGTTGTCATAAGATAAACATGATAACAAAGCGAAAGCCTATTCCCAAGGCAAAAATTCTACATAATTATTAATAAATAATAATAAAAAATTTATTTATAAGCAAAGAACGTCATTCAAAGGAAAGCAAATAAACGAACATAAAATCTAGTTTCTTTTTTTATTTATTGTTTTCTAAGGTATGACGATAGTACGATCAAGGTTTAAACTTTTAAGGTTTTTGCGTACTTAACGATTGGATTTCAAAAGTAAGGAAAATATTTATTTTAGATGAACTTATTAGACCAAATGATAGTAGAATCCAGTATTGAACAAATAATAGCAAATTCGAGAACCGGTAAAAATGAATGGATTTGAGTGCCGATAAAAAAAAAGTGAGTTTGTGTCCGGATTAAATAGCTGGTTCAAATATTAATTAAAAAAACAGTCAGTTGGAGAATTATTCAAAAAAGCTTGAAAAGTTTTCAAATGATATCCTGTTAGAGTGATAAGAAGATAGTAAAATCGAATATTGAAAAAAAGTGGGGAGTCTGTAAGAGAAATATTCAAATGATAGTGAGTTCGAATAATGTTCAAATAATATCATCACTAGTGCTGCACAATGGGCTATTGGCGACGGTCTGAGAAACATCCCTGAGGATGATTAGAAGACAGGTCATCACAATTTTGATCCTCTGTAGAGAGAATGGCACCCCGCTTTGTTAGCCAGACGATCTGCTACTGAAGTCGAGCACTTTACGGTGGAACAGTTTAACGAGAACCCATACCGCACATCATCTGTCCCTACGCAGACTGATCCAAGTGGTCACTCACCCGCACACTGACCGCAGCCACTGATGCTTGACTTCGATGATCTGCTGGGAATCGTGTCTTAACGATCCATCCTCCGTGGTACCGATAAAAGAAAGTGAATTTAAGTAACGATCAAATGATAGTAGAATCCAGTATTGAACAAATGATAGCGAGTTCGAGAACCGGTAAAAATGAGTAGATTCTAGTACCGGTAAAAGAAAAATGAGCTCAAGTTATGATTAAATGATAGCGGGTTCAAGTAACAATAAAAAGATAGTGGGATTGGTCAATTGTTCGAAAGGGAGTGGGCTTGAAAACTCTTCAAATGATATCCGGTTAGAGCGATAAAAAGATACTGGGGTCGAATATTGAAAAAAAGGGACTTGATAAGAGAAATATTCAAATTATAGTGAGTTCGAATAATGCTTAAATAATGCTCAAATACTGTAATTGAGATAAAAAAACTTTAATATAAAATTTTTATTTTTTAAAAAAATATTTGATTGATTTTGTTCAAAATTGTGAATTTCGCCAACTAAAAGTTGGGAAAATTCATAATCATAAATTAAAACTTATTTAGTTCAAAATGATATAAAAACGCTTTTACTATACAATTCAAAGTTTTCTCCTTAATAAAAAATAAATAAATACATTTATTTTTGTAATTATTTTCATTTGTCAAGAAATAAGCATATAACTTCTCATTTTTTAGACTATGCCCACTCTCGTTTAAACAAACAATTACTGAAAAGAGCATATATACGATGAATCATTTTTGGGACTATTCATTTTGTTCAAAAATGAGTGAATGATGAATCAGTTTTGAGCGTATCACTATTCTCAATGAGTACATAGCGTTTTTAAGTTCGACCCTATTTGTTTGGTACGTATTTTGAGTATTTGATAGGATCAAAAATGACAAATAAAATATAACTATTGTATTGCTCATAACAGAGGTGGCTAAGTCACTTGTCAAATTTAATAACAGATTTTAGAACATTAGAACATTACAGAGATAACAGGTGGGACCCGATATCTCTACTCTACAGAGTCCGCTCGGTCTTGGACACCTTCGAAGAGCATCAAGCATTCCAAGGTACACATTAGATAACAATACCATCAGGGGTAGATAGGTAAGTAGGTACTTTATTTACGTCCCATTAGAGCTGCACAATGGCACGAGCTGTACCCTTGGTATTGCTCGGCGACCAGCCTCAGGACTTTTGATTCCACAGATTTTACGAGCACGTATATCGCATTTACTCAATGTGTCTTAGTGGAGTTCAGGATCGAACACCGGCCCTACTGGACCAGAGTCCGATTCTCTCCTCCCTTTGATACCACGGTCCCCGTCAGAGATAGTTCTAGTTTAATAACGTTGCACTAGAGCTGCACAATGGGCTATTAGAGATTGTTGAGGATGATCCGAAGACATGCTGTCATAATTTTGATTTTCTGCACAGGGGATTGCCCCCCCCCCTGTTTTGGTAGCTTGATGACCGAAGTGTCGAGCACTTACGACAGAAAATTTTTACGAGGACCAATACCCCACACCCTCGGACCTTGCGCAGACTGATCCAAGAGGTCACTGACCACAGCCAGTAATGCTTGACTTCGGTGATCTGCTGAGAACGATCCATCAGAGATAGAAACTTTCCGAGGTTGAGAGACGCAGCCAAGCATCCACCCTCTTATATAAAAAACAAAGGTCTAAAGTAAATGAGTCAGGTTTTACGAAATACTTTCCATGAAAATACGTTGGCAAAATTTTCGTTAACCATGAAAATAGACACATTGCAGATCAGGCATCATTCGAATTTGCGTTTAGTGGAAGACATGTAGCCTACATCCTTTTACAACTATATAGAAAAAATTCGACATGTGAATGTTGGATTATCTGCACAGTATTCATGGATTTTGATAGTGTTGTGTTCTTGTGTCTCCTGTACATTGTTGAAATTGTGACTATTTAGTAAGTCTTTTAATATTGAAATAGGTAGTTAAAGTGATTCAATCTGAAAATAAACATCTTGAATAGCTAAGATATTAGAACTTGATGGATGGTAGGAGACTATTGAAAACTTCGTTTTGATCGCGGAGGAATTCTGAATTGGTGTAGAACTTAGAATTTTGGAGATGCTTCAAACTATTCCATAATATAATACGTGTGTTTATTCCTTTCTTTGGGATAAAAACCAGCTAATGAGAAGTAGTATCGCAGCTTTTTGGCGCTACGTGATTTTGAATTTACTTTTTTGATAATAAGCACAGGTTGCTTTGTTCTTTTCTTAGTGCCATCGAGATGATGACGCCTATTTGGGATTGATTCACAAAACTTCGAATTTAAAGTGTCGAACTCTTTTCCCTCCCCCAAAGTGTGAAACCACCTTTTTACTCTCGATCTTTCCTTAAGGATAACAACAGCTTCAACTGTTTGTGCTTTTGACACAATCTTTCGAGCCGGAAAGATTGACCTCTAGCATGATGCTAGTATAATGACAAGAAGCTGCCACAAAATATAAGGGTTACAGCATCTCTCCCTTTCTCTTGAATACAAAGAAACAGGTAAGCCTTTTTGACTTTTTACTTTTTGGGGGCGCTCCTGCAAGAATGCCCAGCCATTCAGACTCTCCACAGAGATGGCAATCCAATGAGCCTTTAGAAAATATCCTGTTTGAAGCCAAAAAAAATGGCTCAACCGATTTTTGGTTCATCATTGAGGCCAAAGAAAAACATTGTACAATACCCCAAACTTCACCAGTACGGCTCAAATGTGACTTATCAAACTCTGTACCAAACAAAGGTATAAAAAGCATTAGGTTCCAAAAAAATGGGGCACTATTAATCCAATGTAAAGATTTGGAAACAGCAAGGTACGTTTTAGCTATCAAAACTATACTTGACATTCAAGTAACAGTCAAATGCCTCTTAGAACTAATAACTACAAAATGCATCGTCAGAAATCTACCGGCAGAAACCGAAGTGTTAGACATTAGCAGAGAATTTAACTCAGGCTCTCAGAATTTAACTCAGGAATAAAGCTCAGGCTCTCGAAATCCGCCGATTTTTAAACCGCGGAAAGCCAACATCTACAATCTTATTTAATATCCTTGGAACAGCTATCCCGGACAAAATTCGGCTTTGGTACCAATTCTATGAAACGAAAATATTTAAAGACAGTATCACCATTTGCAAAAATTGTTGGGGTTTTGGACACCCCGAGAAATACTGCAAACAACCATCCAGATGCGAAAACTGCGGACGCCTCCACTCCGAACATCCGAGCCCATGCACCAACAACCCATGTTGTCGAAACTGCAACGGTCCTCACACCCCTAACCAGCGAGATTGTCCAGCACTAGTAAATTATTCAAAACTAATCGAAATAAAATCGACACACCATGTTCCGCTCTGCGAAGCGAGAAGAATAGCATTTTCAAAAAAACCCTCACTCGCCCAGATTACGAAATCCGAGGCAGGAGAATATATAACCCGTACTGAGTTAAAATCAGAACTGAACAAGTTTACGGGATCAATACAACAGTTAGTTGAGAGCACATGCACAAAACAAGTTTCGTTGCTGGCGGCCCAAATTGAGAATTTAACGAAAACAATTAACCAAGTCCTAATTCCAGCAATCGCAAACATCCAGCGTAGCAGCCTTCCTCAGGGGCCCCCCGCGGAGGATAGAGTGACCCACTCACCTGTCTCCTCACCCGAACGGGAAAATAAAAAGAAGAAAAAGAAGCCTAATAATCCTCCCCTACAAAGCTGCACTAATCAACCAGAAGGAAACGAAGTGTCATTAAAAGAAGAGCAGCCCCTATCAATGCCTCTTTTACCGCCGAACATTGACGGCGAAATGCCTTTTGACTCTTTAGAAAACGTCTTCTAACTTGTTTGTTTAAAAAAAAAAAAAAAAAAAAAAAAAAAACTCCTTCTTTTGACTCCCCAGGCGTTAAGGGATACCTTAAAAAGTTACAAATAAATTTATTAACAAAAAACTCAAGTATTTAGCATGTTGACTCCCACAATAAATTTCCTTCAGTGGAACGAGCGCAGCCTTAGAAATAAACGACACTGGCTGAGTCAAACCATTTTCCTTGAAGCCGATATCATTGGTATTCAAGAAACCTTTTTTCAAACCAATGACCAAATCACTTTTAAAAACAAAATTACTCTCCGACAGGATCGTGAGCCCCCTAACCATAGAGGTGGTGGCACCCTCCTAGCCATCTCGAAACATATCCCATTTCAAAAAATTTATTTCCAAAATCTCCCCCCTTCCCGAATTGAGATACTCGGTGCCAAAATCCAAGTTAACAATAAACAAATCACGGTAGTTAATCTCTACTCCCCAGACGGAAATTATTCCTCACAATGGTTGGAAAATTTCTTATCCAATATTGAGAAACCCTTCATCATTATTGGAGATTTCAACGTGAGACACCGAGCCCTCGGCTCTGCCTCGGCCTCCCAAACTGCGGATATCTTCCTCGACTGGATCCTATTAAATAATATAACTATCTTGAATACAAGTACTCCCACCCATTTTAGCGGCCCACATCATCAACAGACATTATTAGACCTTACCCTAGTATCCCCTGAACTTTTCCAGAAATCTTCTTTCTCTGTCTTTCCAAACCCATTTGATAGTGACCATTTTCCAGTTTTAACCAAAATTAAATTTTCCTTAAATAACCCTTGTCCACCACGCCCGTACCTACTTTTGCAAAATGCACAGAATGAAATCGCTGAAGTTCTTTCAAACAATAATTTCAATGCAAGGAACATAGAAAATACTTGCATCTCCGTAGTCAAAGACAACACCCGATTTAAAAAATTTTCTCCCCATCCCACGACCCCGTGGTGGGATCAAAAATGCGTTTTTCTCTTAGGTCAAAAGCGGAAATTTTTGCGCAAGGCAAAAAAACAAGTCTCATCCACATATTGGCTGAAATACAAACACTATTCCGCCCAACTCCGTCAATACATTAAAAGCAGAAAAAGAACTTATTGGGACAAAATTTGTTCCAACTTAGGGTCTTCAAAAAACATTTTTAAAATCTTAAAAAGCATCTCAACGCGAAATTCCTCTGCTCCCGCCGGAAATTTGATTTTAACCCACCAAGCGACAGACATCACTGGCACACTCGACCAAGCGAACCGTTTGGGGGAGAGACTTTTTAAAGCTCAAAGCCCCTGCCCAATCCCTTTTTCATTTTGGGGTACAGGCCACAATCACTTGGATACCCCCTTCACACGTACAGAACTGGATGCTGCCATACATAGAACAAAAAATACGGCACCTGGGCCAGACCGCATTCCAGCTATTCTCATTAAATTTATTCACTCCCGTTATCCAACTAAGCTCCTTAACTACTTTAATGCCATTCAAGATGCAGCCCAGCCCCCAAGTTCATGGACCCTAGCAAAAATCGTCCCGATCCTAAAACCAGGAAAAAACCCTTCAGAAATTAGAAGCTATAGACCGATCGCCCTCACCTCTACTTTCGCTAAAGTATACGAACGGATGCTACTTCAAAGGCTCCTTATTTTAGCCTTAAACAAAATATCTTTCCCCCCCTCCCACACTGACTTCCTCCCCTTTCGAGACTGTAACACTACTCACTCAATACTCTACCATGACATACGAGAAGCACGTGAAAGGAGAAAATTTATTGTCTGTGTCGCACTCTATCTAGTTTCTGCATACGACAACGTATGGATTGATGGTCTCCTCACCAAACTCCTATCGGCCGGCATTTCTGGAAAAACAGCGCTCTTCTTACAAAATTTTCTTTCCAATAGAACCTTCTACATCTCTTGGCGCAACACCCGGTCTAAAGATTTCCAGCAACCCCAGGGCTTCCCACAGGGCAGTGTCCTCTCCCCTCTTCTTTTTATGTTTTACCTTAAAGACATCCACAAACACCTTCCCACTGGAGTACAAATTCTTGTGTTCGCTGATGACATCTACATTTATTACGCTGCAAAATCTTTTGACAGGGTTATTGCTAAACTCCAAGATGCCCTCATTGCCATTCAAACTTGGTGTACGGATTGGAGAATGGCTATTTCACCTTCAAAAAGTGCAACTATTAACTTCTCCAACAAACGTCTCTCACCCACAATTCAATTAACAATCTTTAACGAACGAATTCCCCAAGTCAACTCCATCAAAATTCTCGGCATCTATTACACCGCAAACATTTCTTTCCTCGGCCATTTTCAATACCTAAAAAAGAAATGTTTAAAAAAAATTAATGCACTCTGCTGCATCTCTAGTACACAGTGGGGGTCTCGAACCTACCACCTGACTCAGATTGTAAACGCTACTATCAGAAGCACTTTAGAGTATGGCAGCCCAATCCTCTTCTCTGCGCCAAAATCACATCTCCGAGTAATCGAAACAATTTACAACTCTAGCCTCCGCGCAGCGACAGGCCTCCCACGCTGGACTCAAATTCATATCCTCCACAAAGAAGCTGGCACCACCCCAATATCGCACAGACTTGTTTTAGCAGCAAAGAAATTCTACCACCGTCACTGCTCCCTTGGATCTCACTCTCCAATGCATCGACTTTTGCATAAATTTCATTTTA
Organism: Parasteatoda lunata; assembly: GCA_949128135.1. Lineage (NCBI taxonomy): Eukaryota > Metazoa > Arthropoda > Arachnida > Araneae > Theridiidae > Parasteatoda > Parasteatoda lunata. The sequence continues at coordinate 109,046,810 of OX421977.1, read as the reverse complement.
CTAGACTTAAAAAGAAACCCCATCTTTTCCTCAAGTTTCAGGACATCTTCAACCATAAGGGCATAAGCAAATACAATATCATCCCCTTCCACATTCCAGCATTCCTCACAGATCTCCCGAACGTCCATATTTATGTACACGATCTTCCATTCCAAACTACGAAAAATCCCAACGAAATCCTCCCTCTCTTTCAGGAAACCCTCCACACCCTTTGGAAAGATTATACCATCCTGGCTACCGATTCTTCAAAATCCAATTCGAACACAGGTATTGCGGCTGTTAACTCAAAGAACAACATGTCCTATATCTCTCAAATCCACCCTATCAACTCAGTGTTCACAGGAGAAGTTCTAGCAATTTGGTTAGCAATCACAGGATTACGTTATTTTATCGGACAGTAAGTCCGCAATCACTGCCCTCATCTCGGCTACCCATAAATCCCCCCCACAGCATCCTCCTCCTACAAAATAAGATCGTTTCAGCAACTGCAAAAGTTAAATCAATTACGATAGCCTGGACACCAGCACACGTTGGCATCCCACCCAATGAAACCGCGGATAAACTGGCCAAACATGCCACCAATGCTCCTCGAGCCATCCCTCTTATCTCACCTGAGGACTTATCATATTCAGCAGCTCTAGACTCAAACCGCGAACTCAATAACCTCCGGACTAACTCAAAATACCACAAGCGTTTCCCTTTTGATCACCCTGTTAATAAAACCTCCCTCAATCAACTCCCAAACCGGAAATATGATATCTTAATCTCGCGTCTCCGAAGCAACACAATCCAACTTAACGAAATATATATAAAAATAGGACTAGTTGACTCCTCTTTGTGCGATCACTGTCAATATCCAGAATCTGCTATCCATTTTTTCTTTGAATGCAACAAGTTTGAACATCAGAGACAGGCTCTGCGAGCCTCAATAGGAGTTTTCCCACTTTCCCTACATCGTCTTCTTAGTTATGACCCTCATGATAATCTTCTTAAAAACTTAGTGGATTTCTTAATGTCTACTAAACGTTTCTAGTTTCCAGTCTCCAAACCCATAAATACAGTTACAAATTATTAAAATTTTTTTAAGTCTCCCTGATCGCCTGGGAAAAAGAGTTTCAATTACATCCTTTTAAAGAATTTTCGTTTTGATAAACGTGTCTCTCCATAAGTGTTGGATTCACCAAATGTTGGATTTTTTAATCCAACCTCTCCAAAAGTGTCGTCCCGCAGTGGACTGATCGTTAAGACACGGTTCCCAGCAGATCACCGAAGTCAAGCATCACTGGCTGCGGTCAGTGTGCGGGTGGATGACCACTTGGATCAGTCTGCGTAGGGACCGAGGGTGTGCGGTATTGGTCCTCGTTAAACTGTTCTATCGTAAAGTGCTCGACTTCGCGTGCAGGTCGTTGGGCTACCGAAGCAGGGGTGCCATCCCCTCTGCAGAGGATCAAAATTGTGATGGCATGTCTTCGGATCATCCTCAGGGATGTTTCCCAGACCGTCACCAATAGCCCATTGTGCAGCTCTAGTGCGACGTAAATTAACTACACACTACACACACACACTCCAAAAGTGTCTTGGAAATTTTTTTTATAATTCCGATCTCCAGGAAAAATACTAAGTTCACTATGAACTTGTTTGGCTTCCTCAAGAACAGCGTTCACTCTCACGTCTCATCGTCATTATCATCACCAGCATCAATACAACTCATCTAAAACTCCATTCTATAGCAGAGGGGATAAAAGCGTGAAGCAGAAATCCCTTACCAACCAACTAAATGAGTCAGTGTGTTGATTTAAGATTTCAAACGATGAATTATTTTGTTTATTTACTTCAGCCATTGCAGTGGGCGTTTCACACAAACTTTCATTTCAACTTGTGGTTATGATTTACGCATACAATGTGTGAATTTCATCGACAATTATGCATCTTCCGAACTTATGAATCACAACAGTGTTTGCGAGCGTTTGATTTTTAATTTACTTCACATGCCGTGAATTGTGTTGAGTGATTTGTGTTTAGTGAAGGTGATATAGTGCCATAGTGAAAACCAATTGCGTGCCCACCATTGGATATTATTTAAATACACAAACATCAGGTAGATGAACTTTCTATTTTCCTGTTCTGAAAAATAACTTTTTTTTTGTGTAGCAGGTACTACACATTTAAACACCAATAGTGACATACACTGTTAATACTCGCATAAGTGAATCTTCGACAGCCCCCGGTAAGTTTACTTTCATTCTTAAATAGTTAGCAATGTTTTTGTATGTTTTGTCCTTGTATGTTATTAGTATGTTTTGTATGTTCTAAACATCTACACGCTATTTAAAAAATATATGTAATATTCGCTAGGTCAATCTTTTCTGGTGTAGTGTAATCAGTCTGAGAAAATTATTCAATACATTGTACAAACCACTTTAAATATAAAACTCAATTTCTTTTTAACGTTAAACAACCACTACTCTTTAAACAATGAGTAGTTAAAGTATTGTCTAATTTCTCGATTGCATGTCTTGTCTTCACTGCTCTCTGCTTTGAATTCACATAAGCAAATATTCGCGGTTAAAAAGTATTTTTCATTTATTAGTTCTAGAACTAAAGAACTTTAAATTTTCATTCATGGTTTGATTTTTTTCCCTGCACAAACGATAGGACGATGAATTCAAAAATCATAATTTAATCACTCAGAAACTAATTAAAAAAAAATTAGAAATTGTTTTAAAATTTTGTTTACTAAAATTTTGAATTGTTAGGCAAAGTAACATTCAAAACGTACAAAAGTTTAAGTAACATAGATCCAATTGTTATTCAGAAGTGAAAAATTGAGCGAGAAATCTTTTTAAAAATCTTATTCACAAAATCTATTCTACCAATTTTTGAAAGTGTAACAAACTTCTATACCGGTGCATGTACCTTCTGTACCTGAAACAACCGGTGTATAAAATAACAGAATTGCTAATGAATTAAAACTGTGATTTAGTTCAATTGGAAAAATCGAAAAGACTGTTAAAGAGAGTCTCGTAAATCATTTCAAGTTTTTGATTTTAGCGTATGTCTTAATGTCATTCTTGCTTTTGTCAGACTCGCTAAATTTTAAATCCTTCCAGATTAATTGTCTGGATTGTTTTCTAGTTTGCAGTCTTGCATTTTAGGTTAAAATACAATATTTAGAATTTCTCCACTTTTTGTTTTATGACAGCTTTATTTTGCAAGCTATATTCTCTCCAGTCTTTCTCCAAATTCTCAAAGGTTTCCACTATTTAAGTTTTTAAATTTCCACCAGATTATAATCTTTTAACCACACTGTAAAAACAGGTACTATCTATCCGAACTTTATCTTGAACAACTCAAAATAGTGTGAAAGACACCAAACGTAGACGACAAATCTAGCTTTCATACAAAATTTAAACTGTGTAAATCTAAAGGTAAAAGTTCTGGATCTGTTAACAGCTTCCCTGATTATCTCGAGTTAACTCGGGTACGTATATATTGCAAATATTTATCAACCCGAGAACACCCGGGCTTATCTTTTTATATTTTATTTTATAACCGTCGTTGAACAGCCGACCCAATATTGGGTTTACAACAACTAATGTTCAAATCCGTAACCTTGTAATTTCGAACCAATCCATAATACAAGGAAACTCCTGGATCAGTATCCCCCAGAGGTATTGATTTGTTATGGGAACATGGAGGACTTTGAGACTCGACAGATTTAACGTGCACCAGTCACCATTTACTACACGGGGAGTCTTCGGCCGGTGAGGATCGAACCCACGACCTCTTGGATATAGGCCCAGCGCCCTACCGACCAGGCTATCCCGGCCCCACTCGGGCTTATCAGAATTTGTTAGCACATTTTGTTTTATCACGTTTTTACTCGGTCGGAAGGAAGCAACAAACATAATCTGCTGTGACTGGAAGTTCGCCAAGTTTTATGTGAGAGTTTTGTGGGCTGTTGGACTTAACACGTGTTTTGTGTGATTGTAAATACGATGGTTGCTGAATTTACGTAGCAATAAGAGTAAAAAATATTTAAAAAAAATGGCGTATTTCTTCACTGAAGTTTGTAAAGTATCATTTTGTGTTTGTTTCTCTTCATTTGCCCCAAATTAACTCGGTTTAGTAAATTGATTTTAAATTAAATGTTTCTTACACATAAAAAAAAATAGAAATTTAAATCTTGTACATTGTTTTGTTCTAGTTCCTTGTATTTATTAATAAAATTAAAAAAATATGTTGATTTTTGCATTTTTTGTTTCTTTAAAATATTTGGTAAGGCAAGTGGTTAAGCATAATCCGAAATCTTAATATACTCTTTGTACAACGCATTTGTTTGGTTTTCAAATTAATTTCGTATAAATAATGGCTATTTATATGGATTCTAAACTTAATGATTTTCACTTTAATCAGACTGTCTCGCTAATTAACTTTATTGAATCTTACTGTAAATATTTGCTCTACTGGGTACCAAATAGTGTGGCAGATACTTTACACTAAGTAGTTTATAGAACACTCTTTGTGTTTTACAAAGTCTAGAACTGTTCTTGGTAATATGTTAATGGTAATTTTTTTTTTTTTATGATTTACCAGAGAATATTGTCGTGCGAATAAAAAACAGAGTATCTCATTAGTTTTCGAGAAAATTTGCTTGACAACTATTTTCTACTGCTAATGCTTTGAAATCTAAAATAGAATTTGAAAAACTGATAAAATGAAATTTAATTCAGAAGAGAATCGTTAGCAATAAATACAGCATAACATACAAAAACTCTAAATATCTTAATGTAAATTTTGAACTTTATATACCTTACGTTGATTTTTCTTTTGTACGCCAGAATAAGTCATAACGCACTACAATAATTAGGTTCTAAATTCATACACGTCACACTTAAATTTTTTACAAACGTGAATGTCTGTCTTAACTGACAGTATTTCTCTAAAAGAGCTTTGTTTGAAACTCATAATTAAATACTTATTTTATTGAACTTTGGTTCTTCTATGGTAAAACTTCATTTTTAATAGGTGTTTAAAAATTCGATACTTTTAATATACTTTCAACTTTTAAAGTATTTTTAAAGAAACTAGGCTCTAGAAATTTTTAGAACTTATTCGGATTTTTCTTGCACTCATTGAAAAACTTTGCAGGTTTCACTTACCAAACACCAGTCATTAAGAAATCATTTTTAATTAAAAAGAGAACTTAAATTAATCAAATTTAAAAGATCAAAGCTTTTAAATGTGTCCTCTGATTTAATTCCAGATTTTGTTTGTGATAGAACTTAAATCTACATTTTAGCTTAGTTATGCTGTTGCAACATGACATTTTAATTTTCTATTGAATTTTCGGTTAGATTATTTAGTATTAAGACTTAATGCTAATCCCAAATGTCTCACTTTTGTCATTTACACATCTATTTTTAAAATTTTTAAATAATTTACCAAAAAGCAAATAATTGTAAAACTTATTTCAGTACAGTTATAAATATTTATGAAATGCTTCGTAGTATGTTAATATAAAACTGCTTTTTAATAAAGGAATATCAAATTACTTTACAATAAAGAAATATAACTTTAACGAAGTGATTAAGCGTTTAGCATTTCAAAAAAACTACTAAGGATTATACATATACTGAAACAGAACAACAAAGAATTTACAGGTAATATATAATTTTTTGTAAAATTATGGTCTTAACAGCTTAAAAAATTTGAATCCTAAGAAACCATACAAAGTGATTTTTCTGGTCAATAAAAATGAGCTGACAATGAGGCAGTTTTTAGAAAATTGTGTTATAAAGAGGAGCTTTTGCGGATCAAAAAACGGGTTAGGTTTCATGAATTTTATGACGTGTTTAATTTTTTGCTTAAGAAGCTTTTTAAATTATATAACTTATGAATTTTTTTAAAAATATTTTTGTGGTGTTTAAGGAAAACCTTAAATTTTGTTCAATGGTAAAATTCATAAAATTCCAACAAATTTGACCACCATCATGGTTGCTAAACTGAACCGTAAAACAAATTTTCCCTTTGTCTTTCGTGTAATATAAAATGAGTCTTAAATTCTGATAAAAGAAATATTGATGCTGTGTTTATGGAATATTTTATCTTAAAACCAAAAAGTTTAATTTAGTGCGTTGGCAGTCCTTACAATGCTCACCATAACATTATAAACTGAAAATTTCATTTTTTAAAAAAACATCCCTTTGAATGCATTCATTCACTAACGTATGCTTTAAGTGGTTCACGGCCTAGTAATTATAGTTGATATTTAATGGGAGCCTGGCTATTGCTGGACTGTGGGCAGAATTTCATAGTAGGGAATAAACTAGCAGCAGCATTGTCTTGATTAATAGACGTAACCAGAAATGAATTCTGGATTAAAGGACATCGCAGGAAGGTATGTTAGCTGAATTATATTCTGTAAAATATTTGTTTAGTGAAGTTCTGTAGGCAAGCTTTACTTCTGACTCTTAAATAAGACTAAAAATTGCTTTACTATTTAACACTAGATTGCCCAAGGAAGTCATTTTGACTGCTTTTTCATTTGCAAAAAATGTACAAATAACGCATAAATTTTTTCCAAGTGAAGTAAATTTTTTTATTGTTAATATTTACTATTAACTTGTTATATAACTGCAAATATTATAAAAAATATTAAAAATTAAACAAATTTCTTAACACATTAGTTATTCTTTCACAATGCAGTAATTTTGATTGCTTTCGGGCAATATAGATAAGATTCAGTCTTTCTAGTGTTAAACTAATAACCAGCCCAGATTCAAATAATATCAGATTCTTATCTTGTTCAAATTCTGTGCGACTGTCTTCCGAATTTGGAGATTCTGCTTGTAAAGTCTTAATACGGTACCCTGGTAGTTATAAATTTTTTAACATGATTGGAATTTGAAGAATTTTAGAACGTTGAAAAGTTCGGATGCGCTTTGGTAGAACATTTCCAAAGTTGTTTGTACTTTAAATTATTTTTAAATAGTCTTAACTTTAAAATATTTTCGAAATTTTTGTCCTTAGAAATATTTTGAAGTTTTGTAAACATGTAAATTTTTGAAGTTTGCAAAAATGTATTTAAGGAGTAGCAGAAGTTTATATTTTGAGTAAATTTGAACTTGCTCCGACTATGAAAAATTTTACATTTATATGTAATTAGAGAAATTCTGAAGTTGCTTGAACATAGAAAAGTATTTTAGTAGAAAAAAACGCGTTCATATAAAGTCGCGGGAAAAAATTCGAAACTATTTCGGTTTTGAAAAATTTTCAAATTATTTGTACTTTAAAAGAATTCTGAATCATTTTGTTTTCGAAAAATTCTGAAAATGCATAGAATTAGGAAAATTCTGAAGTTGTTGGTAATTTGAAAATTTCTGAAGATTTTAAAAACGGGTATGCAAAGTATCGCAGAAGTTCGAAGTTAGAAAAATTTTAAAACTGTTGAAAAAACTTTACTTAGAAAATTTCTGTTATCGAAACTTAAAAAATTTCTTAATTTATTTGTACTTTGAGTAGTTTTGACTTCGAAAAATTTTCAAATTATTTATACTCTGAAAAATTATTAATCTGTTGGGCAAAAGTTTGAAGTCAGAAAAATTTTCAACTTGCTTAGACTATGACAAATTTTCAAATTGTTTATACTTCGGAAAGTCTAGAAAAGGAAATCAAATTTTTGTAATTAAAAATATTTGTAAGTTGTTGAAATATGTTTTTTTTTTCTTAGTTGGAAAAACGGATTTATAAGGTCAAGCAGCTGTTTAAACGAGGAAAAATTTTTAAAAGTTGTCGACGATTTTTAAAAGTTGTCAAATTTTTCGTGCTTTGATAAATTTTGAAACTGTTAATTTTAGAAAACTCTAAAGATGCTTAGAATTAGGAAAATTCTGAAGTTCTTAAACAGGTAAATAAGGAGTCAGAGGTTGGAAGTTAGAAAAAGTTTCAAACTCTTTATACTTTGAAAATTCTGTTTTTGCTATTTAGAGAACTCTGAAGTTGTTTGAATAATTTTAATTTTTTTTTGTTCGTAATATTCTGAAGATATGTGAATTGAAAATTTCTGAAGTTGGGTAAAAACAAGGTATATAAGGAGCTGCAGAATTTTAAAGTAAACTTGTTTAACGTGCTTCGACTTTGATAAATTTTCGAATTTTTTTACTTTGAATAATTCTTAATCTTTATGTTTTAGAAAAATTCTGATATTTGAATATAGAACATTTTTTGAATGAGAAAAACGGCTATATAACGTGTATCAGAAGTTTGTTCTTAGAAAAAGTTTCAAATGTTTTGTAATTAGAAAAACTCGGATATGTGATACTTAGAAAAATTCAGAAAATATTTATCAGTACTTGTTACTTATTTGAAACTTGTATTTATTCAGAAATTTCTTGAACAAATAAAAAATTATTTTTTGGGGGGAAATGGGTATATAAGATATTTTCAAATTATTTTCACTTTGAAATAATTTCAGTGTTTGTACTTGAAAAAAAAAAATTCGGAACTTGCTTGTACATTAAAAAATTTCTTTTCATAACTGAAAATGAGCATATAACGACTCATCGATGTTTGGTCTTTAAAAAATTTCCCAATTATTTGTAAACATTTTTTGAAACGTATGTACTTTGGAAAATTATGAATCTGCTGGTATATATAAAAACTCAAAAGTTGTTTGTATCTAAATTGCTTATTAAAATTTGTTTTCATTAAAGAAAGTTTTAGTACTTTATTCCTAAAATGATTCTACACTTTTTTTTCCAAGGTACAGAAGGGAAATTATTTTTCCAATGACGAAATATTCTAATAGAAGATTTTATGGTGTGATAAAGAGGGGATCCACCCCAAAGAAACAAAAGATGAAAAGCTGTCTGAGTTGGAGAGAAATCCTTTTTGAAGGTATATAATTTCTTATTTATCTTGCTTTCAAACTAAATTATTTAATCTTAGATCAGGTTTAGCGCAAAGCATGTCACTCTTTATTCAAGGTTCACAAAGGAAACTATTTTTACAATGAGGAAATATTCTAATAGAAGCATTTATGGCAATGAAGAGATGGAAGAAAGAGCGGAATCTTAGATCATGTTTAGCGCAAAGCATGTTTACTCTTCTTCAAGGTTCACAAGCAAAATTATTTTTCCAAAGAAGAAATATTCTAATAAAAGATTCTATGGCATGGAAGAGATGGAGGAAAGAGAAGATTCACCCCAAAGCAGAGCTTGTTTTCTCTTAAGGTTCACAAGAGAAAGTATTGTTCCGATGAAGAAATATTCTAATAGAAGATTTTATGGTATGGAAGAAAGAGAGGATTCAGAACCAAAGAAACAAAAGATGAAAAGATGTCTGAATTGGAGAGAATTCCTTTTTGAAGGTATATAATTTCTTATTTATCTTACTTTCAAACTAAGTTATTTAATCTTAGATCAGGTTTAGCGCAAAGCATGTCACTCTTTATTCAAGGTTCACAAAGGAAACTATTTTTACAATGAGGAAATATTCTAATAGAAGAATTTATGGCAATGAAGAGATGGAAGAAAGAGCGGAACCACCCCAGAGAAACTAAAGATGAAAAGCTGTCTGAGATGGAGAGAATGTCTATTTGAAGGTATTTTGTTTTTTATCTATCTTGCTTTCAAACTAAGTTATTTAATCTTAGATCAGGTTTAGCGCAAAGCATGTCACTCTTTATTCAAGGTTCACAAAGGAAACTATTTTTACAATGAGGAAATATTCTAATAGAAGCATTTATGGCAATGAAGAGATGGAAGAAAGAGCGGAATCTTAGATCATGTTTAGCGCAAAGCATGTTTACTCTTCTTCAAGGTTCACAAGCAAAATTATTTTTCCAAAGAAGAAATATTCTAATAAAAGATTCTATGGCATGGAAGAGATGGAGGAAAGAGAAGATTCACCCCAAAGCAGAGCTTGTTTTCTCTTAAGGTTCACAAGAGAAAGTATTGTTCCGATGAAGAAATATTCTAATAGAAGATTTTATGGTATGGAAGAAAGAGAGGATTCAGAACCAAAGAAACAAAAGATGAAAAGATGTCTGAATTGGAGAGAATTCCTTTTTGAAGGTATATAATTTCTTATTTATCTTACTTTCAAACTAAGTTATTTAATCTTAGATCAGGTTTAGCGCAAAGCATGTCACTCTTTATTCAAGGTTCACAAAGGAAACTATTTTTACAATGAGGAAATATTCTAATAGAAGAATTTATGGCAATGAAGAGATGGAAGAAAGAGCGGAACCACCCCAGAGAAACTAAAGATGAAAAGCTGTCTGAGATGGAGAGAATGTCTATTTGAAGGTATTTTGTTTTTTATCTATCTTGCTTTCAAACTAAGTTATTTAATCTTAGATCAGGTTTAGCGCAAAGCATGTCACTCTTTATTCAAGGTTCACAAAGGAAACTATTTTTACAATGAGGAAATATTCTAATAGAAGAATTTATGGCAATGAAGAGATGGAAGAAAGAGCGGAATCTTAGATCATGTTTAGCGCAAAGCATGTTTACTCTTCTTCAAGGTTCACAAGAGAAAGTATTGTTCCAATGAAGAAATATTCTAATAGAAGATTTTATGGTATGTTAGAAAGAGAGGATTCAGACCCAAAGAGACAAAAGATGAAAAGATGTCTGAATTAGAGAGAATTCCTTTTTGAAGGTATATAATTTCTTATTTATCTTGCTTTCAAACTAAGTTATTTAATCTTAGATCATGTTTAGCGCAAAGCATGTTTACTCTTCTTCAAGGTTCACAAGCAAAATTATTTTTCCAAAGAAGAAATATTCTAATAGAAGATTCTATGGCATGGAAGAGATGGAGGAAAGAGAAGATTCACCCCAACGCAGAGCTTGTTTTCTTTTTTAAGGTTCACAAGAGAAAGTATTGTTCCAATGAAGAAATATTCTAATAGAAGATTTTATGGTATGGAAGAAAGAGAGGATTCAGACCCAAAGAAACAAAAGATGAAAAGATGTCTGAATTGGAGAGAATTCCTTTTTGAAGGTATATAATTTCTTATTTATCTTGCTTTCAAACTAAGTTATTTAATCTTAGATCAGGTTTAGCGCAAAGCATGTCACTATTTATTCAAGGTTCACAAAGGAAACTATTTTTACAATGTGGAAATATTCTAATAGAAGAATTTATGGCAATGAAGAGATGGAAGAAAGAGCGGAATCTTAGATCATGTTTTGCGCAAAGAATGTTTACTCTTCTTCAAGGTTCACAAGAGAAAGTATTGTTCCAATGAAGAAATATTCTAATAGAAGATTTTATGGTATGGAAGAAAGAGAGGATTCAGACCCAAAGAAACAAAAGATGAAATAATGTCTGAATTCGAGAGAATTCCTTTTTGAAGGTATATAATTTCTTATTTATCTTGCTTTCAAACTAAGTTATTTAATCTTAGATCAGGTTTAGCGCAAAGCATGTCACTCTTTATTCAAGGTTCACAAAGGAAACTATTTTTACAATGAGGAAATATTCTAATAGAAGCATTTATGGCAATAAAGAGATGGAAGAAAGAGCGGAATCTTAGATCATGTTTAGCGCAAAACATGTTTACTCTTCTTCAAGGTTCACAAGCAAAATTATTTTTCCAAAGAAGAAATATTCTAATAAAAGATTCTATGGCATAGAAGAGATGGAGGAAAGAGAAGATTCACCCCAAAGCAGAGCTTGTTTTCTCTTTTAAGGTTCACAAGAGAAAGTATTGTTCCAATGAAGAAATATTCTAATAGATGATTTTATGGTATGGAAGAAAGAGAGGATTCAGAACCAAAGAAACAAAAGATGAAAAGATGACTGAATTGGAGAGAATTCCTTTTTGAAGGTATATAATTTCTTATTTATCTTGCTTTCAAACTAAGTTATTTAATCTTAGATCAGGTTTAGCGCAAAGCATGTCACTCTTTATTCAAGGTTCACAAAGGAAACTATTTTTACAATGAGGAAATATTCTAATAGAAGAATTTATGGCAATGAAGAGATGGAAGAAAGAGCGGAATCTTAGATCATGTTTAGCGCAAAGCATGTTTACTCTTCTTCAAGGTTCACAAGAGAAAGTATTGTTCCAATGAAGAAATATTCTAATAGAAGATTTTATGGTATGGAAGAAAGAGAGGATTCAGACCCAAAGAAACAAAAGATGAAAATATGTCTGAATTGGAGAGAATTCCTTTTTGAAGGTATATAATTTCTTATTTATCTTGCTTTCAAACTAAGTTATTTAATCTTAGATCAGGTTTAGCGCAAAGCATGTCACTCTTTATTCAAGGTTCACAAAGGAAACTATTTTTACAATGAGGAAATATTCTAATAGAAGCATTTATGGCAATGAAGAGATGGAAGAAAGAGTGGAATCTTAGATCATGTTTAGCGCAAAGCATGTTTACTCTTCTTCAAGGTTCACAAGCAAAATTATTTTTCCAAAGAAGAAATATTCTAATAAAAGATTCTATGGCATGGAAGAGATGGAGGAAAGAGAAGATTCACCCCAAAGCAGAGCTTGTTTTCTCTTTTAAGGTTCACAAGAGAAAGTATTGTTCCAATGAAGAAATATTCTAATAGAAGATTTTATGGTATGGAAGAAAGAGAGGATTCAGAACCAAAGAAACAAAAGATGAAAAGATGACTGAATTGGAGAGAATTCCTTTTTGAAGGTATATAATTTCTTATTTATCTTGCTTTCAAACTAAGTTATTTAATCTTAGATCAGGTTTAGCGCAAAGCATGTCACTCTTTATTCAAGGTTCACAAAGGAAACTATTTTTACAATGAGGAAATATTCTAATAGAAGAATTTATGGCAATGAAGAGATGGAAGAGAGAGCGGAATCTTAGATCATGTTTAGCGCAAAGCATGTTTACTCTTCAAGGTTCACAAGCAAAATTATTTTTCCAAAGAAGAAATATTCTAATAGAAGATTCTATGGCATGGAAGAGATGGAGGAAAGAGAAGATTCACCCCAACGCAAAGCATGTTTACTCTTCTTCAAGGTTCACAAGAGAAAGTATTGTTCCAATGAAGAAATATTATAATAGAAGATTTTATGGTATGGAAGAAAGAGAGGATTCAGACCCAAGGAAACAAAAGATGAAAAGATGTCTGAATTGGAGAGAATTCCTTTTTGAAGGTATATAATTTCTTATTTATCTTGCTTTCAAACTAAGTTATTTAATCTTAGATCAGGTTTAGCGCAAAGCATGTCACTCTTTATTCAAGGTTCACAAAGTAAACTATTTTTACAATGAGGAAATATTCTAACATAAGAATTTATGGCAATGAAGAGATGGAAGAAAGAGCGGAATCTTAGATCAGGTTTAGCGCAAAGCATGTCACTCTTTATTCAAGGTTCACAAAGGAAACTATTTTTACAATGAGGAAATATTCTAATAGAAGAATTTATGGCAATGAAGAGATGGAAGAAAGAGCGGAACCACCCCAAAGAAACGAAAGTTGAAACGCTGTCTGAGATGGAAAGAATTCCTATTTGAAGGTATATTGTTTTTTATTTATCTTGCTTTCAAACTAAGTTATTTAATCTTAGATCAGGTTTAGCGCAAAAAATGTCATTCTTTATTCAAGTTTCACAAAGGAAACTATTTTTACAATGAGGAAATATTCTAATAGAATAATTTATGGCAATGAAGAGATGGAAGAAAGAGCGGAATCTTAGATCAGGTTTAGCGCAAAGCATGTCACTCTTTATTCAAGGTTCACAAAGGAAACTATTTTTACAATGAGGAAATATTCTAATAGAAGAATTTATGGCAATGAAGAGATGGAAGAAAGAGCGGAACCACCCCAAAGAAACTAAAGTTGAAAAGCTGTCTGAGATGGAGAGACTTCCTATTTGAAGGTATATTGTTTTTTATTTATCTTGCTTTCAAACTAAGTTATTTAATCGTAGATCAGGTTTAGCGCAAAGCATGTCATTCTTTATTCAAGGTTCACAAAGGAAACTATTTTTACAATGAGGAAATATTCTAATAGAAGAATTTATGGCAATGAAGAGATGGAAGAAAGAGCGGAATCTTAGATCATGTTTAGCGCAAAGCATGTTTACTCTTCTTCAAGGTTCACAAGCAAAATTATTTTTCCAAAGAAGAAATATTCTAATAGAAGATTCTATGGCATGGAAGAGATGGAGGAAAGAGAAGATTCACCCCAACGCAGAGCTTGTTTTCTCTTTTAAGGTTCACAAGAGAAAGTATTGTTCAATGAAGAAATATTCTAATAGAAGATTTTATGGTACGGAAGAAAGAGAGGATTCAGACCCAAAGAAACAAAAGATGAAAAGATGTCTGAATTGGAGAGAATTCCTTTTTGAAGGTATATAATTTCTTATTTATTTTGCTTTCAAACTAAGTTATTTAATCTTAGATCAGGTTAGCGCAAAGCATGTCACTCTTTATTCAAGGTTCACAAAGGAAACTATTTTTACAATGAGGAAATATTCTAATAGAAGATTTTATGGCAATGAAGAGATGGAAGAAAGAGCGGAACCACCCCAAAGAAACGAAAGATGAAAAGCTGTCTGAGATGGAGAGAATGTCTATTTGAAGGTATATTGTTTTTTATTTATCTTGCTTTCAAACTAAGTTATTTAATCTTAGATCAGGTTTAGCGCAAAGCATGTCGCTCTTTATTCAAGGTTCACAAAGGAAACTATTTTTACAATGAGGAAATATTCTAATAGAAGAATTTATGGCAATGAAGAGATGGAAGAAAGAGCGGAATCTTAGATCAGGTTTAGCGCAAAGCATCTCACTCTTTATTCAAAGTTCACAAAGAAAACTATTTTTACAATGAGGAAATATTCTAATAGAAGAATTTATGGCAATGAAGAGATGGAAGAAAGAGCGGAACCACCCCAAAGAAACGAAAGTTGAAAAGCTGTCTGAGATGGAGAGAATTCCTATTTGAAGGTATATTGTTTTTTATTTATCTTGCTTTCAAACTAAGTCATTTAATCTTAGATCAGGTTTAGCGCAAAGCATATCATTCTTTACTCAAGTTTCACAAAGGAAACTATTTTTACAATGAGGAAATATTCTAATAGAAGAATTTATGGCAATGAAGAGATGGAAGAAAGAGCGGAATCTTAGATCATGTTTAGCGAAAAGCATGTTTACTCTTCTTCAAGGTTCACAAGCAAAATTATTTTTCCAAAGAAGAAATATTCTAATAGATTCTATGGCATGGAAGAGATGGAGGAAAGAGAAGATTCACCCCAATGCACAGCTTGTTTTCTCTTTTAAGGTTCACAAGAGAAAGTATTTTTCCGATGAAGAAATATTCTAATAGAAGATTTTATGGTATGGAAGAAAGAGAGGATTCAGACCCAAAGAAACAAAAGATGAAAAGATGTCTGAATTGGAGAGAATTCCTTTTTGAAGGTATATAATTTCTTATTTATCTTGCTTTCAAACTAAGTTATTTAATCTTAGATCATGTTTAGCGCAAAGCATGTTTACTCTTCTTCAAGGTTCACAAGAGAAAGTATTGTTCCAATGAAGAAATATTCTAATAGAAGATTTTATGGTATGGAAGGAGAGGATTCAGACCCAAAGAAACAAAAGATGAAAAGATGTCTGAATTGGAGAGAATTCCTCTTTGAAGGTATATTGTTTTTTATTTATCTTGCTTTCAAACTAAGTCATTTACTCTTAGATCAGGTTTAGCGCAAAGCACATCACTCTTTATTCAAGGTTCACAAAGGAAACTATTTTTACAATGAGGAAATATTCTAATAGAAGAATTTATGGCAATAAAGAGATGGAAGAAAGAGCGGAATCTTAGATCATGTTTAGCGCAAAGCATGTTTATATGAACAGTATGAAAGGGACTAGCAGCTTGACTACTCTTCAGCATAGGGCAGGATATAACAGTTTGGTAGATACTAGCAGGTTGACTACTCTTCATAGGACTGGATATAACAGTATGGAAGGGACTAGCAGCTAGACTACTCTTCAACATAGGACTGGATATAACAGTATGAAAGGGACTAGCAGCTTGACTACTCTTCAGCATAGGGCAGGATATAACAGTTTGGTAGATACTAGCAGGTTGACTACTCTTCATAGGACTGGATATAACAGTATGGAAGGGACTAGCAGCTAGACTACTCTTCAACATAGGACAGGATATAACAGTATGAAAGGGACTAGCAGCTTGACTGCTCTTCAACATAGGGCAGGATATAACAGTTTGGTAGATACTAGCAGGTTGACTACTCTTCATAGGACTGGATATAACAGTATGAAAGGGACAAGCAGCTTGACTACTCTTCAGCATAGGGCAGGATATAACAGTATGAAAGGGACTAGGAGCTTGACTACTCTTCAACATAGAACTGGATATAACAGTATGAAAGGGAGTAGCAGCTTGACTACTCTTCAGCATACGGCAGGATATAACAGTTTGGTAGATACTAGCAGGTTGACTACTCTTCATAGGGCAGCATATAACAGTATGGAAGGGACTAGCAGGTTGACTACTCTTCATAGGACTGGATATAACAGTATGGAAGGGACTAGCAGCTTGACTACTCTACAACATAGGACAGGATATAACAGTTTGGAAGGGACTAGGAGCTAGACTACTCTTCAACTCAGTACAGGACATTACAGTATGGAAGGGACTAGAAGCGTGACTACTCTTCGACATAGGACTGGATATAATAGTATGGAAGCGAATAGCAACTTGACTACTGTTCAAAATAGGTCTAGATATAACACTATGGAAGGGACTAGCAGCTTTACTACTGTACAACATAGAACTGGACATTACAGTATGGAAGGGACTAACAGCTTGACAACTGTACAACTTAGGACTGGACATAACAGTATGGAAGGGACTAGCAGCTTTATTATTCTTCAACATAGGACAGGATATAACAGTATGGAAGGGACTAGCAGCCTGATTACTCTTCAGCATAGGGCAGGATATAACAGTTTGGTAGATACTAACAGCTTGACAACTGTATAACTTAGGACTGGATATAACAGTATGGAAGGGACTAGCAGCTAGACAACTCTTCAACATAGGACTGGATATAACAGTATGAAAGGGACTAGCAGCTTGACTACTCTTCAGCATAGGGCAGGATATAACAGTTTGGTAGATACTAGCAGGTTGACTACTCTTCATAGGACTGGATATAACAGTATGGAAGGGACTAGCAGCTAGACTTCTCTTCAACATAGGACTGGATATAACAGTATGAAAGGGACTAGCAGCTTGACTACTCTTCAACATAGTACTGGATATAACAGTATGAAAGGGACTAGCAGCTTGACTACTCTTCAGCATAGGGCAGGATATAACAGTTTGGTAGATACTAGCAGGTTGACTACTCTTCATAGGACAGGATATAACAGTATGGAAGGGACTAACAGCTTGACAACTGTACAACTTTGGACTGGTCATAACAGTATGGAAGGGACTAGCAGCTTTATTATTCTTCAACATAGGACAGGATATAACAGTATGGAAGGGACTAGCAGCTTTACTACTGTACAACATAGGACTGGACATTACAGTATGGAAGGGATCAGCAGCTTGTAAACTATACAACATAGGACTGGACATAATACTATGGAAGGGACTAGCAGCTTGACTACTCTTCAGCATAGGGCAGGATATAACAGTTTGGTAGATACTAGCAGGTTGACTACTCTTCATAGGACTGGATATAACAATAAGGAAGGGACTAGCAGCTAAACTACTCTTCAACATAGGACTGGACATAACAGTGTGAAAGGGACTAGCAGCTAGACTACTCTTCAACATAGGACAGGATATAACAGTATGGAAGGGATTAGCAGCGTGACTACTATACAACATAGCACTGGACATAACAGTATGGAAGGGACTAGCAGCTTGACTACTCTTCAACATAGGACAGAAATTCACTGCCTGACTACTGTTCAATTGCGAACTGGACTATTGCTAACATTCACACTAATTGCTAACAGCCTTACTGATATTCATACTATACAGGATTTCATGCTAACAGTGTACTCACTGCTTTAATTTTACAATTTTATAATGCTTTTTTATATTCTTAATTATTTATTAATTTGCAGAAATAAATACTGCATTTCAAAGTAAGGATTGAACTAGGAGCCTGACTACTATACAACATAGGACTGGATATAACAGTTTGGAAGGGACTAGGAGCTAGACTACTCTTCAACTCAGTACTGGACATTACAGTATGGAAGGGACTAGCAGCTTGACTACTCTTCGACATAGGACTGAATATAATAGTATGGACGCGAATAGCAACTTGACTACTGTTCAATATAGGTCTAGAAATAACACTATGGACGGGACTAGCAGCTTTACTACTGTACAACATAGAACTGGACATTACAGTATGGAAGGGACTAACAGCTTGACAACTGTACAACTTAGGACTGGATATAACAGTATGGAAGGGACTAGCAGCTAGACTACTCTTCAGCATAGGACTGGATATAACAGTAGGGAAGGGACTAGCAGCTTGACAACTCATCAACTTTGGACTGGATATAACTGTATGGAAGGGACTAGTAGCTTGAATACTCTTCAACATAGGACTGGATATAACAGTATGGAAGGAATTAGCAGCTTGACAACTCTTTAACATAGGACTGGATATAACAGTATGGAGGGGTCTAGCAGCTTGACTACTCTTCAACATAGGACTGCAATTCACAGCCTGACTACTGTTCAATTGCCAACTGGACTATTGCTAACATTCATATTAATTGCTAACATTCATATTAATTGCTAACATTCATATTAATTGCTAACATTCATATTAATTGCTAACAGCCATACTGATATTCATACTATACAGGATTTCATACGAACAGTGTACTCACTGCGTTAATTTTACATTTTTATAATGCTTTTTTTATATTCTCAATTATTTATTAATTTGCAGAAATAAATAACGCATTTCAAAGTATGGAATGGTCTAGCAGCCTGACCAATCTTAAACATTAGACTGGATATAACAGTATGGAAGGGACAAGTAGCGTGACTACTATACAACATAGGACTGGATATAACAGTATGGAAGGGACTTACAGCTTTACTACTCTACAACATAGGGCAGGATATAACAGTTTGGAAGGGACTATCAACTTTACAACTCTTCAACATAGGACAGGTTATATCAGTATGGAAGGGACTGGCAGCTTGACTACTCTTCAACATAGGACTGGAATTCATAGCCTGACTACTGTTCAGTTGCGAACTGGACTATAGCTAACATTCATACTAATTGCTAACAGCCATACTGATATTTATACTGTACAGGATTTCATACTAACAGTGTACTCACTGCGTTAATTTTACACTTTTATAATTCTTTTTTTTATATTCTTAATTATTTATTAATTTGCAGAAATGAATACTGCATTTCAAAGTAAGGATTGAACTAGGAGCCTGACTACTATACAACATAGGACTGGATATAACAGTTTGGAAGGGACTAGGAGCTAGACTACTCTTCAACTCAGTACTGGACATTACAGTATGGAAGGGACTAGCAGCTTGACTACTCTTCGACATAGGACTGGATATAATAGTATGGAAGCGAACAGCAACTTGACTACTGTTCAATATAGGTCTAGAAATAACACTATGGAAGGGACTAGCAGCTTTACTACTGTAGAACATAGAACTGGACATTACAGTATGGAAGGGACTAACAGCTTGACAACTGTACAACTTAGGACTGGATATAACAGTATGGAAGGGACTAGCAGCTTTATTATTTTTCAACATAGGACTGGATATAACAGTTTGGTAGATACTAGCAGGTTGACTACTCTTCATAGGACTGGATATAACAGTATGGAAGGGACTAGCAGCTAGACTACTCTTCAACATAGGACTGGATATAACAGTATGAAAGGGACTAGCAGCTTGACTACTCTTCACCATAGGGCAGGATATAACAGTATGAAAGGGACTATCAGCTTGACTACTCTTCAGCATAGGGCAGGATATAACAGTATGGAAGGGACTAGCAGCTTGACTACTCTACAACATAGGACAGGATATAACAGTTTGGATGGGACTAGCAGCTTTACTACTGTACAACATAGGACTGGACATTACAGTATGGAAGGGATCAGCAGCTTGTCAACTATACAACATAGGACTGGACATAAGAGTACTGAAGGGACTAGCAGCTTGATTACTCTTCAATATTAGACTGGACATAACAGTATGGAAGGGACTATCAGCTTGACTACTCTTCACCATAGGGCAGGATATAACAGTATGAAAGGGACTATCAGCTTGACTACTCTTCAGCATAGGGCAGGATATAACAGTATGGAAGGGACTAGCAGCTAGACAACTCTTCAACATAGGACTGGATATAACAGTATGAAAGGGTCTAGCAACTTGACTACTCTTCAGCATAGGGCAGGATATAACAGTTTGGTAGATACTAGCAGATTGACTTCTCTTCATAGGACTGGATATAACAGTATGGAAGGGACTAGCAGCTAGACTACTCTTCAACATAGGACTGGATATAACCGTATGGAGAGGACTAGCAGCATGAATACTCTTCAACATAGGACTGGATATAACAATATGGAAGGGACTAGCAGCTTGACTACTATACAACATAGGACTGGACATAGCAGTATGGAAGGGACTAGCAGCTTGACTACTCTTCAACATAGGACTGGACACGGCAGTATGGAAGGGACTAGCAGGGTGACTACTGTACAACATAGGACTGGACATAACACTAAGGATGGGACTAGCAGCTAGACTACTCTTCAACATAGGACTGGATATAACCGTATGGAAGGGACTAGCAGCTAGACTACTCTTCAGCATAGGACTGGATATAACAGTAGGGAAGGGACTAGCAGCTTGACTACTCATCAACTTTGGACTGGATATAACTGTATGGAAGGGACTAGTAGCTTGAATACTCTTCAACGTAGGACTGGATATAACAGTATGGAAGGAACTAGTAGCTTGAATACTCTTCAACATAGGACTGGACATAACAGTATGGAAGGAACTAGCAGCTTGACTACTCTTCAACATAGGACTGCAATTCACAGCCTGACTACTGTTCAATTGCCAACTGGACTATTGCTAACATTCATATTAATTGCTAACATTCATATTAATTGCTAACATTCATATTAATTGCTAACATTCATATTAATTGCTAACATTCATATTAATTGCTAACATTCATATTAATTGCTAACATTCATATTAATTGCTAACATTCATATTAATTGCTAACATTCATATTAATTGCTAACATTCATATTAATTGCTAACATTCATATTAATTGCTAACATTCATATTAATTGCTAACATTCATTATAATTGCTAACATTCATATTAATTGCTAACATTCATATTAATTGCTAACAGCCATACTGATATTCATACTATACAGGATTTCATACGAACAGTGTACTCACTGCGTTAATTTTACATTTTTATAATTTTTTTTTATATTCTTAATTATTTATTAATTTGCAGAAATGAATACCGCATTTCAAAGTATGTAATGGTCTAGCAGCCTGACCAATCTTAAACATTAGACTGGATATAACAGTATGAAAGGGACAAGCAGCGTGACTACTATACAACATAGGACTGGATATAACAGTATGGAAGGGACTAGCAGCTTGACTACTCTTCAACATAGGGCAGGATATACCAGTTTGGTAGATACTAGCAGATTTACTACTCTTCATAGGACTGGATATAACAGTATGGAAGGGACTAGCAGCTAGACTACTCTTCAACATAGGACTGGACATAGCAGTATGGAAGGGACTAGCAGCTTGACTACTCTTCAGCATAGGTCAGGATATAACAGTTTGGTAGATACTAGCAGGTCGACTACTCTTCATAGGACTGGATATAACAGTATGGAAGGGATTAGCAGCGTGACTTCTATACAACATAGGACTGGACATAACAGTATGGAAGGGTCTAGCAGCTTGACTACTCTTCAACTTGGGACAGAAATTCACTGCCTGACTACTGTTCAATTGCGAACTGGACTATTGCTAACATTCATACTAATTGCTAACATTCATACTGATTGCTAACATTCATACTAATTGCTAACATTCATACTGATTGCTAACATTCATACTGATTGCTAACATTTTTAACTAGTTGCTAACATTTTTAACTAGTTGCTAACATTTTTAACTAGTTGCTAACATTTTTAACTAGTTGCTAACATTTTTAACTAGTGTTAACATTTTTAACTAGTTGCTAACATTTTTAACTAGTGTTAACATTTTTAACTAGTTGCTAACATTTTTAACTAGTTGCTAACATTTTTAACTAGTTGCAAACATTTTTAACTAGTTGCTAACATTTTTTACTAGTTGCTAACATTTTTAACTAGTTGCTAACATTTTTTACTAGTTGCTAACATTTTTTACTAGTTGCTAACATTGTTTACTAGTTGCTAACATTGTTTACTAGTTGCTAACATTGTTTACTAGTTGCTAACATTTTTTACTAGTTGCTAACATTTTTTACTAGTTGCTAACATTGTTTACTAGTTGCTAACATTGTTTACTAGTTGCTAACATTGTTTACTAGTTGCTAACATTGTTTACTAGTTGCTAACATTGTTTACTAGTTGCTAACATTGTTTACTAGTTGCTAACATTTTTGACTAGTTGCTAACATTTTTGACTAGTTGCTAACATCTATGATAATATTCATACTAACACTACTCACTTCGTTAATTTTACATTTTTATGCTTTTTATAGTCTTAATTATATATTATTTTGCAGAAATGAATAATGCATTTCAAAGTATGGAGAGGACTAGCAGCATGAATACTCTTCAACATAGGACTGGATATAACAATATGGAAGGGACTAGCAGCTTGACTACTATACAACATAGGTCTGGACATAGCAGTATGGAAGGGACTAGCAGCTTGACTACTCTTCAACATAGGACTGGACACGGCAGTATAGAAGGGACTAGCAGGGTGACTACTGTACAACATAGGACTGGACATAACACTAAGGATGGGACTAGCAGCTAGACTACTCTTCAGCATAGGACTGGATATAACCGTATGGAAGGGACTAGCAGCTAGACTACTCTTCAGCATAGGACTGGATATAACAGTAGGGAAGGGACTAGCAGCTTGACTACTCATCAACTTTGGACTGGATATAACTGTATGGAAGGGACTAGTAGCTTGACTACTCTTCAACATAGGACTGCAATTCACAGCCTGACTACTGTTCAATTGCCAACTGGACTATTGCTAACATTCATATTAATTGCTAACATTCATATTAATTGCTAACAGCCATACTGATATTCATACTATACAGGATTTCATACGAACAGTGTACTCACTGCGTTAATTTTACATTTTTATAATTTTTTTTTATATTCTTAATTATTTATTAATTTGCAGAAATGAATACCGCATTTCAAAATATGGAATGGTCTAGCAGCCTGACCAATCTTAAACATTAGACTGGATATAACAGTATTGAAGGGACAAGCAGCGTGACTACTATACAACATAGGACTGGATATAACAGTATGGAAGGGACTAGCAGCTTGACTACTCTTCAACATAGGGCAGGATATACCAGTTTGGTAGATACTAGCAGATGGACTACTCTTCATAGGACTGGATATAACAGTATGGAAGGGACTAGCAGCTAGACTACTCTTCAACATAGGACTGGACATAACTCTATGGAAGGGACTAGCAGCTTGACTACTCTTCAGCATAGGTCAGGATATAACAGTTTGGTAGATACTAGCAGGTCGACTACTCTTCATAGGACTGGATATAACAGTATGGAAGGGATTAGCAGCGTGACTACTATACAACATAGGACTGGACATAACAGTATGGAAGGGACTAGCAGCTTGACTACTCTTCAACTTAGGACAGAAATTCACTGCCTGACTACTGTTCAATTGCGAACTGGACTATTGCTAACATTCATACTAATTGCTAACATTCATACTAATTGCTAACATTCATACTAATTGCTAACATTCATACTGATTGCTAACATTCATACTAATTGCTAACATTCATACTAATTGCTAACATTCATACTGATTGCTAACATTCATACTGATTGCTAACATTTTTAACTAGTTGCTAACATTTTTAACTAGTTGCTAACATTTTTAACTAGTTGCTAACATTTTTAACTAGTTGCTAACATTTTTAACTAGTTTCTAACATTTTTAACTAGTTGCTAACATTTTTAACTAGTTGCTAACATTTTTAACTAGTTGCTAACATTTTTAACTAGTTGCTAACATTTTTAACTAGTTGCTAACATTTTTAACTAGTTGCTAACATTTTTAACTAGTTGCTAACATTTTTAACTAGTTGCTAACATTTTTAACTAGTTGCTAACATTTTTAACTAGTTGCTAACATTTTTAACTAGTTGCTAACATTTTTAACTAGTTGCTAACATTTTTAACTAGTTGCTAACATTTTTAACTAGTTGCTAACATTTTTAACTAGTTGCTAACATTTTTAACTAGTTGCTAACATTTTTAACTAGTTGCTAACATTTTTAACTAGTTGCTAACATTTTTAACTAGTTGCTAACATTTTTAACTAGTTGCTAACATTTTTAACTAGTTGCTAACATTTTTAACTAGTTGCTAACATTTTTAACTAGTTGCTAACATTTTTAACTAGTTGCTAACATTTTTAACTAGTTGCTAACATTTTTAACTAGTTGCTAACATTTTTAACTAGTTGCTAACATTTTTAACTAGTTGCTAACATTTTTAACTAGTTGCTAACATTTTTAACTAGTTGCTAACATTTTTAACTAGTTGCTAACATTTTTAACTAGTTGCTAACATTTTTAACTAGTTGCTAACATTTTTAACTAGTTGCTAACATTTTTAACTAGTTGCTAACATTTTTAACTAGTTGCTAACATTTTTAACTAGTTGCTAACATTTTTAACTAGTTGCTAACATTTTTAACTAGTTGCTAACATTTTTAACTAGTTGCTAACATTTTTAACTAGTTGCTAACATTTTTAACTAGTTGCTAACATTTTTAACTAGTTGCTAACATTTTTAACTAGTTGCTAACATTTTTAACTAGTTGCTAACATTTTTGACTAGTTGCTACCATTTTTGACTAGTTGCTAACATTTCTGACTAGTTGCTACCATTTTTGACTAGTTGCTACCATTTTTGACTAGTTGCTACCATTTTTGACTAGTTGCTACCATTTTTGACTAGTTGCTACCATTTTTGACTAGTTGCTACCATTTTTGACTAGTTGCTACCATTTTTGACTAGTTGCTACCATTTTTGACTAGTTGCTAACATTTTTGACTAGTTGCTAACATTTTTGACTAGTTGCTAACATTTTTGACTAGTTGCTAACATTTTTGACTAGTTGCTAACATTTTTGACTAGTTGCTAACATTTTTGACTAGTTGCTAACATTTTTGACTAGTTGCTAACATTTTTGACTAGTTGCTAACATTTTTGACTAGTTGCTAACATTTTTGACTAGTTGCTAACATTTTTGACTAGTTGCTAACATTTTTGACTAGTTGCTAACATTTTTGACTAGTTGCTAACATTTTTGACTAGTTGCTAACATTTTTGACTAGTTGCTAACATTTTTGACTAGTTGCTAACATTTTTGACTAGTTGCTAACATCTATGATAATATTCATACTAACACTACTCACTGCGTTAATTTTACATTTTTATGCTTTTTTATAGTCTTAATTATATATTACTTTGCAGAAATGAATAATGCATTTCAAAGTATGGAGAGGACTAGCAGCATGAACATAGGACTGGACATAACGCTAAGGATGGGACTAGCAGCTAGACTACTCTTCAGCATAGGACTGGATATAACCGTATGGAAGGGACTAGCAGCTAGACTACTCTTCAGCATAGGACTGGATATAACAGTAGGGAAGGGACTAGCAGCTTGACTACTCATCAACTTTGGACTGCAATTCACAGCCTGACTACTGTTCAATTGCCAACTGGACTATTGCTAACATTCATATTAATTGCTAACATTCATTATAATTGCTAACATTCATATTAATTGCTAACATTCATATTAATTGCTAACATTCATATTAATTGCTAACACT
The DNA here is from genome assembly GCA_949128135.1 of Parasteatoda lunata. Classification (NCBI taxonomy): domain Eukaryota; kingdom Metazoa; phylum Arthropoda; class Arachnida; order Araneae; family Theridiidae; genus Parasteatoda; species Parasteatoda lunata. Next base: position 109,020,638 of record OX421977.1, on the reverse strand, counting down.
CATATTAATTGCTAACAGCCATACTGATATTCATACTATACAGGATTTCATACGAACAGTGTACTCACTGCGTTAATTTTACATTTTTATAATGCTTTTTTTATATTCTTAATTATTTATTAATTTGCAGAAATGAATACCGCATTTCAAAGTATGGAATGGTCTAGCAGCCTGACCAATCTTAAACATTAGACTGGATATAACAGTATGGAAGGGACAAGCAGCGTGACTACTATACAACATAGGACTGGATATAACAGTATGGAAGGGACTAGCAGCTTGACTACTCTTCAACATAGGGCAGGATATACCAGTTTGGTAGATACTAGCAGATTGACTATTCTTCATAGGACTGGATATAACAGTATGGAAGGGACTAGCAGGTAGACTACTCTTCAACATAGGACTGGACATAACTCTATGGAAGGGACTAGCAGCTTGACTACTCTTCAGCATAGGTCAGGATATAACAGTTTGGTAGATACTAGCAGGTCGACTACTCTTCATAGGACTGGATATAACAGTATGGAAGGGATTAGCAGCGTGACTACTATACAACATAGGACTGGACATAACAGTATGGAAGGGACTAGCAGCTTGACTACTCTTCAACTTAGGACAGAAATTCACTGCCTGATTACTGTTCAATTGCGAACTGGACTATTGCTAACATTCATACTAATTGCTAACATTCATACTAATTGCTAACATTCATACTGATTGCTAACATTCATACTAATTGCTAACATTCATACTGATTGCTAACATTCATACTGATTGCTAACATTTTTAACTAGTTGCTAACATTTTTAACTAGTTGCTAACATTTTTAACTAGTTGCTAACATTTTTAACTAGTTGCTAACATTTTTAACTAGTTGCTACAATTTTTAACTAGTTGCTACCATTTTTACTAGTTGCTAACATTTCTAACTAGTTGCTAACATTTCTAACTAGTTGCTAACATTTTTAACTAGTTGCTAACATTTTTAACTAGTTGCTAACATTTTTAACTAGTTGCTAACATTTTTAACTAGTTGCTAGCATTTTTGACTAGTTGCTAACATTTTTGACTAGTTGCTAACATTTTTGACTAGTTGCTAACATTTTTTGACTAGTTGCTAACATTTTTGACTAGTTGCTAACATTTTTGACTAGTTGCTAACATTTTTGACTAGTTGCTAACATTTTTGACTAGTTGCTAACATTTTTGACTAGTTGCTAACATTTTTGACTAGTTGCTAACATTTTTGACTAGTTGCTAACATTTTTGACTAGTTGCTAACATTTTTGACTAGTTGCTAACATTTTTGACTAGTTGCTAACATTTTTGACTAGTTGCTAACATTTTTGACTAGTTGCTAACATTTTTGACTAGTTGCTAACATTTTTGACTAGTTGCTAACATTTTTGACTAGTTGCTAACATCTATGATAATATTCATACTAACACTACTCACTGCGTTAATTTTACATTTTTATGCTTTTTTATAGTCTTAATTATATATTACTTTGCAGAAATCAATAATGCATTTCAAAGTATGGAGAGGACTAGCAGCATGAACATAGGACTGGACATAACGCTAAGGATGGGACTAGCAGCTAGACTACTCTTCAGCATAGGACTGGATATAACCGTATGGAAGGGACTAGCAGCTAGACTACTCTTCAGCATAGGACTGGATATAACAGTAGGGAAGGGACTAGCAGCTTGACTACTCATCAACTTTGGACTGGATATAACTGTATGGAAGGGACTAGTAGCTTGAATACTCTTCAACATAGGACTGGATATAACAGTATGGAAGGAACTAGCAGCTTGACAACTCTTTAACATAGGACTGGATATAACAGTATCGATGGGTCTAGCAGCTTGACTACTCTTCAACATAGGACTGCAATTCACAGCCTGACTACTGTTCAATTGCCAACTGGACTATTGCTAACATTCATATTAATTGCTAACATTCATATTAATTGCTAACATTCATATTAATTGCTAACATTCATATTAATTGCTAACATTCATTATAATTGCTAACATTCATATTAATTGCTAACATTCATATTAATTGCTAACAGCCATACTGATATTCATACTATACAGGATTTCATACGAAAAGTGTACTCACTGCGTTAATTTTACATTTTTATAATGCTTTTTTTATATTCTTAATTATTTATTAATTTGCAGAAATGAATACCGCATTTCAAAGTATGGAATGGTCTAGCAGCCTGACCAATCTTAAACATTAGACTGGATATAACAGTATGGAAGGGACAAGCAGCGTGACTACTATACAACATGGGACTGGATATAACAGTATGGAAGGGACTAGCAGCTTGACTACTCTTCAACATAGGGCAGGATATACCAGTTTGGTAGATACTAGCAGATTGACTATTCTTCATAGGACTGGATATAACAGTATGGAAGGGACTAGCAGGTAGACTACTCTTCAACATAGGACTGGACATAACTCTATGGAAGGGACTAGCAGCTTGACTACTCTTCAGCATAGGTCAGGATATAACAGTTTGGTAGATACTAGCAGGTCGACTACTCTTCATAGGACTGGATATAACAGTATGGAAGGGATTAGCAGCGTCACTACTATACAACATAGGACTGGACATAACAGTATGGAAGGGACTAGCAGCTTGACTACTCTTCAACTTAGGACAGAAATTCACTGCCTGACTACTGTTCAATTGCGAACTGGACTATTGCTAACATTCATACTAATTGCTAACATTCATACTAATTGCTAACATTCTTACTGATTGCTAACATTCATACTAATTGCTAACATTCATACTGATTGCTAACATTCATACTGATTGCTAACATTCATACTGATTGCTAACATTTTTAACTAGTTGCTAACATTTTTAACTAGTTGCTAACATTTTTAACTAGTTGCTAACTTTTTTAACTAGTTGCTAACATTTTTGACTAGTTGCTAACATATTTGACTAGTTGCTAACATTTTTGACTAGTTGCTAACATTTTTGACTAGTTGCTAACATTTTTGACTAGTTGCTAACATTTTTGACTAGTTGCTAACATTTTTGACTAGTTGCTAACATTTTTGACTAGTTTTAACATTTTTGACTAGTTGCTAACATTTTTGACTAGTTGCTAACATTTTTGACTAGTTTTAACATTTTTGACTAGTTGCTAACATTTTTGACTAGTTGCTAACATTTTTGACTAGTTGCTAACATTTTTGACTAGTTGCTAACATTTTTGACTAGTTGCTAACATTTTTGACTAGTTGCTAACATTTTTGACTAGTTGCTAACATTTTTGACTAGTTGCTAACATTTTTGACTAGTTGCTAACATTTTTGACTAGTTGCTAACATTTTTGACTAGTTGCTAACATTTTTGACTAGTTGCTAACATTTTTGACTAGTTGCTAACATTTTTGACTAGTTGCTAACATTTTTGACTAGTTGCTAACATTTTTGACTAGTTGCTAACATTTTTGACTAGTTGCTAACATTTTTGACTAGTTGCTAACATCTATGATAATATTCATACTAACACTACTCACTGCGTTAATTTTACATTTTTATGCTTTTTTATAGTCTTAATTATATATTACTTTGCAGAAATGAATAATGCATTTCAAAGTATGGAGAGGACTAGCAGCATGAACATAGGACTGGACATAACGCTAAGGATGGGAATAGCAGCTAGACAACTCTTCAGCATAGGACTGGATATAACCGTATGGAAGGGACTAGCAGCTAGACTACTCTTCAGCATAGGACTGGATATAACAGTAGGGAAGGGACTAGCAGCTTGACTACTCATCAACTTTGGACTGGATATAACTGTATGGAAGGGACTAGTAGCTTGAATACTCTTCAACATAGGACTGGATATAACAGTATGGAAGGAACTAGCAGCTTGACAACTCTTTAACATAGGACTGGATATAACAGTATGGATGGGTCTAGCAGCTTGACTACTCTTCAACATAGGACTGCAATTCACAGCCTGACTAGTGTTCAATTGCCAACTGGACTATTGCTAACATTCATATTAATTGCTAACATTCATTATAATTGCTAACATTCATATTAATTGCTAACATTCATATTAATTGCTAACATTCATATTAATTGCTAACATTCATATTAATTGCTAACATTCATATTAATTGCTAACATTCATATTAATTGCTAACATTCATATTAATTGCTAACAGCCATACTGATATTCATACTATACAGGATTTCATACGAACAGTGTACTCACTGCGTTAATTTTACATTTTTATAATGCTTTTTTTATATTCTTAATTATTTATTAATTTACAGAAATGAATACCGCATTTCAAAGTATGGAATGGTCTAGCAGCCTGACCAATCTTAAACATTAGACTGGATATAACAGTATGGAAGGGACAAGCAGCGTGACTACTATACAACATAGGACTGGATATAACAGTATGGAAGGGACTAGCAGCTTGACTACTCTTCAACATAGGGCAGGATATACCAGTTTGGTAGATACTAGCAGATTGACTATTCTTCATAGGACTGGATATAACAGTATGGAAGGGACTAGCAGGTAGACTACTCTTCAACATAGGACTGGACATAACAGTATGGAAGGAACTAGCAGCTTGACTACTCTTCAACTTAGGACAGAAATTCACTGCCTGACTACTGTTCAATTGCGAACTGGACTATTGCTAACATTCATACTAATTGCTAACATTCATACTGATTGCTAACATTCATACTGATTGCTAACATTCATACTGATTGCTAACATTCATACTGATTGCTAACGTTCATACTGATTGCTAACATTTTTAACTAGTTGCTAACTTTTTTAACTAGTTGCTAACATTTTTAACTAGTTGCTAACTTTTTTAACTAGTTGCTAACTTTTTTAACTAGTTGCTAACTTTTTTAACTAGTTGCTAACATTTTTAACTAGTTGCTAACATTTTTAACTAGTTGCTAACATTTTTAACTAGTTGCTAACATTTTTAACTAGTTGCTAACATTTTTAACTAGTTGCTAACATTTTTAACTAGTTGCTAACATTTTTAACTAGTTGCTAACATTTTTAACTAGTTGCTAACATTTTTAACTAGTTGCTAACATTTTTAACTAGTTGCTAACATTTTTAACTAGTTGCTAACATTTTTGACTAGTTGCTAACATTTTTGACTAGTTGCTAACATTTTTGACTAGTTGCTAACATTTTTGACTAGTTGCTAACATTTTTGACTAGTTGCTAACATTTTTGACTAGTTGCTAACATTTTTGACTAGTTGCTAACATTTTTGACTAGTTGCTAACATTTTTGACTAGTTGCTAACATTTTTGACTAGTTGCTAACATTTTTGACTAGATGCTAACATTTTTGACTAGATGCTAACATTTTTGACTAGTTGCTAACATTTTTGACTAGTTGCTAACATTTTTGACTAGTTGCTAACATTTTTGACTAGTTGCTAACATTTTTGACTAGTTGCTAACATTTTTGACTAGTTGCTAACATTTTTGACTAGTTGCTAACATTTTTGACTAGTTGCTAACATTTTTGACTAGTTGCTAACATTTTTGACTAGTTGCTAACATTTTTGACTAGTTGCTAACATTTTTGACTAGTTGCTAACATTTTTGACTAGTTGCTAACATTTTTGACTAGTTGCTAACATTTTTGACTAGTTGCTAACATTTTTGACTAGTTGCTAACATTTTTGACTAGTTGCTAACATTTTTGACTAGTTGCTAACATTTTTGACTAGTTGCTAACATTTTTGACTAGTTGCTAACATTTTTGACTAGTTGCTAACATTTTTGACTAGTTGCTAACATTTTTGACTAGTTGCTAACATTTTTGACTAGTTGCTAACATTTTTGACTAGTTGCTAACATTTTTGACTAGTTGCTAACATTTTTGACTAGTTGCTAACATTTTTGACTAGTTGCTAACATTTTTGACTAGTTGCTAACATTTTTGACTAGTTGCTAACATTTTTGACTAGTTGCTAACATTTTTGACTAGTTGCTAACATTTTTGACTAGTTGCTAACATCTATGATAATATTCATACTAACACTACTCACTGCGTTAATTTTACATTTTTATGTTTTTTATAGTCTTAATTATATATTACTTTGCAGAAATGAATAATGCATTTCAAAGTATGGAGAGGACTAGCAGCATGAACATAGGACTGAACATAACGCTAAGGATGGGAATAGCAGCTAGACTACTCTTCAGCATAGGACTGGATATAACCGTATGGAAGGGACTAGCAGCTAGACTACTCTTCAGCATAGGACTGGATATAACAGTAGGGAAGGGACTAGCAGCTTGACTACTCATCAACTTTGGACTGGATATAACTGTATGGAAGGGACTAGTAGCTTGAATACTCTTCAACATAGGACTGGATATAACAGTATGGAAGGAACTAGCAGCTTGACAACTCTTTAACATAGGACTGGATATAACAGTATGGATGGGTCTAGCAGCTTGACTACTCTTCAACATAGGACTGCAATTCACAGCCTGACTAGTGTTCAATTGCCAACTGGACTATTGCTAACATTCATTATAATTGCTAACATTCATTATAATTGCTAACATTCATTATAATTGCTAACATTCATTATAATTGCTAACATTCATATTAATTGCTAACATTCATATTAATTGCTAACAGCCATACTGATATTCATACTATACAGGATTTCATACGAACAGTGTACTCACTGCGTTAATTTTACATTTTTATAATGCTTTTTTTATATTCTTAATTATTTATTAATTTGCAGAAATGAATACCGCATTTCAAAGTATGGAATGGTCTAGCAGCCTGACCAATCTTAAACATTAGACTGGATATAACAGTATGGAAGGGACTAGCAGCTTGACTACTCTTCAACATAGGGCAGGATATACCAGTTTGGTAGATACTAGCAGATTGACTATTCTTCATAGGACTGGATATAACAGTATGGAAGGGACTAGCAGGTAGACTACTCTTCAACATAGGACTGGACATAACAGTATGGAAGGGACTAGCAGCTTGACTACTCTTCAACTTAGGACAGAAATTCACTGCCTGACTACTGTTCAATTGCGAACTGGACTATTGCTAACATTCATACTAATTGCTAACATTCATACTAATTGCTAACATTCATACTGATTGCTAACATTCATACTAATTGCTAACATTCATACTGATTGCTAACATTCATACTGATTGCTAACATTCATACTGATTGCTAACATTTTTAACTAGTTGCTAACTTTTTTAACTAGTTGCTAACTTTTTTAACTAGTTGCTAACATTTTTAACTAGTTGCTAACATTTTTAACTAGTTGCTAACATTTTTAACTAGTTGCTAACATTTTTAACTAGTTGCTAACATTTTTAACTAGTTGCTAACATTTTTAACTAGTTGCTAACATTTTTAACTAGTTGCTAACATTTTTAACTAGTTGCTAACATTTTTAACTAGTTGCTAACATTTTTAACTAGTTGCTAACATTTTTAACTAGTTGCTAACATTTTTGACTAGTTGCTAACATTTTTGACTAGTTGCTAACATTTTTGACTAGTTGCTAACATTTTTGACTAGTTGCTAACATTTTTGACTAGTTGCTAACATTTTTGACTAGTTGCTAACATTTTTGACTAGTTGCTAACATTTTTGACTAGTTGCTAACATTTTTGACTAGTTGCTAACATTTTTGACTAGTTGCTAACATTTTTGACTAGTTGCTAACATTTTTGACTAGTTGCTAACATTTTTGACTAGTTGCTAACATTTTTGACTAGTTGCTAACATTTTTGACTAGTTGCTAACATTTTTGACTAGTTGCTAACATTTTTGACTAGTTGCTAACATTTTTGACTAGTTGCTAACATTTTTGACTAGTTGCTAACATTTTTGACTAGTTGCTAACATTTTTGACTAGTTGCTAACATTTTTGACTAGTTGCTAACATTTTTGACTAGTTGCTAACATTTTTGACTAGTTGCTAACATTTTTGACTAGTTGCTAACATTTTTGACTAGTTGCTAACATTTTTGACTAGTTGCTAACATTTTTGACTAGTTGCTAACATTTTTGACTAGTTGCTAACATTTTTGACTAGTTGCTAACATTTTTGACTAGTTGCTAACATTTTTGACTAGTTGCTAACATTTTTGACTAGTTGCTAACATTTTTGACTAGTTGCTAACATTTTTGACTAGTTGCTAACATTTTTGACTAGTTGCTAACATTTTTGACTAGTTGCTAACATTTTTGACTAGTTGCTAACATTTTTGACTAGTTGCTAACATTTTTGACTAGTTGCTAACATTTTTGACTAGTTGCTAACATTTTTGACTAGTTGCTAACATTTTTGACTAGTTGCTAACATTTTTGACTAGTTGCTAACATTTTTGACTAGTTGCTAACATTTTTGACTAGTTGCTAACATTTTTGACTAGTTGCTAACATTTTTGACTAGTTGCTAACATTTTTGACTAGTTGCTAACATTTTTGACTAGTTGCTAACATTTTTGACTAGTTGCTAACATTTTTGACTAGTTGCTAACATTTTTGACTAGTTGCTAACATTTTTGACTAGTTGCTAACATCTATGATAATATTCATACTAACACTACTCACTGCGTTAATTTTACATTTTTATGCTTTTTTATAGTCTTAATTATATATTACTTTGCAGAAATGAATAATGCATTTCAAACTATGGAGAGGACTAGCAGCATGAACATAGGACTGGACATAACGCTAAGGATGGGAATAGCAGCTAGACAACTCTTCAGCATAGGACTGGATATAACCGTATGGAAGGGACTAGCAGCTAGACTACTCTTCAGCATAGGACTGGATATAACCGTAGGGAAGGGACTAGCAGCTTGACTACTCATCAACTTTGGACTGGATATAACTGTATGGAAGGGACTAGTAGCTTGAATACTCTTCAACATAGGACTGGATATAACAGTATGGAAGGAACTAGCAGCTTGACAACTCTTTAACATAGGACTGGATATAACAGTATGGATGGGTCTAGCAGCTTGACTACTCTTCAACATAGGACTGCAATTCACAGCCTGACTACTGTTCAATTGCGAACTGGACTATTGCTAACATTCATACTAATTGCTAACATTCATACTAATTGCTAACATTCATACTAATTGCTAACATTCATACTAATTGCTAACATTCATACTGATTGCTAACATTCATACTAATTTCTAACATTCATACTGATTGCTAACATTTTTAACTAGTTGCTAACATTTTTAACTAGTTGCTAACATTTTTAACTAGTTGCTAACATTTTTAACTAGTTGCTAACATTTTTAACTAGTTGCTAACATTTTTAACTAGTTGCTAACATTTTTAACTAGTTGCTAACATTTTTAACTAGTTGCTAACATTTTTAACTAGTTGCTAACATTTCTAACTAGTTGCTAACATTTCTAACTAGTTGCTAACATTTTTGACTAGTTGCTAACATTTTTGACTAGTTGCTAACATTTTTGACTAGTTGCTAACATTTTTGACTAGTTGCTAACATTTTTGACTAGTTGCTAACATTTTTGACTAGTTGCTAACATTTTTGACTAGTTGCTAACATTTTTGACTAGTTGCTAACATTTTTGACTAGTTGCTAACATTTTTGACTAGTTGCTAACATTTTTGACTAGTTGCTAACATTTTTGACTAGTTGCTAACATTTTTGACTAGTTGCTAACATTTTTGACTAGTTGCTAACATTTTTGACTAGTTGCTAACATTTTTGACTAGTTGCTAACATCTATGATAATATTCATACTAACACTACTCACTGCGTTAATTTTACATTTTTATGCTTTTTTATAGTCTTAATTATATATTACTTTGCAGAAATGAATAATGCATTTCAAAGTATGGAGAGGACTAGCAGCATGAACATAGGACTGGACATAACGCTAAGGATGGGACTAGCAGCTAGACTACTCTTCAGCATAGGACTGGATATAACCGTATGGAAGGGACTAGCAGCTAGACTACTCTTCAGCATAGGACTGGATATAACTGTATGGAAGGGACTAGTAGCTTGAATACTCTTCAACATAGGACTGGATATAACAGTATGGATGGGTCTAGCAGCTTGACTACTCTTCAACATAGGACTGCAATTCACAGCCTGACTAGTGTTCAATTGCCAACTGGACTATTGCTAACATTCATATTAATTGCTAACATTCATTATAATTGCTAACATTCATATTAATTGCTAACATTCATATTAATTGCTAACATTCATATTAATTGCTAACAGCCATACTGATATTCATACTATACAGGATTTCATACGAACAGTGTACTCACTGCGTTAATTTTACATTTTTATAATGCTTTTTTTATATTCTTAATTATTTATTAATTTGCAGAAATGAATACCGCATTTCAAAGTATGGAATGGTCTAGCAGCCTGACCAATCTTAAACATTAGACTGGATATAACAGTATGGAAGGGACAAGCAGCGTGACTACTATACAACATAGGACTGGATATAACAGTATGGAAGGGACTAGCAGCTTGACTACTCTTCAACATAGGGCAGGATATACCAGTTTGGTAGATACTAGCAGATTGACTATTCTTCATAGGACTGGATATAACAGTATGGAAGGGACTAGCAGGTAGACTACTCTTCAACATAGGACTGGACATAACAGTATGGAAGGGACTAGCAGCTTGACTACTCTTCAACTTAGGACAGAAATTCACTGCCTGACTACTGTTCAATTGCGAACTGGACTATTGCTAACATTCATACTAATTGCTAACATTCATACTAATTGCTAACATTCATACTGATTGCTAACATTCATACTGATTGCTAACATTCATACTAATTGCTAACATTCATACTGATTGCTAACATTCATACTGATTGCTAACATTTTTAACTAGTTGCTAACATTTTTAACTAGTTGCTAACATTTTTAACTAGTTGCTAACATTTTTAACAAGTTGCTAACATTTTTAACTAGTTGCTAACATTTTAACTAGTTGCTAACATTTTAACTAGTTGCTAACATTTTTAACTAGTTGCTAACATTTTTAACTAGTTGCTAACATTTTTAACTAGTTGCTAACATTTTTAACTAGTTGCTAACATTTTTAACTAGTTGCTAACATTTTTAACTAGTTGCTAACATTTTTAACTAGTTGCTAACATTTTTAACTAGTTGCTAACATTTTTAACTAGTTGCTAACATTTTTAACTAGTTGCTAACTATTTTTAACTAGTTGCTAACATTTTTGACTAGTTGCTAACATTTTTAACTAGTTGCTAACATTTTTAACTAGTTGCTAACATTTTTGACTAGTTGCTAACATTTTTGACTAGTTGCTAACATTTTTTACTAGTTGCTAACATTTTTGACTAGTTGCTAACATTTTTGACTAGTTGCTAACATTTTTGACTAGTTGCTAACATTTTTGACTAGTTGCTAACATTTTTGACTAGTTGCTAACATTTTTGACTAGTTGCTAACATTTTTGACTAGTTGCTAACATTTTTGACTAGTTGCTAACATTTTTGACTAGTTGCTAACATTTTTGACTAGTTGCTAACATTTTTGACTAGTTGCTAACATTTTTGACTAGTTGCTAACATTTTTGACTAGTTGCTAACATTTTTGACTAGTTGCTAACATTTTTGACTAGTTGCTAACATTTTTGACTAGTTGCTAACATTTTTGACTAGTTGCTAACATTTTTGACTAGTTGCTAACATTTTTGACTAGTTGCTAACATTTTTGTCTAGTTGCTAACATTTTTGACTAGTTGCTAACATTTTTGACTAGTTGCTAACATCTATGATAATATTCATACTAACACTACTCACTGCGTTAATTTTACATTTTTATGCTTTTTTATAGTCTTAATTATATATTTCTTTGCAGAAATGAATAATGCATTTCAAAGTATGGAGAGGACTAGCAGCATGAACGTAGGACTGGACATAACGCTAAGGATGGGACTAGCAGCTAGACTACTCTTCAGCATAGGACTGGATATAACCGTATGGAAGGGACTAGCAGCTAGACTACTCTTCAGCATAGGACTGGATATAACTGTATGGAAGGGACTAGTAGCTTGAATACTCTTCAACATAGGACTGGATATAACAGTATGGAAGGAACTAGCAGCTTGACAACTCTTTAACATAGGACTGGATATAACAGTATGGATGGGTCTAGCAGCTTGACTACTCTTCAACATAGGACTGCAATTCACAGCCTGACTAGTGTTCAATTGCCAACTGGACTATTGCTAACATTCATATTAATTGCTAACATTCATTATAATTGCTAACATTCATATTAATTGCTAACATTCATATTAATTGCTAACATTCATATTAATTGCTAACATTCATATTAATTGCTAACATTCATATTAATTGCTAACAGCCATACTGATATTCATACTATACAGGATTTCATACGAACAGTGTACTCACTGCGTTAATTTTACATTTTTATAATGCTTTTTTTATATTCTTAATTATTTATTAATTTGCAGAAATGAATACCGCATTTCAAAGTATGGAATGGTCTAGCAGCCTGACCAATCTTAAACATTAGACTGGATATAACAGTATGGAAGGGACAAGCAGCGTGACTACTATACAACATAGGACTGGATATAACAGTATGGAAGGGACTAGCAGCTTGACTACTCTTCAACATAGGGCAGGATATACCAGTTTGGTAGATACTAGCAGATTGACTATTCTTCATAGGACTGGATATAACAGTATGGAAGGGACTAGCAGGTAGACTACTCTTCAACATAGGACTGGACATAACAGTATGGAAGGGACTAGCAGCTTGACTACTCTTCAACTTAGGACAGAAATTCACTGCCTGACTACTGTTCAATTGCGAACTGGACTATTGCTAACATTCATACTAATTGCTAACATTCATACTGATTGCTAACATTCATACTGATTGCTAACATTCATACTAATTGCTAACATTCATACTGATTGCTAACATTCATACTGATTGCTAACATTTTTAACTAGTTGCTAACATTTTTAACTAGTTGCTAACATTTTTAACAAGTTGCTAACATTTTTAACTAGTTGCTAACATTTTTAACTAGTTGCTAACATTTTAACTAGTTGCTAACATTTTTAACTAGTTGCTAACATTTTTAACTAGTTGCTAACATTTTTAACTAGTTGCTAACATTTTTAACTAGTTGCTAACATTTTTAACTAGTTGCTAACATTTTTAACTAGTTGCTAACATTTTTAACTAGTTGCTAACATTTTTAACTAGTTGCTAACATTTTTAACTAGTTGCTAACATTTTTGACTAGTTGCTAACATTTTTGACTAGTTGCTAACATTTTTGACTAGTTGCTAACATTTTTGACTAGATGCTAACATTTTTGACTAGTTGCTAACATTTTTGACTAGTTGCTAACATTTTTGACTAGTTGCTAACATTTTTGACTAGTTGCTAACATTTTTGACTAGTTGCTAACATTTTTGACTAGTTGCTAACATTTTTGACTAGTTGCTAACATTTTTGACTAGTTGCTAACATTTTTGACTAGTTGCTAACATTTTTGACTAGTTGCTAACATTTTTGACTAGTTGCTAACATTTTTGACTAGTTGCTAACATTTTTGACTAGTTGCTAACATTTTTGACTAGTTGCTAACATTTTTGACTAGTTGCTAACATTTTTGACTAGTTGCTAACATTTTTGACTAGTTGCTAACATTTTTGACTAGTTGCTAACATTTTTGACTAGTTGCTAACATTTTTGACTAGTTGCTAACATTTTTGACTAGTTGCTAACATTTTTGACTAGTTGCTAACATTTTTGACTAGTTGCTAACATTTTTGACTAGTTGCTAACATTTTTGACTAGTTGCTAACATTTTTGACTAGTTGCTAACATCTATGATAATATTCATACTAACACTACTCACTGCGTTAATTTTACATTTTTATGCTTTTTTATAGTCTTAATTATATATTACTTTGCAGAAATGAATAATGCATTTCAAAGTATGGAGAGGACTAGCAGCATGAACATAGGACTGGACATAACGCTAAGGATGGGAATAGCAGCTAGACAACTCTTCAGCATAGGACTGGATATAACCGTATGGAAGGGACTAGCAGCTAGACTACTCTTCAGCATAGGACTGGATATAACAGTAGGGAAGGGACTAGCAGCTTGACTACTCATCAACTTTGGACTGGATATAACTGTATGGAAGGGACTAGTAGCTTGAATACTCTTCAACATAGGACTGGATATAACAGTATGGAAGGAACTAGCAGCTTGACAACTCTTTAACATAGGACTGGATATAACAGTATGGAAGGGACAAGCAGCGTGACTACTATACAACATAGGACTGGATATAACAGTATGGAAGGGACTAGCAGCTTGACTACTCTTCAACATAGGGCAGGATATACCAGTTTGGTAGATACTAGCAGATTGACTATTCTTCATAGGACTGGATATAACAGTATGGAAGGGACTAGCAGGTAGACTACTCTTCAACATAGGACTGGACATAACAGTATGGAAGGAACTAGCAGCTTGACTACTCTTCAACTTAGGACAGAAATTCACTGCCTGACTACTGTTCAATTGCGAACTGGACTATTGCTAACATTCATACTAATTGCTAACATTCATACTGATTGCTAACATTCATACTGATTGCTAACATTCATACTGATTGCTAACATTCATACTGATTGCTAACATTTTTAACTAGTTGCAAACATTTTTAACTAGTTGCTAACATTTTTAACTAGTTACTAACTTTTTTAACTAGTTGCTAACTTTTTTAACTAGTTGCTAACATTTTTAACTAGTTGCTAACATTTTTAACTAGTTGCTAACATTTTTAACTAGTTGCTAACATTTTTAACTAGTTGCTAACATTTTTAACTAGTTGCTAACATTTTTAACTAGTTGCTAACATTTTTAACTAGTTGCTAACATTTTTAACTAGTTGCTAACATTTTTAACTAGTTGCTAACATTTTTAACTAGTTGCTAACATTTTTAACTAGTTGCTAACATTTTTGACTAGTTGCTAACATTTTTGACTAGTTGCTAACATTTTTGACTAGTTGCTAACATTTTTGACTAGTTGCTAACATTTTTGACTAGTTGCTAACATTTTTGACTAGTTGCTAACATTTTTGACTAGTTGCTAACATTTTTGACTAGTTGCTAACATTTTTGACTAGTTGCTAACATTTTTGACTAGTTGCTAACATTTTTGACTAGTTGCTAACATTTTTGACTAGTTGCTAACATTTTTGACTAGTTGCTAACATTTTTGACTAGTTGCTAACATTTTTGACTAGTTGCTAACATTTTTGACTAGTTGCTAACATTTTTGACTAGTTGCTAACATTTTTGACTAGTTGCTAACATTTTTGACTAGTTGCTAACATTTTTGACTAGTTGCTAACATTTTTGACTAGTTGCTAACATTTTTGACTAGTTGCTAACATTTTTGACTAGTTGCTAACATCTATGATAATATTCATACTAACACTACTCACTGCGTTAATTTTACATTTTTATGCTTTTTTATAGTCTTAATTATATATTACTTTGCAGAAATGAATAATGCATTTCAAAGTATGGAGAGGACTAGCAGCATGAACATAGGACTGAACATAACGCTAAGGATGGGAATAGCAGCTAGACTACTCTTCAGCATAGGACTGGATATAACCGTATGGAAGGGACTAGCAGCTAGACTACTCTTCAGCATAGGACTGGATATAACAGTAGGGAAGGGACTAGCAGCTTGACTACTCATCAACTTTGGACTGGATATAACTGTATGGAAGGGACTAGTAGCTTGAATACTCTTCAACATAGGACTGGATATAACAGTATGGAAGGAACTAGCAGCTTGACAACTCTTTAACATAGGACTGGATATAACAGTATGGATGGGTCTAGCAGCTTGACTACTCTTCAACATAGGACTGCAATTCACAGCCTGACTAGTGTTCAATTGCCAACTGGACTATTGCTAACATTCATTATAATTGCTAACATTCATTATAATTGCTAACATTCATTATAATTGCTAACATTCATTATAATTGCTAACATTCATTATAATTGCTAACATTCATTATAATTGCTAACATTCATTATAATTGCTAACATTCATATTAATTGCTAACATTCATATTAATTGCTAACAGCCATACTGATATTCATACTATACAGGATTTCATACGAACAGTGTACTCACTGCGTTAATTTTACATTTTTATAATGCTTTTTTTATATTCTTAATTATTTATTAATTTGCAGAAATGAATACCGCATTTCAAAGTATGGAATGGTCTAGCAGCCTGACCAATCTTAAACATTAGACTGGATATAACAGTATGGAAGGGACTAGCAGCGTGACTACTCTTCAACATAGGGCAGGATATACCAGTTTGGTAGATACTAGCAGATTGACTATTCTTCATAGGACTGGATATAACAGTATGGAAGGGACTAGCAGGTAGACTACTCTTCAACATAGGACTGGACATAACAGTATGGAAGGGACTAGCAGTTTGACTACTCTTCAACTTAGGACAGAAATTCACTGCCTGACTACTGTTCAATTGCGAACTGGACTATTGCTAACATTCATACTAATTGCTAACATTCATACTAATTGCTAACATTCATACTGATTGCTAACATTCATACTAATTGCTAACATTCATACTGATTGCTAACATTCATACTGATTGCTAACATTTTTAACTAGTTGCTAACATTTTTAACTAGTTGCTAACATTTTTAACTAGTTGCTAACTTTTTTAACTAGTTGCTAACTTTTTTAACTAGTTGCTAACATTTTTAACTAGTTGCTAACATTTTTAACTAGTTGCTAACATTTTTAACTAGTTGCTAACATTTTTAACTAGTTGCTAACATTTTTAACTAGTTGCTAACATTTTTAACTAGTTGCTAACATTTTTAACTAGTTGCTAACATTTTTAACTAGTTGCTAACATTTTTAATTAGTTGCTAACATTTTTAACTAGTTGCTAACATTTTTAACTAGTTGCTAACATTTTTAACTAGTTGCTAACATTTTTAACTAGTTGCTAACATTTTTGACTAGTTGCTAACATTTTTGACTAGTTGCTAACATTTTTGACTAGTTGCTAACATTTTTGACTAGTTGCTAACATTTTTGACTAGTTGCTAACATTTTTGACTAGTTGCTAACATTTTTGACTAGTTGCTAACATTTTTGACTAGTTGCTAACATTTTTGACTAGTTGCTAACATTTTTGACTAGTTGCTAACATTTTTGACTAGTTGCTAACATTTTTGACTAGTTGCTAACATTTTTGACTAGTTGCTAACATTTTTGACTAGTTGCTAACATTTTTGACTAGTTGCTAACATTTTTAACTAGTTGCTAACATTTTTAACTAGTTGCTAACATTTTTAACTAGTTGCTAACATTTTTAACTAGTTGCTAACATTTTTAACTAGTTGCTAACATTTTTAACTAGTTGCTAACATTTTTAACTAGTTGCTAACATTTTTAACTAGTTGCTAACATTTTTAACTAGTTGCTAACATTTTTAACTAGTTGCTAACTATTTTTAACTAGTTGCTAACATTTTTAACTAGTTGCTAACATTTTTAACTAGTTGCTAACATTTTTAACTAGTTGCTAACATTTTTGACTAGTTGCTAACATTTTTGACTAGTTGCTAACATTTTTGACTAGTTGCTAACATTTTTGACTAGTTGCTAACATTTTTGACTAGTTGCTAACATTTTTGACTAGTTGCTAACATTTTTGACTAGTTGCTAACATTTTTGACTAGTTGCTAACATTTTTGACTAGTTGCTAACATTTTTGACTAGTTGCTAACATTTTTGACTAGTTGCTAACATTTTTGACTAGTTGCTAACATCTATGATAATATTCATACTAACACTACTCACTGCGTTAATTTTACATTTTTATGCTTTTTTATAGTCTTAATTATATATTACTTTGCAGAAATGAATAATGCATTTCAAAGTATGGAGAGGACTAGCAGCATGAACATAGGACTGGACATAACGCTAAGGATGGGAATAGCAGCTAGACAACTCTTCAGCATAGTACTGGATATAACCGTATGGAAGGGACTAGCAGCTAGACTACTCTTCAGCATAGGACTGGATATAACAGTAGGGAAGGGACTAGCAGCTTGACTACTCATCAACTTTGGACTGGATATAACTGTATGGAAGGGACTAGTAGCTTGAATACTCTTCAACATAGGACTGGATATAACAGTATGGAAGGAACTAGCAGCTTGACAACTCTTTAACATAGGACTGGATATAACAGTATGGATGGGTCTAGCAGCTTGACTACTCTTCAACATAGGACTGCAATTCACAGCCTGACTACTGTTCAATTGCGAACTGGACTATTGCTAACATTCATACTAATTGCTAACATTCATACTAATTGCTAACATTCATACTAATTGCTAACATTCATACTAATTGCTAACATTCATACTGATTGCTAACATTCATACTAATTGCTAACATTCATACTGATTGCTAACATTTTTAACTAGTTGCTAACATTTTTAACTAGTTGCTAACATTTTTAACTAGTTGCTAACATTTTTAACTAGTTGCTAACATTTTTAACTAGTTGCTAACATTTTTAACTAGTTGCTAACATTTTTAACTAGTTGCTAACATTTTTAACTAGTTGCTAACATTTTTAACTAGTTGCTACCATTTTTACTAGTTGCTAACATTTCTAACTAGTTGCTAACATTTTTGACTAGTTGCTAACATTTTTGACTAGTTGCTAACATTTTTGACTAGTTGCTAACATTTTTGACTAGTTGCTAACATTTTTGACTAGTTGCTAACATTTTTGACTAGTTGCTAACATTTTTGACTAGTTGCTAACATTTTTGACTAGTTGCTAACATCTTTGACTAGTTGCTAACATTTTTGACTAGTTGCTAACATTTTTGACTAGTTGCTAACATTTTTGACTAGTTGCTAACATTTTTGACTAGTTGCTAACATTTTTGACTAGTTGCTAACATTTTTGACTAGTTGCTAACATTTTTGACTAGTTGCTAACATTTTTGACTAGTTGCTAACATTTTTGACTAGTTGCTAACATCTATGATAATATTCATACTAACACTACTCACTGCGTTAATTTTACATTTTTATGCTTTTTTATAGTCTTAATTATATATTACTTTGCAGAAATGAATAATGCATTTCAAAGTATGGAGAGGACTAGCAGCATGAACATAGGACTGGACATAACGCTAAGGATGGGACTAGCAGCTAGACTACTCTTCAGCATAGGACTGGATATAACCGTATGGAAGGGACTAGCAGCTAGACTACTCTTCAGCATAGGACTGGACATAACAGTATGGAAGGAACTAGCAGCTTGACTACTCTTCAACTTAGGACAGAAATTCACTGCCTGACTACTGTTCAATTGCGAACTGGACTATTGCTAACATTCATACTAATTGCTAACATTCATACTGATTGCTAACATTCATACTGATTGCTAACATTCATACTGATTGCTAACATTCATACTGATTGCTAACATTTTTAACTAGTTGCAAACATTTTTAACTAGTTGCTAACATTTTTAACTAGTTACTAACTTTTTTAACTAGTTGCTAACTTTTTTAACTAGTTGCTAACATTTTTAACTAGTTGCTAACATTTTTAACTAGTTGCTAACATTTTTAACTAGTTGCTAACATTTTTAACTAGTTGCTAACATTTTTAACTAGTTGCTAACATTTTTAACTAGTTGCTAACATTTTTAACTAGTTGCTAACATTTTTAACTAGTTGCTAACATTTTTAACTAGTTGCTAACATTTTTAACTAGTTGCTAACATTTTTAACTAGTTGCTAACATTTTTGACTAGTTGCTAACATTTTTGACTAGTTGCTAACATTTTTGACTAGTTGCTAACATTTTTGACTAGTTGCTAACATTTTTGACTAGTTGCTAACATTTTTGACTAGTTGCTAACATTTTTGACTAGTTGCTAACATTTTTGACTAGTTGCTAACATTTTTGACTAGTTGCTAACATTTTTGACTAGTTGCTAACATTTTTGACTAGTTGCTAACATTTTTGACTAGTTGCTAACATTTTTGACTAGTTGCTAACATTTTTGACTAGTTGCTAACATTTTTGACTAGTTGCTAACATTTTTGACTAGTTGCTAACATTTTTGACTAGTTGCTAACATTTTTGACTAGTTGCTAACATTTTTGACTAGTTGCTAACATTTTTGACTAGTTGCTAACATTTTTGACTAGTTGCTAACATTTTTGACTAGTTGCTAACATCTATGATAATATTCATACTAACACTACTCACTGCGTTAATTTTACATTTTTATGCTTTTTTATAGTCTTAATTATATATTACTTTGCAGAAATGAATAATGCATTTCAAAGTATGGAGAGGACTAGCAGCATGAACATAGGACTGAACATAACGCTAAGGATGGGAATAGCAGCTAGACTACTCTTCAGCATAGGACTGGATATAACCGTATGGAAGGGACTAGCAGCTAGACTACTCTTCAGCATAGGACTGGATATAACAGTAGGGAAGGGACTAGCAGCTTGACTACTCATCAACTTTGGACTGGATATAACTGTATGGAAGGGACTAGTAGCTTGAATACTCTTCAACATAGGACTGGATATAACAGTATGGAAGGAACTAGCAGCTTGACAACTCTTTAACATAGGACTGGATATAACAGTATGGATGGGTCTAGCAGCTTGACTACTCTTCAACATAGGACTGCAATTCACAGCCTGACTAGTGTTCAATTGCCAACTGGACTATTGCTAACATTCATTATAATTGCTAACATTCATTATAATTGCTAACATTCATTATAATTGCTAACATTCATTATAATTGCTAACATTCATTATAATTGCTAACATTCATTATAATTGCTAACATTCATTATAATTGCTAACATTCATATTAATTGCTAACATTCATATTAATTGCTAACAGCCATACTGATATTCATACTATACAGGATTTCATACGAACAGTGTACTCACTGCGTTAATTTTACATTTTTATAATGCTTTTTTTATATTCTTAATTATTTATTAATTTGCAGAAATGAATACCGCATTTCAAAGTATGGAATGGTCTAGCAGCCTGACCAATCTTAAACATTAGACTGGATATAACAGTATGGAAGGGACTAGCAGCGTGACTACTCTTCAACATAGGGCAGGATATACCAGTTTGGTAGATACTAGCAGATTGACTATTCTTCATAGGACTGGATATAACAGTATGGAAGGGACTAGCAGGTAGACTACTCTTCAACATAGGACTGGACATAACAGTATGGAAGGGACTAGCAGTTTGACTACTCTTCAACTTAGGACAGAAATTCACTGCCTGACTACTGTTCAATTGCGAACTGGACTATTGCTAACATTCATACTAATTGCTAACATTCATACTAATTGCTAACATTCATACTGATTGCTAACATTCATACTAATTGCTAACATTCATACTGATTGCTAACATTCATACTGATTGCTAACATTTTTAACTAGTTGCTAACATTTTTAACTAGTTGCTAACATTTTTAACTAGTTGCTAACTTTTTTAACTAGTTGCTAACTTTTTTAACTAGTTGCTAACATTTTTAACTAGTTGCTAACATTTTTAACTAGTTGCTAACATTTTTAACTAGTTGCTAACATTTTTAACTAGTTGCTAACATTTTTAACTAGTTGCTAACATTTTTAACTAGTTGCTAACATTTTTAACTAGTTGCTAACATTTTTAACTAGTTGCTAACATTTTTAATTAGTTGCTAACATTTTTAACTAGTTGCTAACATTTTTAACTAGTTGCTAACATTTTTAACTAGTTGCTAACATTTTTAACTAGTTGCTAACATTTTTGACTAGTTGCTAACATTTTTGACTAGTTGCTAACATTTTTGACTAGTTGCTAACATTTTTGACTAGTTGCTAACATTTTTGACTAGTTGCTAACATTTTTGACTAGTTGCTAACATTTTTGACTAGTTGCTAACATTTTTGACTAGTTGCTAACATTTTTGACTAGTTGCTAACATTTTTGACTAGTTGCTAACATTTTTGACTAGTTGCTAACATTTTTGACTAGTTGCTAACATTTTTGACTAGTTGCTAACATTTTTGACTAGTTGCTAACATTTTTGACTAGTTGCTAACATTTTTGACTAGTTGCTAACATTTTTAACTAGTTGCTAACATTTTTAACTAGTTGCTAACATTTTTAACTAGTTGCTAACATTTTTAACTAGTTGCTAACATTTTTAACTAGTTGCTAACATTTTTAACTAGTTGCTAACATTTTTAACTAGTTGCTAACATTTTTAACTAGTTGCTAACATTTTTAACTAGTTGCTAACATTTTTAACTAGTTGCTAACTATTTTTAACTAGTTGCTAACATTTTTAACTAGTTGCTAACATTTTTAACTAGTTGCTAACATTTTTAACTAGTTGCTAACATTTTTGACTAGTTGCTAACATTTTTGACTAGTTGCTAACATTTTTGACTAGTTGCTAACATTTTTGACTAGTTGCTAACATTTTTGACTAGTTGCTAACATTTTTGACTAGTTGCTAACATTTTTGACTAGTTGCTAACATTTTTGACTAGTTGCTAACATTTTTGACTAGTTGCTAACATTTTTGACTAGTTGCTAACATTTTTGACTAGTTGCTAACATTTTTGACTAGTTGCTAACATCTATGATAATATTCATACTAACACTACTCACTGCGTTAATTTTACATTTTTATGCTTTTTTATAGTCTTAATTATATATTACTTTGCAGAAATGAATAATGCATTTCAAAGTATGGAGAGGACTAGCAGCATGAACATAGGACTGGACATAACGCTAAGGATGGGAATAGCAGCTAGACAACTCTTCAGCATAGTACTGGATATAACCGTATGGAAGGGACTAGCAGCTAGACTACTCTTCAGCATAGGACTGGATATAACAGTAGGGAAGGGACTAGCAGCTTGACTACTCATCAACTTTGGACTGGATATAACTGTATGGAAGGGACTAGTAGCTTGAATACTCTTCAACATAGGACTGGATATAACAGTATGGAAGGAACTAGCAGCTTGACTACTCTTCAACATAGGACTGCAATTCACAGCCTGACTACTGTTCAATTGCGAACTGGACTATTGCTAACATTCATACTAATTGCTAACATTCATTATAATTGCTAACATTCATACTAATTGCTAACATTCATACTAATTGCTAACATTCATACTGATTGCTAACATTCATACTAATTGCTAACATTCATACTAATTGCTAACATTCATACTAATTGCTAACATTCATACTAATTGCTAACATTCATACTGATTGCTAACATTCATACTAATTGCTAACATTCATACTGATTGCTAACATTTTTAACTAGTTGCTAACATTTTTAACTAGTTGCTAACATTTTTAACTAGTTGCTAACATTTTTAACTAGTTGCTAACATTTTTAACTAGTTGCTACCATTTTTACTAGTTGCTAACATTTCTAACTAGTTGCTAACATTTTTGACTAGTTGCTAACATTTTTGACTAGTTGCTAACATTTTTGACTAGTTGCTAACATTTTTGACTAGTTGCTAACATTTTTGACTAGTTGCTAACATTTTTGACTAGTTGCTAACATTTTTGACTAGTTGCTAACATTTTTGACTAGTTGCTAACATCTTTGACTAGTTGCTAACATTTTTGACTAGTTGCTAACATTTTTGACTAGTTGCTAACATTTTTGACTAGTTGCTAACATTTTTGACTAGTTGCTAACATTTTTGACTAGTTGCTAACATTTTTGACTAGTTGCTAACATTTTTGACTAGTTGCTAACATTTTTGACTAGTTGCTAACATTTTTGACTAGTTGCTAACATTTTTGACTAGTTGCTAACATCTATGATAATATTCATACTAACACTACTCACTGCGTTAATTTTACATTTTTATGCTTTTTTATAGTCTTAATTATATATTACTTTGCAGAAATGAATAATGCATTTCAAAGTATGGAGAGGACTAGCAGCATGAACATAGGACTGGACATAACGCTAAGGATGGGACTAGCAGCTAGACTACTCTTCAGCATAGGACTGGATATAACCGTATGGAAGGGACTAGCAGCTAGACTACTCTTCAGCATAGGACTGGATATAACTGTATGGAAGGGACTAGTAGCTTGAATACTCTTCAACATAGGACTGGATATAACAGTATGGAAGGAACTAGCAGCTTGACAACTCTTTAACATAGGACTGGATATAACAGTATGGATGGGTCTAGCAGCTTGACTACTCTTCAACATAGGACTGCAATTCACAGCCTGACTAGTGTTCAATTGCCAACTGGACTATTGCTAACATTCATATTAATTGCTAACATTCATTATAATTGCTAACATTCATATTAATTGCTAACATTCATATTAATTGCTAACAGCCATACTGATATTCATACTATACAGGATTTCATACGAACAGTGTACTCACTGCGTTAATTTTACATTTTTATAATGCTTTTTTTATATTCTTAATTATTTATTAATTTGCAGAAATGAATACCGCATTTCAAAGTATGGAATGGTCTAGCAGCCTGACCAATCTTAAACATTAGACTGGATATAACTGTATGGAAGGGACAAGCAGCGTGACTACTATACAACATAGGACTGGATATAACAGTATGGAAGGGACTAGCAGCTTGACTACTCTTCAACATAGGGCAGGATATACCAGTTTGGTAGATACTAGCAGATTGACTATTCTTCATAGGACTGGATATAACAGTATGGAAGGGACTAGCAGGTAGACTACTCTTCAACATAGGACTGGACATAACAGTATGGAAGGGACTAGCAGCTTGACTACTCTTCAACTTAGGACAGAAATTCACTGCCTGACTACTGTTCAATTGCGAACTGGACTATTGCTAACATTCATACTAATTGCTAACATTCATACTGATTGCTAACATTCATACTGATTGCTAACATTCATACTAATTGCTAACATTCATACTGATTGCTAACATTCATACTGATTGCTAACATTTTTAACTAGTTGCTAACATTTTTAACTAGTTGCTAACATTTTTAACAAGTTGCTAACATTTTTAACTAGTTGCTAACATTTTTAACTAGTTGCTAACATTTTAACTAGTTGCTAACATTTTTAACTAGTTGCTAACATTTTTAACTAGTTGCTAACATTTTTTACTAGTTGCTAACATTTTTAACTAGTTGCTAACATTTTTAACTAGTTGCTAACATTTTTAACTAGTTGCTAACATTTTTAACTAGTTGCTAACATTTTTAACTAGTTGCTAACATTTTTAACTAGTTGCTAACATTTTTAACTAGTTGCTAACTATTTTTAACTAGTTGCTAACTATTTTTAACTAGTTGCTAACTATTTTTAACTAGTTGCTAACATTTTTAACTAGTTGCTAACATTTTTAACTAGTTGCTAACATTTTTAACTAGTTGCTAACATTTTTAACTAGTTGCTAACATTTTTGACTAGTTGCTAACATTTTTGACTAGTTGCTAACATTTTTGACTAGTTGCTAACATTTTTGACTAGTTGCTAACATTTTTGACTAGTTGCTAACATTTTTGACTAGTTGCTAACATTTTTGACTAGTTGCTAACATTTTTGACTAGTTGCTAACATTTTTGACTAGTTGCTAACATTTTTGACTAGTTGCTAACATTTTTGACTAGTTGCTAACATTTTTGACAAGTTGCTAACATTTTTGACTAGTTGCTAACATTTTTGACTAGTTGCTAACATTTTTGACTAGTTGCTAACATTTTTGACTAGTTGCTAACATTTTTGACTAGTTGCTAACATTTTTGACTAGTTGCTAACATTTTTGACTAGTTGCTAACATTTTTGACTAGTTGCTAACATTTTTGACTAGTTGCTAACATTTTTGACTAGTTGCTAACATTTTTGACTAGTTGCTAACATTTTTGACTAGTTGCTAACATTTTTGACTAGTTGCTAACATCTATGATAATATTCATACTAACACTACTCACTGCGTTAATTTTACATTTTTATGCTTTTTTATAGTCTTAATTATATATTTCTTTGCAGAAATGAATAATGCATTTCAAAGTATGGAGAGGACTAGCAGCATGAACATAGGACTGGACATAACGCTAAGGATGGGACTAGCAGCTAGACTACTCTTCAGCATAGGACTGGATATAACCGTATGGAAGGGACTAGCAGCTAGACTACTCTTCAGCATAGGACTGGATATAACTGTATGGAAGGGACTAGTAGCTTGAATACTCTTCAACATAGGACTGGATATAACAGTATGGAAGGAACTAGCAGCTTGACAACTCTTTAACATAGGACTGGATATAACAGTATGGATGGGTCTAGCAGCTTGACTACTCTTCAACATAGGACTGCAATTCACAGCCTGACTAGTGTTCAATTGCCAACTGGACTATTGCTAACATTCATATTAATTGCTAACATTCATTATAATTGCTAACATTCATTATAATTGCTAACATTCATATTAATTGCTAACATTCATATTAATTGCTAACATTCATATTAATTGCTAACAGCCATACTGATATTCATACTATACAGGATTTCATACGAACAGTGTACTCACTGCGTTAATTTTACATTTTTATAATGCTTTTTTTATATTCTTAATTATTTATTAATTTGCAGAAATGAATACCGCATTTCAAAGTATGGAATGGTCTAGCAGCCTGACCAATCTTAAACATTAGACTGGATATAACAGTATGGAAGGGACAAGCAGCGTGACTACTATACAACATAGGACTGGATATAACAGTATGGAAGGGACTAGCAGCTTGACTACTCTTCAACATAGGGCAGGATATACCAGTTTGGTAGATACTAGCAGATTGACTATTCTTCATAGGACTGGATATAACAGTATGGAAGGGACTAGCAGGTAGACTACTCTTCAACATAGGACTGGACATAACAGTATGGAAGGGACTAGCAGCTTGACTACTCTTCAACTTAGGACAGAAATTCACTGCTTGACTACTGTTCAATTGCGAACTGGACTATTGCTAACATTCATACTAATTGCTAACATTCATACTGATTGCTAACATTCATACTGATTGCTAACATTCATACTAATTGCTAACATTCATACTGATTGCTAACATTCATACTGATTGCTAACATTTTTAACTAGTTGCTAACATTTTTAACTAGTTGCTAACATTTTTAACAAGTTGCTAACATTTTTAACTAGTTGCTAACATTTTTAACTAGTTGCTAACATTTTAACTAGTTGCTAACATTTTTAACTAGTTGCTAACATTTTTAACTAGTTGCTAACATTTTTAACTAGTTGCTAACATTTTTAACTAGTTGCTAACATTTTTAACTAGTTGCTAACATTTTTAACTAGTTGCTAACATTTTTAACTAGTTGCTAACATTTTTAACTAGTTGCTAACATTTTTAACTAGTTGCTAACTATTTTTAACTAGTTGCTAACATTTTTAACTAGTTGCTAACATTTTTAACTAGTTGCTAACATTTTTAACTAGTTGCTAACATTTTTAACTAGTTGCTAACATTTTTGACTAGTTGCTAACATTTTTGACTAGTTGCTAACATTTTTGACTAGTTGCTAACATTTTTGACTAGTTGCTAACATTTTTGACTAGTTGCTAACATTTTTGACTAGTTGCTAACATTTTTGACTAGTTGCTAACATTTTTGACTAGTTGCTAACATTTTTGACTAGTTGCTAACATTTTTGACTAGTTGCTAACATTTTTGACTAGTTGCTAACATTTTTGACTAGTTGCTAACATTTTTGACTAGTTGCTAACATTTTTGACTAGTTGCTAACATTTTTGACTAGTTGCTAACATTTTTGACTAGTTGCTAACATTTTTGACTAGTTGCTAACAATTTTTGACTAGTTGCTAACATTTTTGACTAGTTGCTAACATTTTTGACTAGTTGCTAACATTTTTGACTAGTTGCTAACATCTATGATAATATTCATACTAACACTACTCACTGCGTTAATTTTACATTTTTATGCTTTTTTATAGTCTTAATTATATATTTCTTTGCAGAAATGAATAATGCATTTCAAAGTATGGAGAGGACTAGCAGCATGAACATAGGACTGGACATAACGCTAAGGATGGGACTAGCAGCTAGACTACTCTTCAGCATAGGACTGGATATAACCGTATGGAAGGGACTAGCAGCTAGACTACTCTTCAGCATAGGACTGGATATAACTGTATGGAAGGGACTAGTAGCTTGAATACTCTTCAACATAGGACTGGATATAACAGTATGGAAGGAACTAGCAGCTTGACAACTCTTTAACATAGGACTGGATATAACAGTATGGATGGGTCTAGCAGCTTGACTACTCTTCAACATAGGACTGCAATTCACAGCCTGACTAGTGTTCAATTGCCAACTGGACTATTGCTAACATTCATATTAATTGCTAACATTCATTATAATTGCTAACATTCATATTAATTGCTAACATTCATATTAATTGCTAACATTCATATTAATTGCTAACAGCCATACTGATATTCATACTATACAGGATTTCATACGAACAGTGTACTCACTGCGTTAATTTTACATTTTTATAATGCTTTTTTTATATTCTTAATTATTTATTAATTTGCAGAAATGAATACCGCATTTCAAAGTATGGAATGGTCTAGCAGCCTGACCAATCTTAAACATTAGACTGGATATAACAGTATGGAAGGGACAAGCAGCGTGACTACTATACAACATAGGACTGGATATAACAGTATGGAAGGGACTAGCAGCTTGACTACTCTTCAACATAGGGCAGGATATACCAGTTTGGTAGATACTAGCAGATTGACTATTCTTCATAGGACTGGATATAACAGTATGGAAGGGACTAGCAGGTAGACTACTCTTCAACATAGGACTGGACATAACAGTATGGAAGGGACTAGCAGCTTGACTACTCTTCAACTTAGGACAGAAATTCACTGCCTGACTACTGTTCAATTGCGAACTGGACTATTGCTAACATTCATACTAATTGCTAACATTCATACTGATTGCTAACATTCATACTGATTGCTAACATTCATACTAATTGCTAACATTCATACTGATTGCTAACATTCATACTGATTGCTAACATTTTTAACTAGTTGCTAACATTTTTAACTAGTTGCTAACATTTTTAACAAGTTGCTAACATTTTTAACTAGTTGCTAACATTTTTAACTAGTTGCTAACATTTTAACTAGTTGCTAACATTTTTAACTAGTTGCTAACATTTTTAACTAGTTGCTAACATTTTTAACTAGTTGCTAACATTTTTAACTAGTTGCTAACATTTTTAACTAGTTGCTAACATTTTTAACTAGTTGCTAACATTTTTAACTAGTTGCTAACATTTTTAACTAGTTGCTAACATTTTTAACTAGTTGCTAACATTTTTAACTAGTTGCTAACTATTTTTAACTAGTTGCTAACATTTTTAACTAGTTGCTAAAATTTTTAACTAGTTGCTAACATTTTTAACTAGTTGCTAACATTTTTAACTAGTTGCTAACATTTTTAACTAGTTGCTAACATTTTTAACTAGTTGCTAACATTTTTGACTAGTTGCTAACATTTTTGACTAGTTGCTAACATTTTTGACTAGTTGCTAACATTTTTGACTAGTTGCTAACATTTTTGACTAATTGCTAACATTTTTGACTAGTTGCTAACATTTTTGACTAGTTGCTAACATTTTTGACTAGTTGCTAACATTTTTGACTAGTTGCTAACATTTTTGACTAGTTGCTAACATTTTTGACTAGTTGCTAACATTTTTGACTAGTTGCTAACATTTTTGACTAGTTGCTAACATTTTTGACTAGTTGCTAACATTTTTGACTAGTTGCTAACATTTTTGACTAGTTGCTAACAATTTTTGACTAGTTGCTAACATTTTTGACTAGTTGCTAACATTTTTGACTAGTTGCTAACATTTTTGACTAGTTGCTAACATTTTTGACTAGTTGCTAACATTTTTGACTAGTTGCTAACATTTTTGACTAGTTGCTAACATCTATGATAATATTCATACTAACACTACTCACTGCGTTAATTTTACATTTTTATGCTTTTTTATAGTCTTAATTATATATTACTTTGCAGAAATGAATAATGCATTTCAAAGTATGGAGAGGACTAGCAGCATGAATACTCTTCAACATAGGACTGGATATAACAATATGGAAGGGACTAGCAGCTTGACTACTATACAACATAGGACTGGACACGGCAGTATGGAAGGGACTAGCAGGGTGACTACTGTACAACATAGGACTGGACATAACACTAAGGATGGGACTAGCAGCTAGACTACTCTTCAGCATAGGACTGGATATAACAGTAGGGAAGGGACTAGCAGCTTGACTACTCTTTAACATAGGACTGGATATAACAGTATGGAGGGGTCTAGCAGCTTGACTACTCTTCAACATAGGACTGCAATTCACAGCCTGACTACTGTTCAATTGCCAACTGGACTATTGCTAACATTCATATTAATTGCTAACATTCATTATAATTGCTAACATTCATATTAATTGCTAACATTCATATTAATTGCTAACAGCCATACTGATATTCATACTATACAGGATTTCATACGAACAGTGTACTCACTGCGTTAATTTTACATTTTTATAATGCTTTTTTTATATTCTTAATTATTTATTAATTTGCAAAAATGAATACCGCATTTCAAAGTATGGAATGGTCTAGCAGCCAGACCAATCTTAAACATTAGACTGGATATAACAGTATGGAAGGGACTAGCAGCTTGACTACTCTTCAACTTAGGACAGAAATTCACTGCCTGACTACTGTTCAATTGCGAACTGGACTATTGCTAACATTCATACTAATTGCTAACATTCATACTAATTGCTAACATTCATACTGATTGCTAACATTCATACTAATTGCTAACATTCAGACTGACTGCTAACATTCATACTGATTGCTAACATTCATACTGATTGCTAACATTTTTAACTAGTTGCTAACATTTTTAACTAGTTGCTAACATTTTTAACTAGTTGCTAACATTTTTAACTAGTTGCTAACATTTTTAACTAGTTGCTAACATTTTTAACTAGTTGCTAACATTTTTAACTAGTTGCTAACATTTTTAACTAGTTGCTAACATTTTTAACTAGTTGCTAACATTTTTGACTAGTTGCTACCATTTTTAACTAGTTGCTAACATTTTTAACTAGTTGCTAACTTTTTTAACTAGTTGCCATTATTTTTAACTAGTTGCTAACATTTTTAACTAGTTGCTATTATTTTTAACTAGTTGCTAACATTTTTAACTAGTTGCCAACATTTTTAACTAGTTGCTAACATTTTTAACTAGTTGCTAACATTTTTAACTAGTTGCTAACATTTTTAACTAGTTGCTAACATTTTTAACTAGTTGCTAACATTTTTAACTAGTTGCTAACATTTTTAACTAGTTGCTAACATTTTTAACTAGTTGCTAACATTTTTAACTAGTTGCTAACATTTTTAACTAGTTGCTAACATTTTTAACTAGTTGCTAACATTTTTAACTAGTTGCTAACATTTTTTACTAGTTGCTAACATTTTTTACTAGTTGCTAACATTGTTTACTAGTTGCTAACATTGTTTACTAGTTGCTAACATTGTTTACTAGTTGCTAACATTGTTTACTAGTTGCTAACATTGTTTACTAGTTGCTAACATTGTTTACTAGTTGCTAACATTGTTTACTAGTTGCTAACATTGTTTACTAGTTGCTAACATTGTTTACTAGTTGCTAACATTGTTTACTAGTTGCTAACATTGTTTACTAGTTGCTAACATTGTTTACTAGTTGCTAACATTGTTTACTAGTTGCTAACATTGTTTACTAGTTGCTAACATTGTTTACTAGTTGCTAACATTGTTTACTAGTTGCTAACATTGTTTACTAGTTGCTAACATTGTTTACTAGTTGCTAACATTGTTGACTAGTTGCTAACATTTTTGACTAGTTGCTAACATTTTTGACTAGTTGCTAACATTTTTGACTAGTTGCTAACATCTATGATAATATTCATACTAACACTACTCACTTCGTTAATTTTACATTTTTATGCTTTTTTATAGTCTTAATTATATATTACTTTGCAGAAATGAATAATGCATTTCAAAGTATGGAGAGGACTAGCAGCATGAATACTCTTCAACATAGGACTGGATATAACAATATGGAAGGGACTAGCAGCTTGACTACTATACAACATAGGACTGGACATAGCAGTATGGAAGGGACTAGCAGCTTGACTACTCTTCAACATAGGACTGGACACGGCAGTATGGAAGGGACTAGCAGGGTGACTACTGTACAACATAGGACTGGACATAATGCTAAGGATGGGACTAGCAGCTAGACTACTCTTCAGCATAGGACTGGATATAACCGTATGGAAGGGACTAGCAGCTAGACTACTCTTCAGCATAGGACTGGATATAACAGTAGGGAAGGGACTAGCAGCTTGACTACTCATCAACTTTGGACTGGATATAACTGTATGGAAGGGACTAGTAGCTTGACAACTCTTTAACATAGGACTGGATATAACAGTATGGAGGGGTCTAGCAGCTTGACTACTCTTCAACATAGGACTGCAATTCACAGCCTGACTACTGTTCAATTGCCAACTGGACTATTGCTAACATTCATTATAATTGCTAACATTCATTATAATTGCTAACATTCATATTAATTGCTAACATTCATATTAATTGCTAACAGCCATACTGATATTCATACTATACAGGATTTCATACGAACAGTGTACTCACTGCGTTAATTTTACATTTTTATAATTTTTTTTTATATTCTTAATTATTTATTAATTTGCAGAAATGAATACCGCATTTCAAAGTATGTAATGGTCTAGCAGCCTGACCAATCTTAAACATTAGACTGGATATAACAGTATGAAAGGGACAAGCAGCGTGACTACTATACAACATAGGACTGGATATAACAGTATGGAAGGGACTAGCAGCTTGACTACTCTTCAACATAGGGCAGGATATACCAGTTTGGTAGATACTAGCAGATTTACTACTCTTCATAGGACTGGATATAACAGTATGGAAGGGACTAGCAGCTAGACTACTCTTCAACATAGGACTGGACATAGCAGTATGGAAGGGACTAGCAGCTTGACTACTCTTCAGCATAGGTCAGGATATAACAGTTTGGTAGATACTAGCAGGTCGACTACTCTTCATAGGACTGGATATAACAGTATGGAAGGGATTAGCAGCGTGACTACTATACAACATAGGACTGGACATAACAGTATGGAAGGGACTAGCAGCTTGACTACTCTTCAACTTGGGACAGAAATTCACTGCCTGACTACTGTTCAATTGCGAACTGGACTATTGCTAACATTCATACTAATTGCTAACATTCATACTGATTGCTAACATTCATACTAATTGCTAACATTCATACTGATTGCTAACATTCATACTGATTGCTAACATTTTTAACTAGTTGCTAACATTTTTAACTAGTTGCTAACATTTTTAACTAGTTGCTAACATTTTTAACTAGTTGCTAACATTTTTAACTAGTTGCTAACATTTTTAACTAGTGTTAACATTTTTAACTAGTTGCTAACATTTTTAACTAGTTGCTAACATTTTTAACTAGTTGCTAACATTTTTTACTAGTTGCTAACATTTTTTACTAGTTGCTAACATTGTTTACTAGTTGCTAACATTGTTTACTAGTTGCTAACATTGTTTACTAGTTGCTAACATTGTTTACTAGTTGCTAACATTGTTTACTAGTTGCTAACATTGTTTACTAGTTGCTAACATTTTTGACTAGTTGCTAACATTTTTGACTAGTTGCTAACATCTATGATAATATTCATACTAACACTACTCACTTCGTTAATTTTACATTTTTATGCTTTTTATAGTCTTAATTATATATTATTTTGCAGAAATGAATAATGCATTTCAAAGTATGGAGAGGACTAGCAGCATGAATACTCTTCAACATAGGACTGGATATAACAATATGGAAGGGACTAGCAGCTTGACTACTATACAACATAGGTCTGGACATAGCAGTATGGAAGGGACTAGCAGCTTGACTACTCTTCAACATAGGACTGGACACGGCAGTATAGAAGGGACTAGCAGGGTGATTGCTGTACAACATAGGACTGGACATAACACTAAGGATGGGACTAGCAGCTAGACTAATCTTCAGCATAGGACTGGATATAACCGTATGGAAGGGACTAGCAGCTAGACTACTCTTCAGCATAGGACTGGACATAACACTAAGGATGGGACTAGCAGCTAGACTAATCTTCAGCATAGGACTGGACATAACAGTATGGAAGGGACTAGCAGCTTGACTACTCTTCAGCATAGGTCAGGATATAACAGTTTGGTAGATACTAGCAGGTCGACTACTCTTCATAGGAATGGATATAACAGTATGGAAGGGATTAGCAGCGTGACTACTATACAACATAGGACTGGACATAACAGTATGGAAGGGACTAGCAGCTTGACTACTCTTCAACTTAGGACAGAAATTCACTGCCTGACTACTGTTCAATTGCGAACTGGACTATTGCTAACATTCATACTAATTGCTAACATTCATACTAATTGCTAACATTCATAATGATTGCTAACATTCATACTGATTGCTAACATTTTTAACTAGTTGCTAACATTTTTAACTAGTTGCTAACATTTTTAACTAGTTGCTAACATTTTTAACTAGTTGCTAACATTTTTAACTAGTTGCTAACATTTTTAACTAGTTGCTAACATTTTTAACTAGTTGCTACCATTTTTAACTAGTTGCTAACATTTCTAACTAGTTGCTAACATTTCTAACTAGTTGCTAACATTTTTAACTAGTTGCTAACATTTTTAACTAGTTGCTAACATTTTTAACTAGTTGCTAACATTTTTGACTAGTTGCTAACATTTTTGACTAGTTGCTAACATTTTTGACTAGTTGCTAACATTTTTGACTAGTTGCTAACATTTTTGACTAGTTGCTAACATTTTTGACTAGTTGCTAACATTTTTGACTAGTTGCTAATATTTTTGACTAGTTGCTAACATTTTTGACTAGTTGCTAACATTTTTGACTAGTTGCTAACATTTTTGACTAGTTGCTAACATTTTTGACTAGTTGCTAACATTTTTGACTAGTTGCCAACATTTTTGACTAGTTGCTAACATTTTTGACTAGTTGCTAACATTTTTGTCTAGTTGCTAACATTTTTGACTAGTTGCTAACATTTTTGACTAGTTGCTAACATTTTTGACTAGTTGCTAACATTTTTGACTAGTTGCTAACATTTTTGACTAGTTGCTAACATTTTTGACTAGTTGCTAACATTTTTTACTAGTTGCTAACATTTTTTACTAGTTGCTAACATTGTTTACTAGTTGCTAACATTGTTTACTAGTTGCTAACATTGTTTACTAGTTGCTAACATTGTTTACTAGTTGCTAACATTGTTTACTAGTTGCTAACATTGTTTACTAGTTGCTAACATTGTTTACTAGTTGCTAACATTGTTTACTAGTTGCTAACATTGTTTACTAGTTGCTAACATTGTTTACTAGTTGCTAACATTGTTTACTAGTTGCTAACATTGTTTACTAGTTGCTAACATTGTTTACTAGTTGCTAACATTGTTTACTAGTTGCTAACATTGTTTACTAGTTGCTAACATTGTTTACTAGTTGCTAACATTGTTGACTAGTTGCTAACATTGTTGACTAGTTGCTAACATTTTTGACTAGTTGCTAACATTTTTGACTAGTTGCTAACATCTATGATAATATTCATACTAACACTACTCACTTCGTTAATTTTACATTTTTATGCTTTTTTATAGTCTTAATTATATATTACTTTGCAGAAATGAATAATGCATTTCAAAGTATGGAGAGGACTAGCAGCATGAATACTCTTCAACATAGGACTGGATATAACAATATGGAAGGGACTAGCAGCTTGACTACTATACAACATAGGACTGGACATAGCAGTATGGAAGGGACTAGCAGCTTGACTACTCTTCAACATAGGACTGGACACGGCAGTATGGAAGGGACTAGCAGGGTGACTACTGTACAACATAGGACTGGACATAATGCTAAGGATGGGACTAGCAGCTAGACTACTCTTCAGCATAGGACTGGATATAACCGTATGGAAGGGACTAGCAGCTAGACTACTCTTCAGCATAGGACTGGATATAACAGTAGGGAAGGGACTAGCAGCTTGACTACTCATCAACTTTGGACTGGATATAACTGTATGGAAGGGACTAGTAGCTTGACAACTCTTTAACATAGGACTGGATATAACAGTATGGAGGGGTCTAGCAGCTTGACTACTCTTCAACATAGGACTGCAATTCACAGCCTGACTACTGTTCAATTGCCAACTGGACTATTGCTAACATTCATTATAATTGCTAACATTCATTATAATTGCTAACATTCATATTAATTGCTAACATTCATATTAATTGCTAACAGCCATACTGATATTCATACTATACAGGATTTCATACGAACAGTGTACTCACTGCGTTAATTTTACATTTTTATAATTTTTTTTTATATTCTTAATTATTTATTAATTTGCAGAAATGAATACCGCATTTCAAAGTATGTAATGGTCTAGCAGCCTGACCAATCTTAAACATTAGACTGGATATAACAGTATGAAAGGGACAAGCAGCGTGACTACTATACAACATAGGACTGGATATAACAGTATGGAAGGGACTAGCAGCTTGACTACTCTTCAACATAGGGCAGGATATACCAGTTTGGTAGATACTAGCAGATTTACTACTCTTCATAGGACTGGATATAACAGTATGGAAGGGACTAGCAGCTAGACTACTCTTCAACATAGGACTGGACATAGCAGTATGGAAGGGACTAGCAGCTTGACTACTCTTCAGCATAGGTCAGGATATAACAGTTTGGTAGATACTAGCAGGTCGACTACTCTTCATAGGACTGGATATAACAGTATGGAAGGGATTAGCAGCGTGACTACTATACAACATAGGACTGGACATAACAGTATGGAAGGGACTAGCAGCTTGACTACTCTTCAACTTGGGACAGAAATTCACTGCCTGACTACTGTTCAATTGCGAACTGGACTATTGCTAACATTCATACTAATTGCTAACATTCATACTGATTGCTAACATTCATACTAATTGCTAACATTCATACTGATTGCTAACATTCATACTGATTGCTAACATTTTTAACTAGTTGCTAACATTTTTAACTAGTTGCTAACATTTTTAACTAGTTGCTAACATTTTTAACTAGTTGCTAACATTTTTAACTAGTTGCTAACATTTTTAACTAGTGTTAACATTTTTAACTAGTTGCTAACATTTTTAACTAGTTGCTAACATTTTTAACTAGTTGCTAACATTTTTTACTAGTTGCTAACATTGTTTACTAGTTGCTAACATTGTTTACTAGTTGCTAACATTGTTTACTAGTTGCTAACATTGTTTACTAGTTGCTAACATTGTTTACTAGTTGCTAACATTGTTTACTAGTTGCTAACATTGTTTACTAGTTGCTAACATTGTTTACTAGTTGCTAACATTGTTTACTAGTTGCTAACATTGTTTACTAGTTGCTAACATTGTTTACTAGTTGCTAACATTTTTGACTAGTTGCTAACATCTATGATAATATTCATACTAACACTACTCACTTCGTTAATTTTACATTTTTATGCTTTTTATAGTCTTAATTATATATTATTTTGCAGAAATGAATAATGCATTTCAAAGTATGGAGAGGACTAGCAGCATGAATACTCTTCAACATAGGACTGGATATAACAATATGGAAGGGACTAGCAGCTTGACTACTATACAACATAGGTCTGGACATAGCAGTATGGAAGGGACTAGCAGCTTGACTACTCTTCAACATAGGACTGGACACGGCAGTATAGAAGGGACTAGCAGGGTGATTACTGTACAACATAGGACTGGACATAACACTAAGGATGGGACTAGCAGCTAGACTACTCTTCAGCATAGGACTGGATATAACCGTATGGAAGGGACTAGCAGCTAGACTACTCTTCAGCATAGGACTGGATATAACAGTAGGGAAGGGACTAGCAGCTTGACTACTCATCAACTTTGGACTGGATATAACTGTATGGAAGGGACTAGTAGCTTGAATACTCTTCAACATAGGACTGGATATAACAGTATGGAGGGGTCTAGCAGCTTGACTACTCTTCAACATAGGACTGCAATTCACAGCCTGACTACTGTTCAATTGCCAACTGGACTATTGCTAACATTCATATTAATTGCTAACATTCATTATAATTGCTAACATTCATATTAATTGCTAACATTCATATTAATTGCTAACAGCCATACTGATATTCATACTATACAGGATTTCATACGAACAGTGTACTCACTGCGTTAATTTTACATTTTTATAATTTTTTTTTATATTCTTAATTATTTATTAATTTGCAGAAATGAATACCGCATTTCAAAGTATGGAATGTTCTAGCAGCCTGACCAATCTTAAACATTAGACTGGATATAACAGTATTGAAGGGACAAGCAGCGTGACTACTATACAACATAGGACTGGATATAACAGTATGGAAGGGACTAGCAGCTTGACTACTCTTCAACATAGGGCAGGATATACCAGTTTGGTAGATACTAGCAGATTGACTACTCTTCATAGGACTGGATATAACAGTATGGAAGGGACTAGCAGCTAGACTACTCTTCAACATAGGACTGGACATAACTCTATGGAAGGGACTAGCAGCTTGACTACTCTTCAGCATAGGTCAGGATATAATAGTTTGGTAGATACTAGCAGGTCGACTACTCTTCATAGGACTGGATATAACAGTATGGAAGGGATTAGCAGCGTGACTACTATACAACATAGGACTGGACATAACAGTATGGAAGGGACTAGCAGCTTGACTACTCTTCAACTTAGGACAGAAATTCACTGCCTGACTACTGTTCAATTGCGAACTGGACTATTGCTAACATTCATACTAATTGCTAACATTCTTACTAATTGCTAACATTCTTACTAATTGCTAACATTCATACTGATTGCTAACATTCATACTAATTGCTAACATTCATACTGATTGCTAACATTCATACTGATTGCTAACATTCATACTGATTGCTAACATTTTTAACTAGTTGCTAACATTTTTAACTAGTTGCTAACATTTTTAACTAGTTGCTAACATTTTTAACTAGTTGCTAACATTTTTAACTAGTTGCTAACATTTTTAACTAGTTGCTAACATTTTTAACTAGTTGCTAACATTTTTAACTAGTTGCTAA
The DNA here is from genome assembly GCA_949128135.1 of Parasteatoda lunata. Classification (NCBI taxonomy): domain Eukaryota; kingdom Metazoa; phylum Arthropoda; class Arachnida; order Araneae; family Theridiidae; genus Parasteatoda; species Parasteatoda lunata. The sequence continues at coordinate 108,980,882 of OX421977.1, read as the reverse complement.
CATTTTTAACTAGTTGCTAACATTTTTAACTAGTTGCTAACATTTTTAACTAGTTGCTAACATTTTTAACTAGTTGCTAACATTTTTAACTAGTTGCTAACATTTTTAACTAGTTGCTAACATTTTTAACTAGTTGCTAACATTTTTAACTAGTTGCTAACATTTTTAACTAGTTGCTAACATTTCTAACTAGTTGCTAACATTTTTAACTAGTTGCTAACATTTTTAACTAGTTGCTAACATTTTTAACTAGTTGCTAACATTTTTAACTAGTTGCTAACATTTTTGACTAGTTGCTAACATTTTTGACTAGTTGCTAACATTTTTGACTAGTTGCTAACATTTTTGACTAGTTGCTAACATTTTTGACTAGTTGCTAACATTTTTGACTAGTTGCTAATATTTTTGACTAGTTGCTAACATTTTTGACTAGTTGCTAACATTTTTGACTAGTTGCTAACATTTTTGACTAGTTGCTAACATTTTTGACTAGTTGCCAACATTTTTGACTAGTTGCTAACATTTTTGACTAGTTGCTAACATTTTTGTCTAGTTGCTAACATTTTTGACTAGTTGCTAACATTTTTGACTAGTTGCTAACATTTTTGACTAGTTGCTAACATTTTTGACTAGTTGCTAACATTTTTGACTAGTTGCTAACATTTTTGACTAGTTGCTAACATTTTTGACTAGTTGCTAACATTTTTGACTAGTTGCTAACATTTTTTACTAGTTGCTAACATTGTTTACTAGTTGCTAACATTGTTTACTAGTTGCTAACATTGTTTACTAGTTGCTAACATTGTTTACTAGTTGCTAACATTGTTTACTAGTTGCTAACATTGTTTACTAGTTGCTAACATTGTTTACTAGTTGCTAACATTGTTTACTAGTTGCTAACATTGTTTACTAGTTGCTAACATTGTTTACTAGTTGCTAACATTGTTTACTAGTTGCTAACATTGTTTACTAGTTGCTAACATTGTTTACTAGTTGCTAACATTGTTTACTAGTTGCTAACATTGTTTACTAGTTGCTAACATTGTTTACTAGTTGCTAACATTGTTTACTAGTTGCTAACATTGTTTACTAGTTGCTAACATTGTTGACTAGTTGCTAACATTGTTGACTAGTTGCTAACATTTTTGACTAGTTGCTAACATTTTTGACTAGTTGCTAACATCTATGATAATATTCATACTAACACTACTCACTTCGTTAATTTTACATTTTTATGCTTTTTTATAGTCTTAATTATATATTACTTTGCAGAAATGAATAATGCATTTCAAAGTATGGAGAGGACTAGCAGCATGAATACTCTTCAACATAGGACTGGATATAACAATATGGAAGGGACTAGCAGCTTGACTACTATACAACATAGGACTGGACATAGCAGTATGGAAGGGACTAGCAGCTTGACTACTCTTCAACATAGGACTGGACACGGCAGTATGGAAGGGACTAGCAGGGTGACTACTGTACAACATAGGACTGGACATAATGCTAAGGATGGGACTAGCAGCTAGACTACTCTTCAGCATAGGACTGGATATAACCGTATGGAAGGGACTAGCAGCTAGACTACTCTTCAGCATAGGACTGGATATAACAGTAGGGAAGGGACTAGCAGCTTGACTACTCATCAACTTTGGACTGGATATAACTGTATGGAAGGGACTAGTAGCTTGACAACTCTTTAACATAGGACTGGATATAACAGTATGGAGGGGTCTAGCAGCTTGACTACTCTTCAACATAGGACTGCAATTCACAGCCTGACTACTGTTCAATTGCCAACTGGACTATTGCTAACATTCATTATAATTGCTAACATTCATTATAATTGCTAACATTCATATTAATTGCTAACATTCATATTAATTGCTAACAGCCATACTGATATTCATACTATACAGGATTTCATACGAACAGTGTACTCACTGCGTTAATTTTACATTTTTATAATTTTTTTTTATATTCTTAATTATTTATTAATTTGCAGAAATGAATACCGCATTTCAAAGTATGTAATGGTCTAGCAGCCTGACCAATCTTAAACATTAGACTGGATATAACAGTATGAAAGGGACAAGCAGCGTGACTACTATACAACATAGGACTGGATATAACAGTATGGAAGGGACTAGCAGCTTGACTACTCTTCAACATAGGGCAGGATATACCAGTTTGGTAGATACTAGCAGATTTACTACTCTTCATAGGACTGGATATAACAGTATGGAAGGGACTAGCAGCTAGACTACTCTTCAACATAGGACTGGACATAGCAGTATGGAAGGGACTAGCAGCTTGACTACTCTTCAGCATAGGTCAGGATATAACAGTTTGGTAGATACTAGCAGGTCGACTACTCTTCATAGGACTGGATATAACAGTATGGAAGGGATTAGCAGCGTGACTACTATACAACATAGGACTGGACATAACAGTATGGAAGGGACTAGCAGCTTGACTACTCTTCAACTTGGGACAGAAATTCACTGCCTGACTACTGTTCAATTGCGAACTGGACTATTGCTAACATTCATACTAATTGCTAACATTCATACTGATTGCTAACATTCATACTAATTGCTAACATTCATACTGATTGCTAACATTCATACTGATTGCTAACATTTTTAACTAGTTGCTAACATTTTTAACTAGTTGCTAACATTTTTAACTAGTTGCTAACATTTTTAACTAGTTGCTAACATTTTTAACTAGTTGCTAACATTTTTAACTAGTGTTAACATTTTTAACTAGTTGCTAACATTTTTAACTAGTTGCTAACATTTTTAACTAGTTGCTAACATTTTTTACTAGTTGCTAACATTGTTTACTAGTTGCTAACATTGTTTACTAGTTGCTAACATTGTTTACTAGTTGCTAACATTGTTTACTAGTTGCTAACATTGTTTACTAGTTGCTAACATTGTTTACTAGTTGCTAACATTGTTTACTAGTTGCTAACATTGTTTACTAGTTGCTAACATTGTTTACTAGTTGCTAACATTGTTTACTAGTTGCTAACATTGTTTACTAGTTGCTAACATTTTTGACTAGTTGCTAACATCTATGATAATATTCATACTAACACTACTCACTTCGTTAATTTTACATTTTTATGCTTTTTATAGTCTTAATTATATATTATTTTGCAGAAATGAATAATGCATTTCAAAGTATGGAGAGGACTAGCAGCATGAATACTCTTCAACATAGGACTGGATATAACAATATGGAAGGGACTAGCAGCTTGACTACTATACAACATAGGTCTGGACATAGCAGTATGGAAGGGACTAGCAGCTTGACTACTCTTCAACATAGGACTGGACACGGCAGTATAGAAGGGACTAGCAGGGTGATTACTGTACAACATAGGACTGGACATAACACTAAGGATGGGACTAGCAGCTAGACTACTCTTCAGCATAGGACTGGATATAACCGTATGGAAGGGACTAGCAGCTAGACTACTCTTCAGCATAGGACTGGATATAACAGTAGGGAAGGGACTAGCAGCTTGACTACTCATCAACTTTGGACTGGATATAACTGTATGGAAGGGACTAGTAGCTTGAATACTCTTCAACATAGGACTGGATATAACAGTATGGAGGGGTCTAGCAGCTTGACTACTCTTCAACATAGTACTGCAATTCACAGCCTGACTACTGTTCAATTGCCAACTGGACTATTGCTAACATTCATATTAATTGCTAACATTCATTATAATTGCTAACATTCATATTAATTGCTAACATTCATATTAATTGCTAACAGCCATACTGATATTCATACTATACAGGATTTCATACGAACAGTGTACTCACTGCGTTAATTTTACATTTTTATAATTTTTTTTTATATTCTTAATTATTTATTAATTTGCAGAAATGAATACCGCATTTCAAAGTATGGAATGTTCTAGCAGCCTGACCAATCTTAAACATTAGACTGGATATAACAGTATTGAAGGGACAAGCAGCGTGACTACTATACAACATAGGACTGGATATAACAGTATGGAAGGGACTAGCAGCTTGACTACTCTTCAACATAGGGCAGGATATACCAGTTTGGTAGATACTAGCAGATTGACTACTCTTCATAGGACTGGATATAACAGTATGGAAGGGACTAGCAGCTAGACTACTCTTCAACATAGGACTGGACATAACTCTATGGAAGGGACTAGCAGCTTGACTACTCTTCAGCATAGGTCAGGATATAATAGTTTGGTAGATACTAGCAGGTCGACTACTCTTCATAGGACTGGATATAACAGTATGGAAGGGATTAGCAGCGTGACTACTATACAACATAGGACTGGACATAACAGTATGGAAGGGACTAGCAGCTTGACTACTCTTCAACTTAGGACAGAAATTCACTGCCTGACTACTGTTCAATTGCGAACTGGACTATTGCTAACATTCATACTAATTGCTAACATTCTTACTAATTGCTAACATTCTTACTAATTGCTAACATTCATACTGATTGCTAACATTCATACTAATTGCTAACATTCATACTGATTGCTAACATTCATACTGATTGCTAACATTCATACTGATTGCTAACATTTTTAACTAGTTGCTAACATTTTTAACTAGTTGCTAACATTTTTAACTAGTTGCTAACATTTTTAACTAGTTGCTAACATTTTTAACTAGTTGCTAACATTTTTAACTAGTTGCTACCATTTTTAACTAGTTGCTAACATTTCTAACTAGTTGCTAACATTTCTAACTAGTTGCTAACATTTTTAACTAGTTGCTAACATTTTTAACTAGTTGCTAACATTTTTAACTAGTTGCTAACATTTTTAACTAGTTGCTAACATTTTTAACTAGTTGCTAACATTTTTAACTAGTTGCTAACATTTTTAACTAGTTGCTAACATTTTTAACTAGTTGCTAACATTTTTAACTAGTTGCTAACATTTTTAACTAGTTGCTAACATTTTTAACTAGTTGCTAACATTTTTAACTAGTTGCTAACATTTTTAACTAGTTGCTAACATTTCTAACTAGTTGCTAACATTTCTGACTAGTTGCTAACATTTTTGACTAGTTGCTAACATTTTTGACTAGTTGCTAACATTTTTGACTAGTTGCTAACATTTTTGACTAGTTGCTAACATTTTTGACTAGTTGCTAACATTTTTGACTAGTTGCTAACATTTTTGACTAGTTGCTAACATTTTTGACTAGTTGCTAACATTTTTGACTAGTTGCTAACATTTTTGACTAGTTGCTAACATTTTTGACTAGTTGCTAACATTTTTGACTAGTTGCTAACATTTTTGACTAGTTGCTAACATTTTTGACTAGTTGCTAACATTTTTGACTAGTTGCTAACATTTTTGACTAGTTGCTAACATTTTTGACTAGTTGCTAACATTTTTGACTAGTTGCTAACATTTTTGACTAGTTGCTAACATTTTTGACTAGTTGCTAACATTTTTGACTAGTTGCTAACATTTTTGACTAGTTGCTAACATTTTTGACTAGTTGCTAACATCTATGATAATATTCATACTAACACTACTCACTGCGTTAATTTTACATTTTTATGCTTTTTTATAGTCTTAATTATATATTACTTTGCAGAAATGAATAATGCATTTCAAAGTATGGAGAGGACTAGCAGCATGAACATAGGACTGGACATAACGCTAAGGATGGGACTAGCAGCTAGACTACTCTTCAGCATAGGACTGGATATAACCGTATGGAAGGGACTAGCAGCTAGACTACTCTTCAGCATAGGACTGGATATAACAGTAGGGAAGGGACTAGCAGCTTGACTACTCATCAACTTTGGACTGGATATAACTGTATGGAAGGGACTAGTAGCTTGAATACTCTTCAACATAGGACTGGATATAACAGTATGGAAGGAACTAGCAGCTTGACAACTCTTTAACATAGGACTGGATATAACAGTATGGATGGGTCTAGCAGCTTGACTACTCTTCAACATAGGACTGCAATTCACAGCCTGACTACTGTTCAATTGCCAACTGGACTATTGCTAACATTCATTATAATTGCTAACATTCATTATAATTGCTAACATTCATATTAATTGCTAACATTCATATTAATTGCTAACAGCCATACTGATATTCATACTATACAGGATTTCATACGAACAGTGTACTCACTGCGTTAATTTTACATTTTTATAATTTTTTTTTATATTCTTAATTATTTATTAATTTGCAGAAATGAATACCGCATTTCAAAGTATGTAATGGTCTAGCAGCCTGACCAATCTTAAACATTAGACTGGATATAACAGTATGAAAGGGACAAGCAGCGTGACTACTATACAACATAGGACTGGATATAACAGTATGGAAGGGACTAGCAGCTTGACTACTCTTCAACATAGGGCAGGATATACCAGTTTGGTAGATACTAGCAGATTTACTACTCTTCATAGGACTGGATATAACAGTATGGAAGGGACTAGCAGCTAGACTACTCTTCAACATAGGACTGGACATAGCAGTATGGAAGGGACTAGCAGCTTGACTACTCTTCAGCATAGGTCAGGATATAACAGTTTGGTAGATACTAGCAGGTCGACTACTCTTCATAGGACTGGATATAACAGTATGGAAGGGATTAGCAGCGTGACTACTATACAACATAGGACTGGACATAACAGTATGGAAGGGACTAGCAGCTTGACTACTCTTCAACTTGGGACAGAAATTCACTGCCTGACTACTGTTCAATTGCGAACTGGACTATTGCTAACATTCATACTAATTGCTAACATTCATACTGATTGCTAACATTCATACTAATTGCTAACATTCATACTGATTGCTAACATTCATACTGATTGCTAACATTTTTAACTAGTTGCTAACATTTTTAACTAGTTGCTAACATTTTTAACTAGTTGCTAACATTTTTAACTAGTTGCTAACATTTTTAACTAGTTGCTAACATTTTTAACTAGTGTTAACATTTTTAACTAGTTGCTAACATTTTTAACTAGTTGCTAACATTTTTAACTAGTTGCTAACATTTTTTACTAGTTGCTAACATTTTTTACTAGTTGCTAACATTTTTTACTAGTTGCTAACATTGTTTACTAGTTGCTAACATTGTTTACTAGTTGCTAACATTGTTTACTAGTTGCTAACATTGTTTACTAGTTGCTAACATTGTTTACTAGTTGCTAACATTGTTTACTAGTTGCTAACATTGTTTACTAGTTGCTAACATTTTTGACTAGTTGCTAACATCTATGATAATATTCATACTAACACTACTCACTTCGTTAATTTTACATTTTTATGCTTTTTATAGTCTTAATTATATATTATTTTGCAGAAATGAATAATGCATTTCAAAGTATGGAGAGGACTAGCAGCATGAATACTCTTCAACATAGGACTGGATATAACAATATGGAAGGGACTAGCAGCTTGACTACTATACAACATAGGTCTGGACATAGCAGTATGGAAGGGACTAGCAGCTTGACTACTCTTCAACATAGGACTGGACACGGCAGTATAGAAGGGACTAGCAGGGTGATTACTGTACAACATAGGACTGGACATAACACTAAGGATGGGACTATCAGCTAGACTACTCTTCAGCATAGGACTGGATATAACCGTATGGAAGGGACTAGCAGCTAGACTACTCTTCAGCATAGGACTGGATATAACAGTAGGGAAGGGACTAGCAGCTTGACTACTCATCAACTTTGGACTGGATATAACTGTATGGAAGGGACTAGTAGCTTGAATACTCTTCAACATAGGACTGGATATAACAGTATGGAGGGGTCTAGCAGCTTGACTACTCTTCAACATAGGACTGCAATTCACAGCCTGACTACTGTTCAATTGCCAACTGGACTATTGCTAACATTCATATTAATTGCTAACATTCATTATAATTGCTAACATTCATATTAATTGCTAACATTCATATTAATTGCTAACAGCCATACTGATATTCATACTATACAGGATTTCATACGAACAGTGTACTCACTGCGTTAATTTTACATTTTTATAATTTTTTTTTATATTCTTAATTATTTATTAATTTGCAGAAATGAATACCGCATTTCAAAGTATGGAATGTTCTAGCAGCCTGACCAATCTTAAACATTAGACTGGATATAACAGTATTGAAGGGACAAGCAGCGTGACTACTATACAACATAGGACTGGATATAACAGTATGGAAGGGACTAGCAGCTTGACTACTCTTCAACATAGGGCAGGATATACCAGTTTGGTAGATACTAGCAGATTGACTACTCTTCATAGGACTGGATATAACAGTATGGAAGGGACTAGCAGCTAGACTACTCTTCAACATAGGACTGGACATAACTCTATGGAAGGGACTAGCAGCTTGACTACTCTTCAGCATAGGTCAGGATATAATAGTTTGGTAGATACTAGCAGGTCGACTACTCTTCATAGGACTGGATATAACAGTATGGAAGGGATTAGCAGCGTGACTACTATACAACATAGGACTGGACATAACAGTATGGAAGGGACTAGCAGCTTGACTACTCTTCAACTTAGGACAGAAATTCACTGCCTGACTACTGTTCAATTGCGAACTGGACTATTGCTAACATTCATACTAATTGCTAACATTCTTACTAATTGCTAACATTCTTACTAATTGCTAACATTCATACTGATTGCTAACATTCATACTAATTGCTAACATTCATACTGATTGCTAACATTCATACTGATTGCTAACATTCATACTGATTGCTAACATTCATACTGATTGCTAACATTCATACTGATTGCTAACATTTTTAACTAGTTGCTAACATTTTTAACTAGTTGCTAACATTTTTAACTAGTTGCTAACATTTTTAACTAGTTGTTAACATTTTTAACTAGTTGCTAACTTTTTTAACTAGTTGCTAACATTTTTAACTAGTTGCTAACATTTTTAACTAGTTGCTAACATTTTTAACTAGTTGCTAACATTTTTAACTAGTTGCTAACATTTTTGACTAGTTGCTAACATTTTTGACTAGTTGCTAACATTTTTGACTAGTTGCTAACATTTTTGACTAGTTGCTAACATTTTTGACTAGTTGCTAACATTTTTGACTAGTTGCTAACATTTTTGACTAGTTGCTAACATTTTTGACTAGTTGCTAACATTTTTGACTAGTTGCTAACATTTTTGACTAGTTGCTAACATTTTTGACTAGTTGCTAACATTTTTGACTAGTTGCTAACATTTTTGACTAGTTGCTAACATTTTTGACTAGTTGCTAACATTTTTGACTAGTTGCTAACATTTTTGACTAGTTGCTAACATTTTTGACTAGTTGCTAACATTTTTGACTAGTTGCTAACATTTTTGACTAGTTGCTAACATTTTTGACTAGTTGCTAACATTTTTGACTAGTTGCTAACATTTTTGACTAGTTGCTAACATTTTTGACTAGTTGCTAACATTTTTGACTAGTTGCTAACATTTTTGACTAGTTGCTAACATTTTTGACTAGTTGCTAACATTTTTGACTAGTTGCTAACATTTTTGACTAGTTGCTAACATTTTTGACTAGTTGCTAACATTTTTGACTAGTTGCTAACATTTTTGACTAGTTGCTAACATTTTTGACTAGTTGCTAACATTTTTGACTAGTTGCTAACATCTATGATAATATTCATACTAACACTACTCACTGCGTTAATTTTACATTTTTATGCTTTTTTATAGTCTTAATTATATATTACTTTGCAGAAATGAATAATGCATTTCAAAGTATGGAGAGGACAAGCAGCATGAACATAGGACTGGACATAACGCTAAGGATGGGAATAGCAGCTAGACTACTCTTCAGCATAGGACTGGATATAACCGTATGGAAGGGACTAGCAGCTAGACTACTCTTCAGCATAGGACTGGATATAACAGTAGGGAAGGGACTAGCAGCTTGACTACTCATCAACTTTGGACTGGATATAACTGTATGGATGGGTCTAGCAGCTTGACTACTCTTCAACATAGGACTGCAATTCACAGCCTGACTAGTGTTCAATTGCCAACTGGACTATTGCTAACATTCATTATAATTGCTAACATTCATTATAATTGCTAACATTCATTATAATTGCTAACATTCATATTAATTGCTAACATTCATATTAATTGCTAACATTCATATTAATTGCTAACAGCCATACTGATATTCATACTATACAGGATTTCATACGAACAGTGTACTCACTGCGTTAATTTTACATTTTTATAATGCTTTTTTTATATTCTTAATTATTTATTAATTTGCAGAAATGAATACCGCATTTCAAAGTATGGAATGGTCTAGCAGCCTGACCAATCTTAAACATTAGACTGGATATAACAGTATGGAAGGGACTAGCAGCTTGACTACTCTTCAACATAGGGCAGGATATACCAGTTTGGTAGATACTAGCAGATTGACTATTCTTCATAGGACTGGATATAACAGTATGGAAGGGACTAGCAGGTAGACTACTCTTCAACATAGGACTGGACATAACAGTATGGAAGGGACTAGCAGCTTGACTACTCTTCAACTTAGGACAGAAATTCACTGCCTGACTACTGTTCAATTGCGAACTGGACTATTGCTAACATTCATACTAATTGCTAACATTCATACTAATTGCTAACATTCATACTGATTGCTAACATTCATACTAATTGCTAACATTCATACTGATTGCTAACATTCATACTGATTGCTAACATTTTTAACTAGTTGCTAACATTTTTAACTAGTTGCTAACATTTTTAACTAGTTGCTAACATTTTTAACTAGTTGCTAACATTTTTAACTAGTTGCTAACTTTTTTAACTAGTTGCTAACATTTTTAACTAGTTGCTAACATTTTTAACTAGTTGCTAACATTTTTAACTAGTTGCTAACATTTTTAACTAGTTGCTAACATTTTTAACTAGTTGCTAACATTTTTAACTAGTTGCTAACATTTTTAACTAGTTGCTAACATTTTTAACTAGTTGCTAACATTTTTAACTAGTTGCTAACATTTTTGACTAGTTGCTAACATTTTTGACTAGTTGCTAACATTTTTGACTAGTTGCTAACATTTTTGACTAGTTGCTAACATTTTTGACTAGTTGCTAACATTTTTGACTAGTTGCTAACATTTTTGACTAGTTGCTAACATTTTTGACTAGTTGCTAACATTTTTGACTAGTTGCTAACATTTTTGACTAGTTGCTAACATTTTTGACTAGTTGCTAACATTTTTGACTAGTTGCTAACATTTTTGACTAGTTGCTAACATTTTTGACTAGTTGCTAACATTTTTGACTAGTTGCTAACATTTTTGACTAGTTGCTAACATTTTTGACTAGTTGCTAACATTTTTGACTAGTTGCTAACATTTTTGACTAGTTGCTAACATTTTTGACTAGTTGCTAACATTTTTGACTAGTTGCTAACATTTTTGACTAGTTGCTAACATTTTTGACTAGTTGCTAACATTTTTGACTAGTTGCTAACATTTTTGACTAGTTGCTAACATTTTTGACTAGTTGCTAACATTTTTGACTAGTTGCTAACATTTTTGACTAGTTGCTAACATTTTTGACTAGTTGCTAACATTTTTGACTAGTTGCTAACATTTTTGACTAGTTGCTAACATTTTTGACTAGTTGCTAACATTTTTGACTAGTTGCTAACATTTTTGACTAGTTGCTAACATTTTTGACTAGTTGCTAACATTTTTGACTAGTTGCTAACATTTTTGACTAGTTGCTAACATTTTTGACTAGTTGCTAACATTTTTGACTAGTTGCTAACATTTTTGACTAGTTGCTAACATTTTTGACTAGTTGCTAACATTTTTGACTAGTTGCTAACATTTTTGACTAGTTGCTAACATTTTTGACTAGTTGCTAACATTTTTGACTAGTTGCTAACATTTTTGACTAGTTGCTAACATTTTTGACTAGTTGCTAACATTTTTGACTAGTTGCTAACATTTTTGACTAGTTGCTAACATTTTTGACTAGTTGCTAACATTTTTGACTAGTTGCTAACATTTTTGACTAGTTGCTAACATTTTTGACTAGTTGCTAACATTTTTGACTAGTTGCTAACATTTTTGACTAGTTGCTAACATTTTTGACTAGTTGCTAACATTTTTGACTAGTTGCTAACATTTTTGACTAGTTGCTAACATTTTTGACTAGTTGCTAACATTTTTGACTAGTTGCTAACATTTTTGACTAGTTGCTAACATTTTTGACTAGTTGCTAACATTTTTGACTAGTTGCTAACATTTTTGACTAGTTGCTAACATTTTTGACTAGTTGCTAACATTTTTGACTAGTTGCTAACATTTTTGACTAGTTGCTAACATTTTTGACTAGTTGCTAACATCTATGATAATATTCATACTAACACTACTCACTGCGTTAATTTTACATTTTTATGCTTTTTTATAGTCTTAATTATATATTACTTTGCAGAAATGAATAATGCATTTCAAAGTATGGAGAGGACTAGCAGCATGAACATAGGACTGGACATAACGCTAAGGATGGGAATAGCAGCTAGACTACTCTTCAGCATAGGACTGGATATAACCGTATGGAAGGGACTAGCAGCTAGACTACTCTTCAGCATAGGACTGGATATAACAGTAGGGAAGGGACTAGCAGCTTGACTACTCATCAACTTTGGACTGGATATAACTGTATGGAAGGGACTAGTAGCTTGAATACTCTTCAACATAGGACTGGATATAACAGTATGGAAGGAACTAGCAGCTTGACAACTCTTTAACATAGGACTGGATATAACAGTATGGATGGGTCTAGCAGCTTGACTACTCTTCAACATAGGACTGCAATTCACAGCCAGACTACTGTTCAATTGCGAACTGGACTATTGCTAACATTCATACTAATTGCTAACATTCATACTAATTGCTAACATTCATACTAATTGCTAACATTCATACTGATTGCTAACATTCATACTAATTGCTAACATTCATACTGATTGCTAACATTTTTAACTAGTTGCTAACATTTTTAACTAGTTGCTAACATTTTTAACTAGTTGCTAACATTTTTAACTAGTTGCTAACATTTTTAACTAGTTGCTAACATTTTTAACTAGTTGCTAACATTTTTAACTAGTTGCTAACATTTTTAACTAGTTGCTACCATTTTTACTAGTTGCTAACATTTCTAACTAGTTGCTAACATTTTTGACTAGTTGCTAACATTTTTGACTAGTTGCTAACATTTTTGACTAGTTGCTAACATTTTTGACTAGTTGCTAACATTTTTGACTAGTTGCTAACATTTTTGACTAGTTGCTAACATTTTTGACTAGTTGCTAACATTTTTGACTAGTTGCTAACATTTTTGACTAGTTGCTAACATTTTTGACTAGTTGCTAACATTTTTGACTAGTTGCTAACATTTTTGACTAGTTGCTAACATTTTTGACTAGTTGCTAACATTTTTGACTAGTTGCTAACATTTTTGACTAGTTGCTAACATTTTTGACTAGTTGCTAACATTTTTGACTAGTTGCTAACATTTTTGACTAGTTGCTAACATTTTTGACTAGTTGCTAACATTTTTGACTAGTTGCTAACATCTATGATAATATTCATACTAACACTACTCACTGCGTTAATTTTACATTTTTATGCTTTTTTATAGTCTTAATTATATATTACTTTGCAGAAATGAATAATGCATTTCAAAGTATGGAGAGGACTAGCAGCATGAACATAGGACTGGACATAACGCTAAGGATGGGACTAGCAGCTAGACTACTCTTCAGCATAGGACTGGATATAACCGTATGGAAGGGACTAGCAGCTAGACTACTCTTCAGCATAGGACTGGATATAACTGTATGGAAGGGACTAGTAGCTTGAATACTCTTCAACATAGGACTGGATATAACAGTATGGAAGGAACTAGCAGCTTGACAACTCTTTAACATAGGACTGGATATAACAGTATGGATGGGTCTAGCAGCTTGACTACTCTTCAACATAGGACTGCAATTCACAGCCTGACTAGTGTTCAATTGCCAACTGGACTATTGCTAACATTCATATTAATTGCTAACATTCATTATAATTGCTAACATTCATATTAATTGCTAACATTCATATAAATTGCTAACATTCATATTAATTGCTAACAGCCATACTGATATTCATACTATACAGGATTTCATACGAACAGTGTACTCACTGCGTTAATTTTACATTTTTATAATGCTTTTTTTATATTCTTAATTATTTATTAATTTGCAGAAATGAATACCGCATTTCAAAGTATGGAATGGTCTAGCAGCCTGACCAATCTTAAACATTAGACTGGATATAACAGTATGGAAGGGACAAGCAGCGTGACTACTATACAACATAGGACTGGATATAACAGTATGGAAGGGACTAGCAGCTTGACTACTCTTCAACATAGGGCAGGATATACCAGTTTGGTAGATACTAGCAGATTGACTATTCTTCATAGGACTGGATATAACAGTATGGAAGGGACTAGCAGGTAGACTACTCTTCAACATAGGACTGGACATAACAGTATGGAAGGGACTAGCAGCTTGACTACTCTTCAACTTAGGACAGAAATTCACTGCCTGACTACTGTTCAATTGCGAACTGGACTATTGCTAACATTCATACTAATTGCTAACATTCATACTAATTGCTAACATTCATACTGATTGCTAACATTCATACTAATTGCTAACATTCATACTGATTGCTAACATTCATACTGATTGCTAACATTTTTAACTAGTTGCTAACATTTTTAACTAGTTGCTAACATTTTTAACTAGTTGCTAACATTTTTAACTAGTTGCTAACATTTTTAACTAGTTGCTAACATTTTTAACTAGTTGCTAACATTTTAACTTGTTGCTAACATTTTTAACTAGTTGCTAACATTTTTAACTAGTTGCTAACATTTTTAACTAGTTGCTAACATTTTTAACTAGTTGCTAACATTTTTAACTAGTTGCTAACATTTTTAACTAGTTGCTAACATTTTTAACTAGTTGCTAACATTTTTAACTAGTTGCTAACATTTTTAACTAGTTGCTAACTATTTTTAACTAGTTGCTAACATTTTTAACTAGTTGCTAACATTTTTAACTAGTTGCTAACATTTTTAACTAGTTGCTAACATTTTTAACTAGTTGCTAACATTTTTGACTAGTTGCTAACATTTTTGACTAGTTGCTAACATTTTTGACTAGTTGCTAACATTTTTGACTAGTTGCTGACATTTTTGACTAGTTGCTGACATTTTTGACTAGTTGCTGACATTTTTGACTAGTTGCTAACATTTTTGACTAGTTGCTAACATTTTTGACTAGTTGCTAACATTTTTGACTAGTTGCTAACATTTTTGACTAGTTGCTAACATTTTTGACTAGTTGCTAACATTTTTGACTAGTTGCTAACATTTTTGACTAGTTGCTAACATTTTTGACTAGTTGCTAACATTTTTGACTAGTTGCTAACATTTTTGACTAGTTGCTAACATTTTTGACTAGTTGCTAACATTTTTGACTAGTTGCTAACATTTTTGACTAGTTGCTAACATTTTTGACTAGTTGCTAACATTTTTGACTAGTTGCTAACATTTTTGACTAGTTGCTAACATTTTTGACTAGTTGCTAACATTTTTGACTAGTTGCTAACATTTTTGACTAGTTGCTAACATTTTTGACTAGTTGCTAACATTTTTGACTAGTTGCTAACATCTATGATAATATTCATACTAACACTACTCACTGCGTTAATTTTACATTTTTATGCTTTTTTATAGTCTTAATTATATATTTCTTTGCAGAAATGAATAATGCATTTCAAAGTATGGAGAGGACTAGCAGCATGAACATAGGACTGGACATAACGCTAAGGATGGGACTAGCAGCTAGACTACTCTTCAGCATAGGACTGGATATAACCGTATGGAAGGGACTAGCAGCTAGACTACTCTTCAGCATAGGACTGGATATAACTGTATGGAAGGGACTAGTAGCTTGAATACTCTTCAACATAGGACTGGATATAACAGTATGGAAGGAACTAGCAGCTTGACAACTCTTTAACATAAGACTGGATATAACAGTATGGATGGGTCTAGCAGCTTGACTACTCTTCAACATAGGACTGCAATTCACAGCCTGACTAGTGTTCAATTGCCAACTGGACTATTGCTAACATTCATATTAATTGCTAACATTCATTATAATTGCTAACATTCATATTAATTGCTAACATTCATATTAATTGCTAACATTCATATTAATTGCTAACATTCATATTAATTGCTAACATTCATATTAATTGCTAACAGCCGTACTGATATTCATACTATACAGGATTTCATACGAACAGTGTACACACTGCGTTAATTTTACATTTTTATAATGCTTTTTTTATATTCTTAATTATTTATTAATTTGCAGAAATGAATACCGCATTTCAAAGTATGGAATGGTCTAGCAGCCTGACCAATCTTAAACATTAGACTGGATATAACAGTATGGAAGGGACAAGCAGCGTGACTACTATACAACATAGGACTGGATATAACAGTATGGAAGGGACTAGCAGCTTGACTACTCTTCAACATAGGGCAGGATATACCAGTTTGGTAGATACTAGCAGATTGACTATTCTTCATAGGACTGGATATAACAGTATGGAAGGGACTAGCAGGTAGACTACTCTTCAACATAGGACTGGACATAACAGTATGGAAGGGACTAGCAGCTTGACTACTCTTCAACTTAGGACAGAAATTCACTGCCTGACTACTGTTCAATTGCGAACTGGACTATTGCTAACATTCATACTAATTGCTAACATTCATACTAATTGCTAACATTCATACTGATTGCTAACATTCATACTAATTGCTAACATTCATACAGATTGCTAACATTCATACTGATTGCTAACATTTTTAACTAGTTGCTAACATTTTTAACTAGTTGCTAACATTTTTAACTAGTTGCTAACATTTTTAACTAGTTGCTAACATTTTTAACTAGTTGCTAACATTTTTAACTAGTTGCTAACATTTTTAACTAGTTGCTAACATTTTTAACTAGTTGCTATCATTTTTAACTAGTTGCTATCATTTTTAACTAGTTGCTAACATTTTTAACTAGTTGCTAACATTTTTAACTAGTTGCTAACATTTTTAACTAGTTGCTAACATTTTTAACTAGTTGCTAACATTTTTAACTAGTTGCTAACATTTTTAACTAGTTGCTAACATTTTTAACTAGTTGCTAACATTTTTAACTAGTTGCTAACATTTTTAACTAGTTGCTAACATTTTTAACTAGTTGCTAACATTTTTAACTAGTTGCTAACATTTTTAACTAGTTGCTAACATTTTTAACTAGTTGCTAACATTTTTAACTAGTTGCTAACATTTTTAACTAATTGCTAACATTTTTAACTAGTTGCTAACATTTTTAACTAGTTGCTAACATTTTTAACTAGTTGCTAACATTTTTAACTAGTTGCTAACATTTTTAACTAGTTGCTAACATTTTTAACTAGTTGCTAACATTTTTAACTAGTTGCTAACATTTTTAACTAGTTGCTAACATTTTTAACTAGTTGCTAACATTTTTAACTAGTTGCTAACATTTTTAACTAGTTGCTAACATTTTTAACTAGTTGCTAACATTTTTAACTAGTTGCTAACATTTTTAACTAGTTGCTAACATTTTTAACTAGTTGCTAACATTTTTAACTAGTTGCTAACATTTTTAACTAGTTGCTAACATTTTTAACTAGTTGCTAACATTTTTAACTAGTTGCTAACATTTTTAACTAGTTGCTAACATTTTTAACTAGTTGCTAACATTTTTAACTAGTTGCTAACATTTTTGACCAGTTGCTAACATCTATGATAATATTCATACTAACACTACTCACTGCGTTAATTTTACATTTTTATGCTTTTTTATAGTCTTAATTATATATTACTTTGCAGAAATGAATAATGCATTTCAAAGTATGGAGAGGACTAGCAGCATGAATACTCTTCAACATAGGACTGGATATAACAATATGGAAGGGACTAGCAGCTTGACTACTATACAACATAGGACTGGACATAGCAGTATGGAAGGGACTAGCAGCTTGACTACTCTTCAACATAGGACTGGACACGGCAGTATGGAAGGGACTAGCAGGGTGACTACTGTACAACATAGGACTGGACATAACACTAAGGATGGGACTAGCAGCTAGACTACTCTTCAGCATAGGACTGGATATAACCGTATGGAAGGAACTAGCAGCTAGACTACTCTTCAGCATAGGACTGGATATAACAGTAGGGAAGGGACTAGCAGCTTGACTACTCATCAACTTTGGACTGGATATAACTGTATGGAAGGGACTAGTAGCTTGAATACTCTTCAACATAGGACTGGATATATCAGTATGGAGGAGTCTAGCAGCTTGACTACTCTTCAACATAGGACTGCAATTCACAGCCTGACTACTGTTCAATTGCCAACTGGACTATTGCTAACATTCATATTAATTGCTAACATTCATTATAATTGCTAACATTCATATTAATTGCTAACATTCATTATAATTGCTAACATTCATATTAATTGCTAACATTCATATTAATTGCTAACATTCATATTAATTGCTAACAGCCATACTGATATTCATACTATACAGGATTTCATACGAACAGTGTACTCACTGCGTTAATTTTACATTTTTATAATGCTTTTTTTATATTCTTAATTATTTATTAATTTGCAAAAATGAATACCGCATTTCAAAGTATGGAATGGTCTAGCAGCCTGACCAAACTTAAACATTAGACTGGATATAACAGTATGGAAGGGACTAGCAGCTTGACTACTCTTCAACTTAGGACAGAAATTCACTGCCTGACTACTGTTCAATTGCGAACTGGACTATTGCTAACATTCATACTAATTGCTAACATTCATACTAATTGCTAACATTCATACTGATTGCTAACATTCATACTAATTGCTAACATTCATACTGATTGCTAACATTTTTAACTAGTTGCTAACATTTTTAACTAGTTGCTAACATTTTAGACTAGTTGCTAACATTTTTAACTAGTTGCTAACATTTTTAACTAGTTGCTAACATTTTTAACTAGTTGCTAACATTTTTAACTAGTTGCTAACATTTTTAACTAGTTTCTAACATTTTTAACTAGTTGCTAACATTTTTATCTAGTTGCTAACATTGTTAACTAGTTGCTAACATTGTTTACTAGTTGCTAACATTGTTTACTAGTTGCTAACATTGTTTACTAGTTGCTAACATTGTTTACTAGTTGCTAACATTTTTTACTAGTTGCTAACATTTTTTACTAGTTGCTAACATTTTTTACTAGTTGCTAACATTTTTTACTAGTTGCTAACATTTTTTACTAGTTGCTAACATTTTTTACTAGTTGCTAACATTTTTTACTAGTTGCTAACATTTTTTACTAGTTGCTAACATTTTTTACTAGTTGCTAACATTTTTTACTAGTTGCTAACATTTTTTACCAGTTGCTAACATTTTTGACTAGTTGCTAACATTTTTGACTAGTTGCTAACATTTTTGACTAGTTGCTAACATTTTTGACTAGTTGCTAACATTTTTGACCAGTTGCTAACATCTATGATAATATTCATACTAACACTACTCACTGCGTTAATTTTACATTTTTATGCTTTTTTATAGTCTTAATTATATATTACTTTGCAGAAATGAATAATGCATTTCAAAGTATGGAGAGGACTAGCAGCATGAATACTCTTCAACATAGGACTGGATATAACAATATGGAAGGGACTAGCAGCTTGACTACTATACAACATAGGACTGGACATAGCAGTATGGAAGGGACTAGCAGCTTGACTACTCTTCAACATAGGACTGGACACGGCAGTATGGAAGGGACTAGCAGGGTGACTACTGTACAACATAGGACTGGACAAAACACTAAGGATGGGACTAGCAGCTAGACTACTCTTCAGCATAGGACTGGATATAACCGTATGGAAGGGACTAGCAGCTAGACTACTCTTCAGCATAGGACTGGATATAACAGTAGGGAAGGGACTAGCAGCTTGACTACTCATCAACTTTGGACTGGATATAACTGTATGGAAGGGACTAGTAGCTTGAATACTCTTCAACATAGGACTGGATATAACAGTATGGAGGGGTCTAGCAGCTTGACTACTCTTCAACATAGGACTGCAATTCACAGCCTGACTACTGTTCAATTGCCAACTGGACTATTGCTAACATTCATTATAATTGCTAACATTCATATTAATTGCTAACATTCATATTAATTGCTAACATTCATATTAATTGCTAACAGCCATACTGATATTCATACGATACAGGATTTCATACGAACAGTGTACTCACTGCGTTAATTTTACATTTTTATAATGCTTTTTTTATATTCTTAATTATTTATTAATTTGCAGAAATGAATACCGCATTTCAAAGTATGGAATGGTCTAGCAGCCTGACCAATCTTAAACATTAGACTGGATATAACAGTATGGAAGGGACAAGCAGCGTGACTACTATACAACATAGGACTGGATATAACAGTATGGAAGGGACTAGCAGCTTGACTACTCCTCAACATAGGGCAGGATATACCAGTTTGGTAGATACTAGCAGATTGACTACTCTTCATAGGACTGGATATAACAGTATGGAAGGGATTAGCAGCGTGACTACTATACAACATAGGACTGGACATAACAGTATGGAAGGGACTAGCAGCTTGACTACTCTTCAACTTAGAACAGAAATTCACTGCCTGACTACTGTTCAAGTGCGAACTGGACTATTGCTAACATTCATACTAATTGCTAACATTCATACTAATTGCTAACATTCATACTGATTGCTAACATTCATACTAATTGCTAACATTCATACTGATTGCTAACATTTTTAACTAGTTGCTAACATTTTTAACTAGTTGCTAACATTTTTAACTAGTTGCTAACATTTTTAACTAGGTGCTAACATTTTTAACTAGTTGCTAACATTTTTAACTAGTTGCTAACATTTTTAACTAGTTGCTAACATTTTTGACTAGTTGCTAACATTTTTGACCAATTGCTAACATCTATGATAATATTCATACTAACACTACTCACTGCGTTAATTTTACATTTTTATGCTTTTTTATAGTCTTAATTATATATTACTTTGCAGAAATGAATAATGCATTTCAAAGTATGGAGAGGACTAGCAGCATGAATACTCTTCAACATAGGACTGGATATAACAATATGGAAGGGACTAGCAGCTTGACTACTATACAACATAGGACTGAACATAGCAGTATGGAAGGGACTAGCAGCTTGACTACTCTTCAACATAGGACTGGACACGGCAGTATGGAAGGGACTAACAGGGTGACTACTGTACAACATAGGACTGGACAAAACACTAAGGATGGGACTAGCAGCTAGACTACTCTTCAGCATAGGACTGGATATAACCGTATGGAAGGGACTAGCAGCTAGACTACTCTTCAGCATAGGACTGGATATAACAGTAGGGAAGGGACTAGCAGCTTGACTACTCATCAACTTTGGACTGGATATAACTGTATGGAAGGGACTAGTAGCTTGAATACTCTTCAACATAGGACTGGATATAACAGTATGGAGGGGTCTAGCAGCTTGACTACTCTTCAACATAGGACTGCAATTCACAGCCTGACTACTGTTCAATTGCCAACTGGACTATTGCTAACATTCATATTAATTGCTAACATTCATATTAATTGCTAACATTCATATTAATTGCTAACAGCCATTCTGATATTCATACTATACAGGATTTCATACGAACAGTGTACTCACTGCGTTAATTTTACATTTTTATAATGCTTTTTTTATATTCTTAATTATTTATTAATTTGCAGAAATGAATACCGCATTTCAAAGTATGGAATGGTCTAGCAGCCTGACCAATCTTAAACATTAGACTGGATATAACAGTATGGAAGGGACAAGCAGCGTGACTACTATACAACATAGGACTGGATATAACAGTATGGAAGGGACTAGCAGCTTGACTACTCCTCAACATAGGGCAGGATATACCAGTTTGGTAGATACTAGCAGATTGACTACTCTTCATAGGACTGGATATAACAGTATGGAAGGGATTAGCAGCGTGACTACTATACAACATAGGACTGGACATAACAGTATGGAAGGGACTAGCAGCTTGACTACTCTTCAACTTAGGACAGAAATTCACTGCCTGACTACTGTTCAATTGCGAACTGGACTATTGCTAACATTCATACTAATTGCTAACATTCATACTAATTGCTAACATTCATACTAATTGCTGACATTCATACTGATTGCTAACATTCATACTAATTGCTAACATTCATACTAATTGCTAACATTCATACTAATTGCTAACATTCATACTGATTGCTAACATTCATACTAATTGCTAACATTCATACTGATTGCTAACATTTTTAACTAGTTGCTAACATTTTTAACTAGTTGCTAACATTTTTAACTAGTTGCTAACATTTTTAACTAGTTGCTAACATTTTTAACTAGTTGCTAACATTTTTAACTAGTTGCTAACATTTTTAACTAGTTGCTAACATTTTTAACTAGTTGCTAACATTTTTAACTAGTTGCTAACATTTTTAACTAGTTGATAACATTTTTAACTAGTTGCTAACATTTTTAACTAGTTGCTAACATTTTTAACTAGTTGCTAACATTTTTAACTAGTTGCTAACATTTTTAACTAGTTGCTAACATTTTTAACTAGTTGCTAACATTTTTAACTAGTTGCTAACATTTTTAACTAGTTGCTAACATTTTTAACTAGTTGCTAACATTTTTAACTAGTTGCTAACATTTTTAACTAGTTGCTAACATTTTTAACTAGTTGCTAACATTTTTAACTAGTTGCTAACATTTTTAACTAGTTGCTAACATTTTTAACTAGTTGCTAACATTTTTAACTAGTTGCTAACATTTTTAATTAGTTGCTAACATTTTTAACTAGTTGCTAACATTTTTAACTAGTTGCTAACATTTTTAACTAGTTGCTAACATTTTTAACTAGTTGCTAACATTTTTAACTAGTTGCTAACATTTTTAACTAGTTGCTAACATTTTTAACAAGTTGCTGACATTTTTGACTAGTTGCTAACATTTTTGACTAGTTGCTAACATTTTTGACTAGTTGCTAACATTTTTGACTAGTTGCTAACATTTTTGACTAGTTGCTAACATTTTTGACTAGTTGCTAACATTTTTGACCAGTTGCTAACATTGTTTACTAGTTGCTAACATTGTTTACTAGTTGCTAACATTGTTTACTAGTTGCTAACATTGTTTACTAGTTGCTAACATTTTTTACTAGTTGCTAACATTTTTTACCAGTTGCTAACATTTTTGACTAGTTGCTAACATTTTTGACCAGTTGCTAACATCTATGATAATATTCATACTAACACTACTCACTGCGTTAATTTTACATTTTTATGCTTTTTTTATAGTCTTAATTATATATTACTTTGCAGAAATGAATAATGCATTTCAAAGTATGGAGAGGACTAGCAGCATGAATACTCTTCAACATAGGACTGGATATAACAATATGGAAGGGACTAGCAGCTTGACTACTATACAACATAGGACTGGACATAGCAGTATGGAAGGGACTAGCAGCTTGACTACTCTTCAACATAGGACTGGACACGGCAGTATGGAAGGGACTAGCAGGGTGACTACTGTACAACATAGGACTGGACATAACACTAAGGATGGGACTAGCAGCTAGACTACTCTTCAGCATAGGACTGGATATAACCGTATGGAAGGGACTAGCAGCTAGACTACTCTTCAGCATAGGACTGGATATAACAGTAGGGAAGGGACTAGCAGCTTGACTACTCATCAACTTTGGACTGGATATAACTGTATGGAAGGGACTAGTAGCTTGAATACTCTTCAACATAGGACTGGATATAACAGTATGGAAGGAACTAGCAGCTTGACAACTCTTTAACATAGGACTGGATATAACAGTATGGAGGGGTCGAGCAGCTTGACTACTCTTCAACATAGGACTGCAATTCACAGCCTGACTACTGTTCAATTGCCAACTGGACTATTGCTAACATTCATATTAATTGCTAACATTCATTATAATTGCTAACATTCATATTAATTGCTAACATTAATATTAATTGCTAACATTCATATTAATTGCTAACATTCATATTAATTGCTAACAGCCATACTGATATTCATACTATACAGGATTTCATACGAACAGTGTACTCACTGCGTTAATTTTACATTTTTATAATGCTTTTTTTATATTCTTAATTATTTATTAATTTGCAAAAATGAATACCGCATTTCAAAGTATGGAATGGTCTAGCAGCCTGACCAATCTTGAACATTAGACTGGATATAACAGTATGGAAGGGACTAGCAGCTTGACTACTCTTCAACTTAGGACAGAAATTCACTGCCTGACTACTGTTCAATTGCGAACTGGACTATTGCTAACATTCATACTAATTGCTAACATTCATACTAATTGCTAACATTCATACTGATTGCTAACATTCATACTAATTGCTAACATTCATACTGATTGCTAATATTCATACTGATTGCTAACATTTTTAACTAGTTGCTAACATTTTTAACTAGTTGCTAACATTTTTAACTAGTTGCTAACTTTTTTAACTAGTTGCTAACATTTTTAACTAGTTGCTAACATTTTTGACTAGTTGCTAACATTTTTAACTAGTTGCTAACATTTTTAACTAGTTGCTAACATTTTTATCTAGTTGCTAACATTTTTAACTAGTTGCTAACATTTTTAACTAGTTGCTAACATTTTTAACTAGTTGCTAACATTTTTAACTAGTTGCTAACATTTTTAACTAGTTGCTAACATTTTTAACTAGTTGCTAACATTTTTAACTAGTTGCTAACATTTTTAACTAGTTGCTAACATTTTTAACTAGTTGCTAACATTTTTAACTAGTTGCTAACATTTTTAACTAGTTGCTAACATTTTTAACTAGTTGCTAACATTTTTAACTAGTTGCTAACATTTTTAACTAGTTGCTAACATTGTTTACTAGTTGCTAACATTGTTTACTAGTTGCTAACATTGTTTACTAGTTGCTAACATTGTTTACTAGTTGCTAACATTGTTTACTAGTTGCTAACATTGTTTACTAGTTGCTAACATTGTTTACTAGTTGCTAACATTTTTTACTAGTTGCTAACATTTTTGACCAGTTGCTAACATCTATGATAATATTCATACTAACACTACTCACTGCGTTAATTTTACATTTTTATGCTTTTTTATAGTCTTAATTATATATTACTTTGCAGAAATGAATAATGCATTTCAAAGTATGGAGAGGACTAGCAGCATGAATACTCTTCAACATAGGACTGGATATAACAATATGGAAGGGACTAGCAGCTTGACTACTATACAACATAGGACTGGACATAGCAGTATGGAAGGGACTAGCAGCTTGACTACTCTTCAACATAGGACTGGACACGGCAGAATGGAAGGGACTAGCAGGGTGACTACTGTACAACATAGGACTGGACATAACACTAAGGATGGGACTAGCAGCT
Source organism: Parasteatoda lunata (assembly GCA_949128135.1). Lineage (NCBI taxonomy): Eukaryota > Metazoa > Arthropoda > Arachnida > Araneae > Theridiidae > Parasteatoda > Parasteatoda lunata. The sequence goes on along the minus strand of OX421977.1, from coordinate 108,955,076 downwards.
AGACTACTCTTCAGCATAGGACTGGATATAACCGTATGGAAGGGACTAGCAGCTAGACTACTCTTCAGCATAGGACAGGATATAACAGTAGGGAAGGGACTAGCAGCTTGACTACTCATCAACTTTGGACTGGATATAACTGTATGGAAGGGACTAGTAGCTTGAATACTCTTCAACATAGGACTGGATATAACAGTATGGAAGGAACTAGCAGCTTGACAACTCTTTAACATAGCACTGGATATAGCAGTATGGAGGGGTCTAGCAGCTTGACTACTCTTCAACATAGGACTGCAATTCACAGCCTGACTACTGTTCAATTGCCAACTGGACTATTGCTAACATTCATATTAATTGCTAACATTCATTATAATTGCTAACATTCATATTAATTGCTAACATTCATATTAATTGCTAACATTCATATTAATTGCTAACAGTCATACTGATATTCATACTATACAGGATTTCATACGAACAGTGTACTCACTGCGTTAATTTTACATTTTTATAATGCTTTTTTTATATTCTTAATTATTTATTAATTTGCAGAAATGAATACCGCATTTCAAAGTATGGAATGGTCTAGCAGCCTGACCAATCTTAAACATTAGACTGGATATAACAGTATGGAAGGGACAAGCAGCGTGACTACTATACAACATAGGACTGGATATAACAGTATGGAAGGGACAAGCAGCGTGACTACTATACAACATAGGACTGGATATAACAGTATGGAAGGGACTAGCAGCTTGACTACTCTTCAACATAGGGCAGGATATACCAGTTTGGTAGATACTAGCAGATTGACTACTCTTCATAGGACTGGATATAACAGTATTTAAGGGACTAGCAGCTAGACTACTCTTCAACATAGGACTGGACATAACTCTATGGAAGGGACTAGCAGCTTGACTACTCTTCAGCATAGGTCAGGATATAACAGTTTGGTAGATACTAGCAGGTCGACTACTCTTCAGAGGACTGGATATAACAGTATGGAAGGGATTAGCAGCGTGACTACTATACAACATAGGACTGGACATAACAGTATGGAAGGGACTAGCAGCTTGACTACTCTTCAACTTAGGACAGAAATTCACTGCCTGACTACTGTTCAATTGCGAACTGGACTATTGCTAACATTCATACTGATTGCTAACATTCATACTGATTGCTAACATTCATACTAATTGCTAACATTCATACTGATTGCTAACATTTTTAACTAGTTGCTAACATTTTTAACTAGTTGCTAACATTTTTAACTAGTTGCTAACATTTTTAACTAGTTGCTAACATTTTTAACTAGTTGCTAGCATTTTTAACTAGTTGCTAACATTTTTAACTAGTTGCTAACATTTTTAACTAGTTGCTAACATTTTTAACTAGTTGCTAACATTTTTAACTAGTTGCTAACATTTTTAACTAGTTGCTAACATTTTTAACTAGTTGCTAACATTTTTAACTAGTTGCTAACATTTTTAACTAGTTGCTAACATTTTTAACTAGTTGCTAACATTTTTAACTAGTTGCTAACATTTTTAACTAGTTGCTAACATTTTTAACTAGTTGCTAACATTTTTAACTAGTTGCTAACATTTTTAACTAGTTGCTAACATTTTTTACTAGTTGCTAACATTGTTTACTAGTTGCTAACATTGTTTACTAGTTGCTAACATTGTTTACTAGTTGCTAACATTGTTTACTAGTTGCTAACATTGTTTACTAGTTGCTAACATTGTTTACTAGTTGCTAACATTGTTTACTAGTTGCTAACATTTTTTACTAGTTGCTAACATTTTTGACCAGTTGCTAACATCTATGATAATATTCATACTAACACTACTCACTGCGTTAATTTTACATTTTTATGCTTTTTTATAGTCTTAATTATATATTACTTTGCAGAAATGAATAATGCATTTCAAAGTATGGAGAGGACTAGCAGCATGAATACTCTTCAACATAGGACTGGATATAACAATATGGAAGGGACTAGCAGCTTGACTACTATACAACATAGGACTGGACATAGCAGTATGGAAGGGACTAGCAGCTTGACTACTCTTCAACATAGGACTGGACACGGCAGAATGGAAGGGACTAGCAGGGTGACTACTGTACAACATAGGACTGGACATAACACTAAGGATGGGACTAGCAGCTAGACTACTCTTCAGCATAGGACTGGATATAACCGTATGGAAGGGACTAGCAGCTAGACTACTCTTCAGCATAGGACAGGATATAACAGTAGGGAAGGGACTAGCAGCTTGACTACTCATCAACTTTGGACTGGATATAACTGTATGGAAGGGACTAGTAGCTTGAATACTCTTCAACATAGGACTGGATATAACAGTATGGAAGGAACTAGCAGCTTGACAACTCTTTAACATAGCACTGGATATAACAGTATGGAGGGGTCTAGCAGCTTGACTACTCTTCAACATAGGACTGCAATTCACAGCCTGACTACTGTTCAATTGCCAACTGGACTATTGCTAACATTCATATTAATTGCTAACATTCATTATAATTGCTAACATTCATATTAATTGCTAACATTCATATTAATTGCTAACATTCATATTAATTGCTAACAGTCATACTGATATTCATACTATACAGGATTTCATACGAACAGTGTACTCACTGCGTTAATTTTACATTTTTATAATGCTTTTTTTATATTCTTAATTATTTATTAATTTGCAGAAATGAATACCGCATTTCAAAGTATGGAATGGTCTAGCAGCCTGACCAATCTTAAACATTAGACTGGATATAACAGTATGGAAGGGACAAGCAGCGTGACTACTATACAACATAGGACTGGATATAACAGTATGGAAGGGACAAGCAGCGTGACTACTATACAACATAGGACTGGATATAACAGTATGGAAGGGACTAGCAGCTTGACTACTCTTCAACATAGGGCAGGATATACCAGTTTGGTAGATACTAGCAGATTGACTACTCTTCATAGGACTGGATATAACAGTATTTAAGGGACTAGCAGCTAGACTACTCTTCAACATAGGACTGGACATAACTCTATGGAAGGGACTAGCAGCTTGACTACTCTTCAGCATAGGTCAGGATATAACAGTTTGGTAGATACTAGCAGGTCGACTACTCTTCAGAGGACTGGATATAACAGTATGGAAGGGATTAGCAGCGTGACTACTATACAACATAGGACTGGACATAACAGTATGGAAGGGACTAGCAGCTTGACTACTCTTCAACTTAGGACAGAAATTCACTGCCTGACTACTGTTCAATTGCGAACTGGACTATTGCTAACATTCATACTGATTGCTAACATTCATACTGATTGCTAACATTCATACTAATTGCTAACATTCATACTGATTGCTAACATTTTTAACTAGTTGCTAACATTTTTAACTAGTTGCTAACATTTTTAACTAGTTGCTAACATTTTTAACTAGTTGCTAACATTTTTAACTAGTTGCTAGCATTTTTAACTAGTTGCTAACATTTTTAACTAGTTGCTAACATTTTTAACTAGTTGCTAACATTTTTAACTAGTTGCTAACATTTTTAACTAGTTGCTAACATTTTTAACTAGTTGCTAACATTTTTAACTAGTTGCTAACATTTTTAACTAGTTGCTAACATTTTTAACTAGTTGCTAACATTTTTAACTAGTTGCTAACATTTTTAACTAGTTGCTAACATTTTTAACTAGTTGCTAACATTTTTAACTAGTTGCTAACATTTTTAACTAGTTGCTAACATTTTTAACTAGTTGCTAACATTTTTAACTAGTTGCTAACATTTTTAACTTGTTGCTAACATTTTTAACTAGTTGCTAACATTTTTAACTAGTTGCTAACATTTTTAACTAGTTGCTAACATTTTTAACTAGTTGCTAACATTTTTAACTAGTTGCTAACATTTTTAACTAGTTGCTAACATTTTTAACTAGTTGCTAACATTTTTAACTAGTTGCTAACATTTTTAACTAGTTGCTAACATTTTTAACTAGTTGCTAACATTTTTAACTAGTTGCTAACATTTTTAACTAGTTGCTAACATTTTTAACTAGTTACTAACATTTTTAACTAGTTGCTAACATTTTTAACTAGTTGCTAACATTGTTTAACTAGTTGCTAACATTGTTTAACTAGTTGCTAACATTGTTTACTAGTTGCTAACATTGTTTACTAGTTGCTAACATTTTTTACTAGTTGCTAACATTTTTTACTAGTTGCTAACATTTTTTACTAGTTGCTAATATTTTTGACTAGTTGCTAACATTTTTGACTAGTTGCTAACATTTTTGACTAGTTGCTAACATTTTTGACCAGTTGCTAACATTGTTGACCAGTTGCTAACATTGTTTCCTAGTTGCTAACATTGTTTACTAGTTGCTAACATTGTTTACTAGTTGCTAACATTGTTTACTAGTTGCTAACATTTTTTACTAGTTGCTAACATTTTTTACTAGTTGCTAACATTTTTTACTAGTTGCTAACATTTTTTACTAGTTGCTAACATTTTTGACTAGTTGCTAACATTTTTGACTAGTTGCTAACATTTTTGACTAGTTGCTAACATTTTTGACCAGTTGCTAACATCTATGATAATATTCATACTAACACTACTCACTGCGTTAATTTTACATTTTTATGCTTTTTTATAGTCTTAATTATATATTACTTTGCAGAAATGAATAATGCATTTCAAAGTATGGAGAGGACTAGCAGCATGAATACTCTTCAACATAGGACTGGATATAACAATATGGAAGGGACTAGCAGCTTGACTACTATACAACATAGGACTGGACATAGCAGTATGGAAGGGACTAGCAGCTTGACTACTCTTCAACATAGGACTGGACACGGCAGTATGGAAGGGACTAGCAGGGTGACTACTGTACAACATAGGACTGGACATAACACTAAGGATGGGACTAGCAGCTAGACTACTCTTCAGCATAGGACTGGATATAACCGTATGGAAGGGACTAGCAGCTAGACTACTCTTCAGCATAGGACTGGATATAACAGTAGGGAAGGGACTAGCAGCTTGACTACTCATCAACTTTGGACTGGATATAACTGTATGGAAGGGACTAGTAGCTTGAATACTCTTCAACATAGGACTGGATATAACAGTATGGAAGGAACTAGCAGCTTGACAACTCTTTAACATAGGACTGGATATAACAGTATGGAGGGGTCTAGCAGCTTGACTACTCTTCAACATAGGACTGCAATTCACAGCCTGACTACTGTTCAATTGCCAACTGGACTATTGCTAACATTCATATTAATTGCTAACATTCATTATAATTGCTAACATTCATATTAATTGCTAACATTCATATTAATTGCTAACATTCATATTAATTGCTAACAGCCATACTGATATTCATACTATACAGGATTTCATACGAACAGTGTACTCACTGCGTTAATTTTACATTTTTATAATGCTTTTTTTATATTCTTAATTATTTATTAATTTGCAAAAATGAATACCGCATTTCAAAGTATGGAATGGTCCAGCAGCCTGACCAATCTTAAACATTAGACTGGATATAACAGTATGGAAGGGACTAGCAGCTTGACTACTCTTCAACTTAGGACAGAAATTCACTGCCTGACTACTGTTCAATTGCGAACTGGACTATTGCTAACATTCATACTAATTGCTAACATTCATACTAATTGCTAACATTCATACTGATTGCTAACATTCATACTAATTGCTAACATTCATACTAATTGCTAACATTCATACTGATTGCTCACATTCATACTGATTGCTAACATTTTTAACTAGTTGCTAACATTTTTAACTAGTTGCTAACATTTTTAACTAGTTGCTAACTTTTTTAACTAGTTGCTAACATTTTTAACTAGTTGCTAACATTTTTGACTAGTTGCTAACATTTTTAACTAGTTGCTAACATTTTTAACTAGTTGCTAACATTTTTAACTAGTTGCTAACATTTTTAACTAGTTGCTAACATTTTTATCTAGTTGCTAACATTTTTAACTAGTTGCTAACATTTTTAACTAGTTGCTAACATTTTTAACTAGTTGCTAACATTTTTAACTAGTTGCTAACATTTTTAACTAGTTGCTAACATTTTTAACTAGTTGCTAACATTTTTAACTAGTTGCTAACATTTTTAACTAGTTGCTAACATTTTTAACTAGTTGCTAACATTTTTAACTAGTTGCTAACATTTTTAACTAGTTGCTAACATTTTTAACTAGTTGCTAACATTTTTAACTAGTTGCTAACATTTTTAACTAGTTGCTAACATTTTTAACTAGTTGCTAACATTGTTTACTAGTTGCTAACATTGTTTACTAGTTGCTAACATTGTTTACTAGTTGCTAACATTGTTTACTAGTTGCTAACATTGTTTACTAGTTGCTAACATTTTTTACTAGTTGCTAACATTTTTGACCAGTTGCTAACATCTATGATAATATTCATACTAACACTACTCACTGCGTTAATTTTACATTTTTATGCTTTTTTATAGTCTTAATTATATATTACTTTGCAGAAATGAATAATGCATTTCAAAGTATGGAGAGGACTAGCAGCATGAATACTCTTCAACATAGGACTGGATATAACAATATGGAAGGGACTAGCAGCTTGACTACTATACAACATAGGACTGGACATAGCAGTATGGAAGGGACTAGCAGCTTGACTACTCTTCAACATAGGATTGGACACGGCAGTATGGAAGGGACTAGCAGGGTGACTACTGTACAACATAGGACTGGACATAACACTAAGGATGGGACTAGCAGCTAGACTACTCTTCAGCATAGGACTGGATATAACCGTATGGAAGGGACTAGCAGCTAGACTACTCTTCAGCATAGGACAGGATATAACAGTAGGGAAGGGACTAGCAGCTTGACTACTCATCAACTTTGGACTGGATATAACTGTATGGAAGGGACTAGTAGCTTGAATACTCTTCAACATAGGACTGGATATAACAGTATGGAAGGAACTAGCAGCTTGACAACTCTTTAACATAGGACTGGATATAACAGTATGGAGGGGTCTAGCAGCTTGACTACTCTTCAACATAGGACTGCAATTCACAGCCTGAATACCGTTCAATTGCCAACTGGACTATTGCTAACATTCATATTAATTGCTAACATTCATTATAATTGCTAACATTCATATTAATTGCTAACATTCATATTAATTGCTAACATTCATATTAATTGCTAACAGTCATACTGATATTCATACTATACAGGATTTCATACGAACAGTGTACTCACTGCGTTAATTTTACATTTTTATAATGCTTTTTTTATATTCTTAATTATTTATTAATTTGCAGAAATGAATACCGCATTTCAAAGTATGGAAAGGTCTAGCAGCCTGACCAATCTTAAACATTAGACTGGATATAACAGTATGGAAGGGACAAGCAGCGTGACTACTATACAACATAGGACTGGATATAACAGTATGGAAGGGACAAGCAGCGTGACTACTATACAACATAGGACTGTATATAACAGTATGGAAGGGACTAGCAGCTTGACTACTCTTCAACATAGGGCAGGATATACCAGTTTGGTAGATACTAGCAGATTGACTACTCTTCATAGGACTGGATATAACAGTATGGAAGGGACTAGCAGCTAGACTACTCTTCAACATAGGACTGGACATAACTCTATGGAAGGGACTAGCAGCTTGACTACTCTTCAGCATAGGTCAGGATATAACAGTTTGGTAGATACTAGCAGGTCGACTACTCTTCATAGGACTGGATATAACAGTATGGAAGGGATTAGCAGCGTGACTACTATACAACATAGGACTGGACATAACAGTATGGAAGGGACTAGCAGCTTGACTACTCTTCAACTTAGGACAGAAATTCACTGCCTGACTACTGTTCAATTGCGAACTGGACTATTGCTAACATTCATACTGATTGCTAACATTCATACTAATTGCTAACATTCATACTGATTGCTAACATTTTTAACTAGTTGCTAACATTTTTAACTAGTTGCTAACATTTTTAACTAGTTGCTAACATTTTTAACTAGTTGCTAACATTTTTAACTAGTTGCTAACATTTTTAACTAGTTGCTAACATTTTTAACTAGTTGCTAACATTTTTAACTAGTTGCTAACATTTTTAACTAGTTGCTAACATTTTTAACTAGTTGCTAACATTTTTAACTAGTTGCTAACATTTTTAACTAGTTGCTAACATTTTTAACTAGTTGCTAACATTTTTAACTAGTTGCTAACATTTTTAACTAGTTGCTAACATTTTTAACTAGTTGCTAACATTTTTAACTAGTTGCTAACATTTTTAACTAGTTGCTAACATTTTTAACTAGTTGCTAACATTTTTAACTAGTTGCTAACATTTTTAACTAGTTGCTAACATTTTTAACTAGTTGCTAAAATTTTTAACTAGTTGCTAACATTTTTAACTAGTTGCTAACATTTTTAACTTGTTGCTAACATTTTTAACTAGTTGCTAACATTTTTAACTAGTTGCTAACATTTTTAACTAGTTGCTAACATTTTTAACTAGTTGCTAACATTTTTAACTAGTTGCTAACATTTTTAACTAGTTGCTAACATTTTTAACTAGTTGCTAACATTTTTAACTAGTTGCTAACATTTTTAACTAGTTGCTAACATTTTTAACTAGTTGCTAACATTTTTAACTAGTTGCTAACATTTTTAACTAGTTGCTAACATTTTTAACTAGTTGCTAACATTTTTAACTAGTTGCTAACATTTTTAACTAGTTGCTAACATTTTTAACTAGTTGCTAACATTTTTAACTAGTTGCTAACATTTTACTAGTTGCTAACATTTTTAACTAGTTGCTAACATTTTTAACTAGTTGCTAACATTTTTAACTAGTTGCTAACATTTTTGACTAGTTGCTAACATTTTTGACTAGTTGCTAACATTTTTGACTAGTTGCTAACATTTTTGACTAGTTGCTAACATTTTTGACCAGTTGCTAACATTGTTTACTAGTTGCTAACATTGTTTACTAGTTGCTAACATTTTTTACTAGTTGCTAACATTTTTTACTAGTTGCTAACATTTTTTACTAGTTGCTAACATTTTTTACCAGTTGCTAACATTTTTTACCAGTTGCTAACATTTTTGACTAGTTGCTAACATTTTTGACTAGTTGCTAACATTTTTGACTAGTTGCTAACATTTTTGACTAGTTGCTAACATTTTTGACCAGTTGCTAACATCTATGATAATATTAATAGTAACACTACTCACTGCGTTAATTTTACATTTTTATGCTTTTTTATAGTCTTAATTATATATTACTTTGCAGAAATGAATAATGCATTTCAAAGTATGGAGAGGACTAGCAGCATGAATACTCTTCAACATAGGACTGGATATAACAATATGGAAGGGACTAGTAGCTTGACTACTATACAACATAGGACTGGACATAGCAGTATGGAAGGGACTAGCAGCTTGACTACTCTTCAACATAGGACTGGACAAGGCAGTATGGAAGGGACTAGCAGGGTGACTACTGTACAACATAGGACTGGACATAACACTAAGGATGGGACTAGCAGCTAGACTACTCTTCAGCATAGGACTGGATATAACCGTATGGAAGGGACTAGTAGCTTGACAACTCTTTAACATAGGACTGGATATAACAGTATGGAGGGGTCTAGCAGCTTGACTACTCTTCAACATAGGACTGCAATTCACAGCCTGACTACTGTTCAATTGCCAACTGGACTATTGCTAACATTCATATTAATTGCTAACATTCATATTAATTGCTAACATTCATATTAATTGCTAACATTCATTATAATTGCTAACATTCATATTAATTGCTAACATTCATATTAATTGCTAACATTCATATTAATTGCTAACATTCATATTAATTGCTAACATTCATATTAATTGCTAACAGCCATACTGATATTCATACTATACAGGATTTCATACGAACAGTGTACTCACTGCGTTAATTTTACATTTTTATAATGCTTTTTTATATTCTTAATTATTTATTAATTTGCAAAAATGAATACCGCATTTCAAAGTATGGAATGGTCTAGCAGCCTGACCAATCTTAAACATTAGACTGGATATAACAGTATGGAAGGGACTAGCAGCTTGACTACTCTTCAACTTAGGACAGAAATTCACTGCCTGACTACTGTTCAATTGCGAACTGGACTATTGCTAACATTCATACTAATTGCTAACATTCATACTAATTGCTAACATTCATACTGATTGCTAACATTCATACTAATTGCTAACATTCATACTGATTGCTAACATTTTTAACTAGTTGCTAACATTTTTAACTAGTTGCTAACATTTTTAACTAGTTGCTAACATTTTTAACTAGTTGCTAACATTTTTAACTAGTTGCTAACATTTTTAACTAGTTGCTAACATTTTTAACTAGTTGCTAACATTTTTAACTAGTTGCTAACATTTTTAACTAGTTGCTAACATTTTTAACTAGTTGCTAACATTTTTGACCAGTTGCTAACATCTATGATAATATTCATACTAACACTACTCACTGCGTTAATTTTACATTTTTATGCTTTTTTATAGTCTTAATTATATATTACTTTGCAGAAATGAATAATGCATTTCAAAGTATGGAGAGGACTAGCAGCATGAATACTCTTCAACATAGGACTGGATATAACAATATGGAAGGGACTAGCAGCTTGACTACTATACAACATAGGACTGGACATAGCAGTATGGAAGGGACTAGCAGCTTGACTACTCTTCAACATAGGATTGGACACGGCAGTATGGAAGGGACTAGCAGGGTGACTACTGTACAACATAGGACTGGACATAACACTAAGGATGGGACTAGCAGCTAGACTACTCTTCAGCATAGGACTGGATATAACCGTATGGAAGGGACTAGCAGCTAGACTACTCTTCAGCATAGGACAGGATATAACAGTAGGGAAGGGACTAGCAGCTTGACTACTCATCAACTTTGGACTGGATATAACTGTATGGAAGGGACTAGTAGCTTGAATACTCTTCAACATAGGACTGGATATAACAGTATGGAAGGAACTAGCAGCTTGACAACTCTTTAACATAGGACTGGATATAACAGTATGGAGGGGTCTAGCAGCTTGACTACTCTTCAACATAGGACTGCAATTCACAGCCTGAATACCGTTCAATTGCCAACTGGACTATTGCTAACATTCATATTAATTGCTAACATTCATTATAATTGCTAACATTCATATTAATTGCTAACATTCATATTAATTGCTAACATTCATATTAATTGCTAACAGTCATACTGATATTCATACTATACAGGATTTCATACGAACAGTGTACTCACTGCGTTAATTTTACATTTTTATAATGCTTTTTTTATATTCTTAATTATTTATTAATTTGCAGAAATGAATACCGCATTTCAAAGTATGGAAAGGTCTAGCAGCCTGACCAATCTTAAACATTAGACTGGATATAACAGTATGGAAGGGACAAGCAGCGTGACTACTATACAACATAGGACTGGATATAACAGTATGGAAGGGACAAGCAGCGTGACTACTATACAACATAGGACTGTATATAACAGTATGGAAGGGACTAGCAGCTTGACTACTCTTCAACATAGGGCAGGATATACCAATTTGGTAGATACTAGCAGATTGACTACTCTTCATAGGACTGGATATAACAGTATGGAAGGGACTAGCAGCTAGACTACTCTTCAACATAGGACTGGACATAACTCTATGGAAGGGACTAGCAGCTTGACTACTCTTCAGCATAGGTCAGGATATAACAGTTTGGTAGATACTAGCAGGTCGACTACTCTTCATAGGACTGGATATAACAGTATGGAAGGGATTAGCAGCGTGACTACTATACAACATAGGACTGGACATAACAGTATGGAAGGGACTAGCAGCTTGACTACTCTTCAACTTAGGACAGAAATTCACTGCCTGACTACTGTTCAATTGCGAACTGGACTATTGCTAACATTCATACTGATTGCTAACATTCATACTAATTGCTAACATTCATACTGATTGCTAACATTTTTAACTAGTTGCTAACATTTTTAACTAGTTGCTAACATTTTTAACTAGTTGCTAACATTTTTAACTAGTTGCTAACATTTTTAACTAGTTGCTAACATTTTTAACTAGTTGCTAACATTTTTAACTAGTTGCTAACATTTTTAACTAGTTGCTAACATTTTTAACTAGTTGCTAACATTTTTAACTAGTTGCTAACATTTTTAACTAGTTGCTAACATTTTTAACTAGTTGCTAACATTTTTAACTAGTTGCTAACATTTTTAACTAGTTGCTAACATTTTTAACTAGTTGCTAACATTTTTAACTAGTTGCTAACATTTTTAACTAGTTGCTAACATTTTTAACTAGTTGCTAACATTTTTAACTAGTTGCTAACATTTTTAACTAGTTGCTAACATTTTTAACTAGTTGCTAACATTTTTAACTAGTTGCTAACATTTTTAACTAGTTGCTAACATTTTTAACTAGTTGCTAACATTTTTAACTAGTTGCTAACATTTTTAACTAGTTGCTAACATTTTTAACTAGTTGCTAACATTTTTAACTAGTTGCTAACATTTTTAACTAGTTGCTAACATTTTTAACTAGTTGCTAACATTTTTAACTAGTTGCTAACATTTTTAACTTGTTGCTAACATTTTTAACTAGTTGCTAACATTTTTAACTAGTTGCTAACATTTTTAACTAGTTGCTAACATTTTTAACTAGTTGCTAACATTTTTAACTAGTTGCTAACATTTTTAACTAGTTGCTAACATTTTTAACTAGTTGCTAACATTTTTAACTAGTTGCTAACATTTTTAACTAGTTGCTAACATTTTTAACTAGTTGCTAACATTTTTAACTAGTTGCTAACATTTTTAACTAGTTGCTAACATTTTTAACTAGTTGCTAACATTTTTAACTAGTTGCTAACATTTTTAACTAGTTGCTAACATTTTTAACTAGTTGCTAACATTTTTAACTAGTTGCTAACATTTTTAACTAGTTGCTAACATTTTTAACTAGTTGCTAACATTTTTAACTAGTTGCTAACATTTTTAACTAGTTGCTAACATTTTTAACTAGTTGCTAACATTTTTAACTAGTTGCTAACATTTTTAACTAGTTGCTAACATTTTTAACTAGTTGCTAAAATTTTTAACTAGTTGCTAAAATTTTTAACTAGTTGCTAACATTTTTAACTAGTTGCTAACATTTTTAACTTGTTGCTAACATTTTTAACTAGTTGCTAACATTTTTAACTAGTTGCTAACATTTTTAACTAGTTGCTAACATTTTTAACTAGTTGCTAACATTTTTAACTAGTTGCTAACATTTTTAACTAGTTGCTAACATTTTTAACTAGTTGCTAACATTTTTAACTAGTTGCTAACATTTTTAACTAGTTGCTAACATTTTTAACTAGTTGCTAACATTTTTAACTAGTTGCTAACATTTTTAACTAGTTGCTAACATTTTTAACTAGTTGCTAACATTTTTAACTAGTTGCTAACATTTTTAACTAGTTGCTAACATTTTTAACTAGTTACTAACATTTTACTAGTTGCTAACATTTTTAACTAGTTGCTAACATTTTTAACTAGTTGCTAACATTTTTAACTAGTTGCTAACATTTTTGACTAGTTGCTAACATTTTTGACTAGTTGCTAACATTTTTGACTAGTTGCTAACATTTTTGACTAGTTGCTAACATTTTTGACCAGTTGCTAACATTGTTTACTAGTTGCTAACATTGTTTACTAGTTGCTAACATTTTTTACTAGTTGCTAACATTTTTTACTAGTTGCTAACATTTTTTACCAGTTGCTAACATTTTTTACCAGTTGCTAACATTTTTTACCAGTTGCTAACATTTTTGACTAGTTGCTAACATTTTTGACTAGTTGCTAACATTTTTGACTAGTTGCTAACATTTTTGACCAGTTGCTAACATCTATGATAATATTAATAGTAACACTACTCACTGCGTTAATTTTACATTTTTATGCTTTTTTATAGTCTTAATTATATATTACTTTGCAGAAATGAATAATGCATTTCAAAGTATGGAGAGGACTAGCAGCATGAATACTCTTCAACATAGGACTGGATATAACAATATGGAAGGGACTAGTAGCTTGACTACTATACAACATAGGACTGGACATAGCAGTATGGAAGGGACTAGCAGCTTGACTACTCTTCAACATAGGACTGGACAAGGCAGTATGGAAGGGACTAGCAGGGTGACTACTGTACAACATAGGACTGGACATAACACTAAGGATGGGACTAGCAGCTAGACTACTCTTCAGCATAGGACTGGATATAACCGTATGGAAGGGACTAGTAGCTTGACAACTCTTTAACATAGGACTGGATATAACAGTATGGAGGGGTCTAGCAGCTTGACTACTCTTCAACATAGGACTGCAATTCACAGCCTGACTACTGTTCAATTGCCAACTGGACTATTGCTAACATTCATATTAATTGCTAACATTCATATTAATTGCTAACATTCATATTAATTGCTAACATTCATTATAATTGCTAACATTCATATTAATTGCTAACATTCATATTAATTGCTAACATTCATATTAATTGCTAACATTCATATTAATTGCTAACATTCATATTAATTGCTAACAGCCATACTGATATTCATACTATACAGGATTTCATACGAACAGTGTACTCACTGCGTTAATTTTACATTTTTATAATGCTTTTTTATATTCTTAATTATTTATTAATTTGCAAAAATGAATACCGCATTTCAAAGTATGGAATGGTCTAGCAGCCTGACCAATCTTAAACATTAGACTGGATATAACAGTATGGAAGGGACTAGCAGCTTGACTACTCTTCAACTTAGGACAGAAATTCACTGCCTGACTACTGTTCAATTGCGAACTGGACTATTGCTAACATTCATACTAATTGCTAACATTCATACTAATTGCTAACATTCATACTGATTGCTAACATTCATACTAATTGCTAACATTCATACTGATTGCTAACATTTTTAACTAGTTGCTAACATTTTTAACTAGTTGCTAACATTTTTAACTAGTTGCTAACATTTTTAACTAGTTGCTAACATTTTTAACTAGTTGCTAACATTTTTAACTAGTTGCTAACATTTTTAACTAGTTGCTAACATTTTTAACTAGTTGCTAACATTTTTAACTAGTTGCTAACATTTTTAACTAGTTGCTAACATTTTTGACCAGTTGCTAACATCTATGATAATATTCATACTAACACTACTCACTGCGTTAATTTTACATTTTTATGCTTTTTTATAGTCTTAATTATATATTACTTTGCAGAAATGAATAATGCATTTCAAAGTATGGAGAGGACTAGCAGCATGAATACTCTTCAACATAGGACTGGATATAACAATATGGAAGGGACTAGCAGCTTGACTACTATACAACATAGGACTGGACATAGCAGTATGGAAGGGACTAGCAGCTTGACTACTCTTCAACATAGGATTGGACACGGCAGTATGGAAGGGACTAGCAGGGTGACTACTGTACAACATAGGACTGGACATAACACTAAGGATGGGACTAGCAGCTAGACTACTCTTCAGCATAGGACTGGATATAACCGTATGGAAGGGACTAGCAGCTAGACTACTCTTCAGCATAGGACAGGATATAACAGTAGGGAAGGGACTAGCAGCTTGACTACTCATCAACTTTGGACTGGATATAACTGTATGGAAGGGACTAGTAGCTTGAATACTCTTCAACATAGGACTGGATATAACAGTATGGAAGGAACTAGCAGCTTGACAACTCTTTAACATAGGACTGGATATAACAGTATGGAGGGGTCTAGCAGCTTGACTACTCTTCAACATAGGACTGCAATTCACAGCCTGAATACCGTTCAATTGCCAACTGGACTATTGCTAACATTCATATTAATTGCTAACATTCATTATAATTGCTAACATTCATATTAATTGCTAACATTCATATTAATTGCTAACATTCATATTAATTGCTAACAGTCATACTGATATTCATACTATACAGGATTTCATACGAACAGTGTACTCACTGCGTTAATTTTACATTTTTATAATGCTTTTTTTATATTCTTAATTATTTATTAATTTGCAGAAATGAATACCGCATTTCAAAGTATGGAAAGGTCTAGCAGCCTGACCAATCTTAAACATTAGACTGGATATAACAGTATGGAAGGGACAAGCAGCGTGACTACTATACAACATAGGACTGGATATAACAGTATGGAAGGGACAAGCAGCGTGACTACTATACAACATAGGACTGTATATAACAGTATGGAAGGGACTAGCAGCTTGACTACTCTTCAACATAGGGCAGGATATACCAATTTGGTAGATACTAGCAGATTGACTACTCTTCATAGGACTGGATATAACAGTATGGAAGGGACTAGCAGCTAGACTACTCTTCAACATAGGACTGGACATAACTCTATGGAAGGGACTAGCAGCTTGACTACTCTTCAGCATAGGTCAGGATATAACAGTTTGGTAGATACTAGCAGGTCGACTACTCTTCATAGGACTGGATATAACAGTATGGAAGGGATTAGCAGCGTGACTACTATACAACATAGGACTGGACATAACAGTATGGAAGGGACTAGCAGCTTGACTACTCTTCAACTTAGGACAGAAATTCACTGCCTGACTACTGTTCAATTGCGAACTGGACTATTGCTAACATTCATACTGATTGCTAACATTCATACTAATTGCTAACATTCATACTGATTGCTAACATTTTTAACTAGTTGCTAACATTTTTAACTAGTTGCTAACATTTTTAACTAGTTGCTAACATTTTTAACTAGTTGCTAACATTTTTAACTAGTTGCTAACATTTTTAACTAGTTGCTAACATTTTTAACTAGTTGCTAACATTTTTAACTAGTTGCTAACATTTTTAACTAGTTGCTAACATTTTTAACTAGTTGCTAACATTTTTAACTAGTTGCTAACATTTTTAACTAGTTGCTAACATTTTTAACTAGTTGCTAACATTTTTAACTAGTTGCTAACATTTTTAACTAGTTGCTAACATTTTTAACTAGTTGCTAACATTTTTGACCAGTTGCTAACATCTATGATAATATTCATACTAACACTACTCACTGCGTTAATTTTACATTTTTATGCTTTTTTATAGTCTTAATTATATATTACTTTGCAGAAATGAATAATGCATTTCAAAGTATGGAGAGGACTAGCAGCATGAATACTCTTCAACATAGGACTGGATATAACAATATGGAAGGGACTAGCAGCTTGACTACTATACAACATAGGACTGGACATAGCAGTATGGAAGGGACTAGCAGCTTGACTACTCTTCAACATAGGATTGGACACGGCAGTATGGAAGGGACTAGCAGGGTGACTACTGTACAACATAGGACTGGACATAACACTAAGGATGGGACTAGCAGCTAGACTACTCTTCAGCATAGGACTGGATATAACCGTATGGAAGGGACTAGCAGCTAGACTACTCTTCAGCATAGGACAGGATATAACAGTAGGGAAGGGACTAGCAGCTTGACTACTCATCAACTTTGGACTGGATATAACTGTATGGAAGGGACTAGTAGCTTGAATACTCTTCAACATAGGACTGGATATAACAGTATGGAAGGAACTAGCAGCTTGACAACTCTTTAACATAGGACTGGATATAACAGTATGGAGGGGTCTAGCAGCTTGACTACTCTTCAACATAGGACTGCAATTCACAGCCTGAATACCGTTCAATTGCCAACTGGACTATTGCTAACATTCATATTAATTGCTAACATTCATTATAATTGCTAACATTCATATTAATTGCTAACATTCATATTAATTGCTAACATTCATATTAATTGCTAACAGTCATACTGATATTCATACTATACAGGATTTCATACGAACAGTGTACTCACTGCGTTAATTTTACATTTTTATAATGCTTTTTTTATATTCTTAATTATTTATTAATTTGCAGAAATGAATACCGCATTTCAAAGTATGGAAAGGTCTAGCAGCCTGACCAATCTTAAACATTAGACTGGATATAACAGTATGGAAGGGACAAGCAGCGTGACTACTATACAACATAGGACTGGATATAACAGTATGGAAGGGACAAGCAGCGTGACTACTATACAACATAGGACTGTATATAACAGTATGGAAGGGACTAGCAGCTTGACTACTCTTCAACATAGGGCAGGATATACCAATTTGGTAGATACTAGCAGATTGACTACTCTTCATAGGACTGGATATAACAGTATGGAAGGGACTAGCAGCTAGACTACTCTTCAACATAGGACTGGACATAACTCTATGGAAGGGACTAGCAGCTTGACTACTCTTCAGCATAGGTCAGGATATAACAGTTTGGTAGATACTAGCAGGTCGACTACTCTTCATAGGACTGGATATAACAGTATGGAAGGGATTAGCAGCGTGACTACTATACAACATAGGACTGGACATAACAGTATGGAAGGGACTAGCAGCTTGACTACTCTTCAACTTAGGACAGAAATTCACTGCCTGACTACTGTTCAATTGCGAACTGGACTATTGCTAACATTCATACTGATTGCTAACATTCATACTAATTGCTAACATTCATACTGATTGCTAACATTTTTAACTAGTTGCTAACATTTTTAACTAGTTGCTAACATTTTTAACTAGTTGCTAACATTTTTAACTAGTTGCTAACATTTTTAACTAGTTGCTAACATTTTTAACTAGTTGCTAACATTTTTAACTAGTTGCTAACATTTTTAACTAGTTGCTAACATTTTTAACTAGTTGCTAACATTTTTAACTAGTTGCTAACATTTTTAACTAGTTGCTAACATTTTTAACTAGTTGCTAACATTTTTAACTAGTTGCTAACATTTTTAACTAGTTGCTAACATTTTTAACTAGTTGCTAACATTTTTAACTAGTTGCTAACATTTTTAACTAGTTGCTAACATTTTTAACTAGTTGCTAACATTTTTAACTAGTTGCTAACATTTTTAACTAGTTGCTAACATTTTTAACTAGTTGCTAACATTTTTAACTAGTTGCTAACATTTTTAACTAGTTGCTAACATTTTTAACTAGTTGCTAACATTTTTAACTAGTTGCTAACATTTTTAACTAGTTGCTAACATTTTTAACTAGTTGCTAACATTTTTAACTAGTTGCTAACATTTTTAACTAGTTGCTAACATTTTTAACTTGTTGCTAACATTTTTAACTAGTTGCTAACATTTTTAACTTGTTGCTAACATTTTTAACTAGTTGCTAACATTTTTAACTAGTTGCTAACATTTTTAACTAGTTGCTAACATTTTTAACTAGTTGCTAACATTTTTAACTAGTTGCTAACATTTTTAACTAGTTGCTAACATTTTTAACTAGTTGCTAACATTTTTAACTAGTTGCTAACATTTTTAACTAGTTGCTAACATTTTTAACTAGTTGCTAACATTTTTAACTAGTTGCTAACATTTTTAACTAGTTGCTAACATTTTTAACTAGTTGCTAACATTTTTAACTAGTTGCTAACATTTTTAACTAGTTGCTAACATTTTTAACTAGTTGCTAACATTTTTAACTAGTTACTAACATTTTACTAGTTGCTAACATTTTTAACTAGTTGCTAACATTTTTAACTAGTTGCTAACATTTTTAACTAGTTGCTAACATTTTTGACTAGTTGCTAACATTTTTGACTAGTTGCTAACATTTTTGACTAGTTGCTAACATTTTTGACTAGTTGCTAACATTTTTGACCAGTTGCTAACATTGTTTACTAGTTGCTAACATTGTTTACTAGTTGCTAACATTTTTTACTAGTTGCTAACATTTTTTACTAGTTGCTAACATTTTTTACTAGTTGCTAACATTTTTTACCAGTTGCTAACATTTTTTACCAGTTGCTAACATTTTTGACTAGTTGCTAACATTTTTGACTAGTTGCTAACATTTTTGACTAGTTGCTAACATTTTTGACCAGTTGCTAACATCTATGATAATATTCATACTAACACTACTCACTGCGTTAATTTTACATTTTTATGCTTTTTTATAGTCTTAATTATATATTACTTTGCAGAAATGAATAATGCATTTCAAAGTATGGAGAGGACTAGCAGCATGAATACTCTTCAACATAGGACTGGATATAACAATATGGAAGGGACTAGTAGCTTGACTACTATACAACATAGGACTGGACATAGCAGTAGGGAAGGGACTAGCAGCTTGACTACTCATCAACTTTGGACTGGATATAACTGTATGGAAGGGACTAGTAGCTTGAATACTCTTCAACATAGGACTGGATATATCAGTATGGAGGAGTCTAGCAGCTTGACTACTCTTCAACATAGGACTGCAATTCACAGCCTGACTACTGTTCAATTGCCAACTGGACTATTGCTAACATTCATATTAATTGCTAACATTCATTATAATTGCTAACATTCATATTAATTGCTAACATTCATTATAATTGCTAACATTCATATTAATTGCTAACATTCATATTAATTGCTAACATTCATATTAATTGCTAACAGCCATACTGATATTCATACTATACAGGATTTCATACGAACAGTGTACTCACTGCGTTAATTTTACATTTTTATAATGCTTTTTTTATATTCTTAATTATTTATTAATTTGCAAAAATGAATACCGCATTTCAAAGTATGGAATGGTCTAGCAGCCTGACCAAACTTAAACATTAGACTGGATATAACAGTATGGAAGGGACTAGCAGCTTGACTACTCTTCAACTTAGGACAGAAATTCACTGCCTGACTACTGTTCAATTGCGAACTGGACTATTGCTAACATTCATACTAATTGCTAACATTCATACTAATTGCTAACATTCATACTGATTGCTAACATTCATACTAATTGCTAACATTCATACTGATTGCTAACATTTTTAACTAGTTGCTAACATTTTTAACTAGTTGCTAACATTTTAGACTAGTTGCTAACATTTTTAACTAGTTGCTAACATTTTTAACTAGTTGCTAACATTTTTAACTAGTTGCTAACATTTTTAACTAGTTGCTAACATTTTTAACTAGTTTCTAACATTTTTAACTAGTTGCTAACATTTTTATCTAGTTGCTAACATTGTTAACTAGTTGCTAACATTGTTTACTAGTTGCTAACATTGTTTACTAGTTGCTAACATTGTTTACTAGTTGCTAACATTGTTTACTAGTTGCTAACATTTTTTACTAGTTGCTAACATTTTTTACTAGTTGCTAACATTTTTTACTAGTTGCTAACATTTTTTACTAGTTGCTAACATTTTTTACCAGTTGCTAACATTTTTGACTAGTTGCTAACATTTTTGACTAGTTGCTAACATTTTTGACTAGTTGCTAACATTTTTGACTAGTTGCTAACATTTTTGACCAGTTGCTAACATCTATGATAATATTCATACTAACACTACTCACTGCGTTAATTTTACATTTTTATGCTTTTTTATAGTCTTAATTATATATTACTTTGCAGAAATGAATAATGCATTTCAAAGTATGGAGAGGACTAGCAGCATGAATACTCTTCAACATAGGACTGGATATAACAATATGGAAGGGACTAGCAGCTTGACTACTATACAACATAGGACTGAACATAGCAGTATGGAAGGGACTAGCAGCTTGACTACTCTTCAACATAGGACTGGACACGGCAGTATGGAAGGGACTAACAGGGTGACTACTGTACAACATAGGACTGGACAAAACACTAAGGATGGGACTAGCAGCTAGACTACTCTTCAGCATAGGACTGGATATAACCGTATGGAAGGGACTAGCAGCTAGACTACTCTTCAGCATAGGACTGGATATAACAGTAGGGAAGGGACTAGCAGCTTGACTACTCATCAACTTTGGACTGGATATAACTGTATGGAAGGGACTAGTAGCTTGAATACTCTTCAACATAGGACTGGATATAACAGTATGGAGGGGTCTAGCAGCTTGACTACTCTTCAACATAGGACTGCAATTCACAGCCTGACTACTGTTCAATTGCCAACTGGACTATTGCTAACATTCATATTAATTGCTAACATTCATATTAATTGCTAACATTCATATTAATTGCTAACAGCCATTCTGATATTCATACTATACAGGATTTCATACGAACAGTGTACTCACTGCGTTAATTTTACATTTTTATAATGCTTTTTTTATATTCTTAATTATTTATTAATTTGCAGAAATGAATACCGCATTTCAAAGTATGGAATGGTCTAGCAGCCTGACCAATCTTAAACATTAGACTGGATATAACAGTATGGAAGGGACAAGCAGCGTGACTACTATACAACATAGGACTGGATATAACTCTATGGAAGGGACTAGCAGCTTGACTACTCTTCAGCATAGGTCAGGATATAACAGTTTGGTAGATACTAGCAGGTCGACTACTCTTCATAGGACTGGATATAACAGTATGGAAGGGATTAGCAGCGTGACTACTATACAACATAGGACTGGACATAACAGTATGGAAGGGACTAGCAGCTTGACTACTCTTCAACTTAGGACAGAAATTCACTGCCTGACTACTGTTCAATTGCGAACTGGACTATTGCTAACATTCATACTAATTGCTAACATTCATACTAATTGCTAACATTCATACTAATTGCTGACATTCATACTGATTGCTAACATTCATACTAATTGCTAACATTCATACTAATTGCTAACATTCATACTAATTGCTAACATTCATACTGATTGCTAACATTCATACTAATTGCTAACATTCATACTGATTGCTAACATTTTTAACTAGTTGCTAACATTTTTAACTAGTTGCTAACATTTTTAACTAGTTGCTAACATTTTTAACTAGTTGCTAACATTTTTAACTAGTTGCTAACATTTTTAACTAGTTGCTAACATTTTTAACTAGTTGCTAACATTTTTAACTAGTTGCTAACATTTTTAACTAGTTGCTAACATTTTTAACTAGTTGCTAACATTTTTAACTAGTTGCTAACATTTTTAACTAGTTGCTAACATTTTTAACTAGTTGCTAACATTTTTAACTAGTTGCTAACATTTTTAACTAGTTGCTAACATTTTTAACTAGTTGCTAACATTTTTAACTAGTTGCTAACATTTTTAACTAGTTGCTAACATTTTTAACTAGTTGCTAACATTTTTAACTAGTTGCTAACATTTTTAACTAGTTGCTAACATTTTTAACTAGTTGCTAACATTTTTAACTAGTTGCTAACATTTTTAACTAGTTGCTAACATTTTTAACTAGTTGCTAACATTTTTAACTAGTTGCTAACATTTTTAACTAGTTGCTAACATTTTTAACTAGTTGCTAACATTTTTAATTAGTTGCTAACATTTTTAACTAGTTGCTAACATTTTTAACTAGTTGCTAACATTTTTAACTAGTTGCTAACATTTTTAACTAGTTGCTAACATTTTTAACTAGTTGCTAACATTTTTAACTAGTTGCTAACATTTTTAACAAGTTGCTGACATTTTTGACTAGTTGCTAACATTTTTGACTAGTTGCTAACATTTTTGACTAGTTGCTAACATTTTTGACTAGTTGCTAACATTTTTGACTAGTTGCTAACATTTTTGACTAGTTGCTAACATTTTTGACTAGTTGCTAACATTTTTGACCAGTTGCTAACATTGTTTACTAGTTGCTAACATTGTTTACTAGTTGCTAACATTGTTTACTAGTTGCTAACATTTTTTACTAGTTGCTAACATTTTTTACTAGTTGCTAACATTTTTTACCAGTTGCTAACATTTTTGACTAGTTGCTAACATTTTTGACCAGTTGCTAACATCTATGATAATATTCATACTAACACTACTCACTGCGTTAATTTTAAATTTTTATGCTTTTTTTATAGTCTTAATTATATATTACTTTGCAGAAATGAATAATGCATTTCAAAGTATGGAGAGGACTAGCAGCATGAATACTCTTCAACATAGGACTGGATATAACAATATGGAAGGGACTAGCAGCTTGACTACTATACAACATAGGACTGGACATAGCAGTATGGAAGGGACTAGCAGCTTGACTACTCTTCAACATAGGACTGGACACGGCAGTATGGAAGGGACTAGCAGGGTGACTACTGTACAACATAGGACTGGACATAACACTAAGGATGGGACTAGCAGCTAGACTACTCTTCAGCATAGGACTGGATATAACCGTATGGAAGGGACTAGCAGCTAGACTACTCTTCAGCATAGGACTGGATATAACAGTAGGGAAGGGACTAGCAGCTTGACTACTCATCAACTTTGGACTGGATATAACTGTATGGAAGGGACTAGTAGCTTGAATACTCTTCAACATAGGACTGGATATAACAGTATGGAAGGAACTAGCAGCTTGACAACTCTTTAACATAGGACTGGATATAACAGTATGGAGGGGTCGAGCAGCTTGACTACTCTTCAACATAGGACTGCAATTCACAGCCTGACTACTGTTCAATTGCCAACTGGACTATTGCTAACATTCATATTAATTGCTAACATTCATTATAATTGCTAACATTCATATTAATTGCTAACATTAATATTAATTGCTAACATTCATATTAATTGCTAACATTCATATTAATTGCTAACAGCCATACTGATATTCATACTATACAGGATTTCATACGAACAGTGTACTCACTGCGTTAATTTTACATTTTTATAATGCTTTTTTTATATTCTTAATTATTTATTAATTTGCAAAAATGAATACCGCATTTCAAAGTATGGAATGGTCTAGCAGCCTGACCAATCTTGAACATTAGACTGGATATAACAGTATGGAAGGGACTAGCAGCTTGACTACTCTTCAACTTAGGACAGAAATTCACTGCCTGACTACTGTTCAATTGCGAACTGGACTATTGCTAACATTCATACTAATTGCTAACATTCATACTAATTGCTAACATTCATACTGATTGCTAACATTCATACTAATTGCTAACATTCATACTGATTGCTAATATTCATACTGATTGCTAACATTTTTAACTAGTTGCTAACATTTTTAACTAGTTGCTAACATTTTTAACTAGTTGCTAACTTTTTTAACTAGTTGCTAACATTTTTAACTAGTTGCTAACATTTTTGACTAGTTGCTAACATTTTTAACTAGTTGCTAACATTTTTAACTAGTTGCTAACATTTTTATCTAGTTGCTAACATTTTTAACTAGTTGCTAACATTTTTAACTAGTTGCTAACATTTTTAACTAGTTGCTAACATTTTTAACTAGTTGCTAACATTTTTAACTAGTTGCTAACATTTTTAACTAGTTGCTAACATTTTTAACTAGTTGCTAACATTTTTAACTAGTTGCTAACATTTTTAACTAGTTGCTAACATTTTTAACTAGTTGCTAACATTTTTAACTAGTTGCTAACATTTTTAACTAGTTGCTAACATTTTTAACTAGTTGCTAACATTTTTTACTAGTTGCTAACATTGTTTACTAGTTGCTAACATTGTTTACTAGTTGCTAACATTGTTTACTAGTTGCTAACATTGTTTACTAGTTGCTAACATTGTTTACTAGTTGCTAACATTGTTTACTAGTTGCTAACATTTTTTACTAGTTGCTAACATTTTTGACCAGTTGCTAACATCTATGATAATATTCATACTAACACTACTCACTGCGTTAATTTTACATTTTTATGCTTTTTTATAGTCTTAATTATATATTACTTTGCAGAAATGAATAATGCATTTCAAAGTATGGAGAGGACTAGCAGCATGAATACTCTTCAACATAGGACTGGATATAACAATATGGAAGGGACTAGCAGCTTGACTACTATACAACATAGGACTGGACATAGCAGTATGGAAGGGACTAGCAGCTTGACTACTCTTCAACATAGGACTGGACACGGCAGAATGGAAGGGACTAGCAGGGTGACTACTGTACAACATAGGACTGGACATAACACTAAGGATGGGACTAGCAGCTAGACTACTCTTCAGCATAGGACTGGATATAACCGTATGGAAGGGACTAGCAGCTAGACTACTCTTCAGCATAGGACAGGATATAACAGTAGGGAAGGGACTAGCAGCTTGACTACTCATCAACTTTGGACTGGATATAACTGTATGGAAGGGACTAGTAGCTTGAATACTCTTCAACATAGGACTGGATATAACAGTATGGAAGGAACTAGCAGCTTGACAACTCTTTAACATAGCACTGGATATAACAGTATGGAGGGGTCTAGCAGCTTGACTACTCTTCAACATAGGACTGCAATTCACAGCCTGACTACTGTTCAATTGCCAACTGGACTATTGCTAACATTCATATTAATTGCTAACATTCATTATAATTGCTAACATTCATATTAATTGCTAACATTCATATTAATTGCTAACATTCATATTAATTGCTAACAGTCATACTGATATTCATACTATACAGGATTTCATACGAACAGTGTACTCACTGCGTTAATTTTACATTTTTATAATGCTTTTTTTATATTCTTAATTATTTATTAATTTGCAGAAATGAATACCGCATTTCAAAGTATGGAATGGTCTAGCAGCCTGACCAATCTTAAACATTAGACTGGATATAACAGTATGGAAGGGACAAGCAGCGTGACTACTATACAACATAGGACTGGATATAACAGTATGGAAGGGACAAGCAGCGTGACTACTATACAACATAGGACTGGATATAACAGTATGGAAGGGACTAGCAGCTTGACTACTCTTCAACATAGGGCAGGATATACCAGTTTGGTAGATACTAGCAGATTGACTACTCTTCATAGGACTTGATATAACAGTATTTAAGGGACTAGCAGCTAGACTACTCTTCAACATAGGACTGGACATAACTCTATGGAAGGGACTAGCAGCTTGACTACTCTTCAGCATAGGTCAGGATATAACAGTTTGGTAGATACTAGCAGGTCGACTACTCTTCAGAGGACTGGATATAACAGTATGGAAGGGATTAGCAGCGTGACTACTATACAACATAGGACTGGACATAACAGTATGGAAGGGACTAGCAGCTTGACTACTCTTCAACTTAGGACAGAAATTCACTGCCTGACTACTGTTCAATTGCGAACTGGACTATTGCTAACATTCATACTGATTGCTAACATTCATACTGATTGCTAACATTCATACTAATTGCTAACATTCATACTGATTGCTAACATTTTTAACTAGTTGCTAACATTTTTAACTAGTTGCTAACATTTTTAACTAGTTGCTAACATTTTTAACTAGTTGCTAACATTTTTAACTAGTTGCTAGCATTTTTAACTAGTTGCTAACATTTTTAACTAGTTGCTAACATTTTTAACTAGTTGCTAACATTTTTAACTAGTTGCTAACATTTTTAACTAGTTGCTAACATTTTTAACTAGTTGCTAACATTTTTAACTAGTTGCTAACATTTTTAACTAGTTGCTAACATTTTTAACTAGTTGCTAACATTTTTAACTAGTTGCTAACATTTTTAACTAGTTGCTAACATTTTTAACTAGTTGCTAACATTTTTAACTAGTTGCTAACATTTTTAACTAGTTGCTAACATTTTTAACTAGTTGCTAACATTTTTAACTAGTTGCTAACATTTTTAACTTGTTGCTAACATTTTTAACTAGTTGCTAACATTTTTAACTAGTTGCTAACATTTTTAACTAGTTGCTAACATTTTTAACTAGTTGCTAACATTTTTAACTAGTTGCTAACATTTTTAACTAGTTGCTAACATTTTTAACTAGTTGCTAACATTTTTAACTAGTTGCTAACATTTTTAACTAGTTGCTAACATTTTTAACTAGTTGCTAACATTTTTAACTAGTTGCTAACATTTTTAACTAGTTGCTAACATTTTTAACTAGTTGCTAACATTTTTAACTAGTTACTAACATTTTTAACTAGTTGCTAACATTTTTAACTAGTTGCTAACATTGTTTAACTAGTTGCTAACATTGTTTAACTAGTTGCTAACATTGTTTACTAGTTGCTAACATTGTTTACTAGTTGCTAACATTTTTTACTAGTTGCTAACATTTTTTACTAGTTGCTAACATTTTTTACTAGTTGCTAATATTTTTGACTAGTTGCTAACATTTTTGACTAGTTGCTAACATTTTTGACTAGTTGCTAACATTTTTGACCAGTTGCTAACATTGTTGACCAGTTGCTAACATTGTTTCCTAGTTGCTAACATTGTTTACTAGTTGCTAACATTGTTTACTAGTTGCTAACATTGTTTACTAGTTGCTAACATTTTTTACTAGTTGCTAACATTTTTTACTAGTTGCTAACATTTTTTACTAGTTGCTAACATTTTTTACTAGTTGCTAACATTTTTAACTAGTTGCTAACATTTTTAACTAGTTGCTAACATTTTTAACTAGTTGCTAACATTTTTAACTAGTTGCTAACATTTTTAACTAGTTGCTAACATTTTTAACTAGTTGCTAACATTTTTAACTAGTTGCTAACATTTTTAACTAGTTGCTAACATTTTTAACTAGTTGCTAACATTTTTAACTAGTTGCTAACATTTTTAACTAGTTGCTAACATTTTTAACTAGTTGCTAACATTTTTAACTAGTTGCTAACATTTTTAACTAGTTGCTAACATTTTTAACTAGTTGCTAACATTTTTAACTAGTTGCTAACATTTTTAACTAGTTGCTAACATTTTTAACTAGTTGCTAACATTTTTAACTAGTTGCTAACATTTTTAACTAGTTGCTAACATTTTTAACTAGTTGCTAACATTTTTAACTAGTTGCTAACATTTTTAATTAGTTGCTAACATTTTTAACTAGTTGCTAACATTTTTAACTAGTTGCTAACATTTTTAACTAGTTGCTAACATTTTTAACTAGTTGCTAACATTTTTAACTAGTTGCTAACATTTTTAACTAGTTGCTAACATTTTTAACAAGTTGCTGACATTTTTGACTAGTTGCTAACATTTTTGACTAGTTGCTAACATTTTTGACTAGTTGCTAACATTTTTGACTAGTTGCTAACATTTTTGACTAGTTGCTAACATTTTTGACTAGTTGCTAACATTTTTGACTAGTTGCTAACATTTTTGACCAGTTGCTAACATTGTTTACTAGTTGCTAACATTGTTTACTAGTTGCTAACATTGTTTACTAGTTGCTAACATTTTTTACTAGTTGCTAACATTTTTTACTAGTTGCTAACATTTTTTACCAGTTGCTAACATTTTTGACTAGTTGCTAACATTTTTGACCAGTTGCTAACATCTATGATAATATTCATACTAACACTACTCACTGCGTTAATTTTAAATTTTTATGCTTTTTTTATAGTCTTAATTATATATTACTTTGCAGAAATGAATAATGCATTTCAAAGTATGGAGAGGACTAGCAGCATGAATACTCTTCAACATAGGACTGGATATAACAATATGGAAGGGACTAGCAGCTTGACTACTATACAACATAGGACTGGACATAGCAGTATGGAAGGGACTAGCAGCTTGACTACTCTTCAACATAGGACTGGACACGGCAGTATGGAAGGGACTAGCAGGGTGACTACTGTACAACATAGGACTGGACATAACACTAAGGATGGGACTAGCAGCTAGACTACTCTTCAGCATAGGACTGGATATAACCGTATGGAAGGGACTAGCAGCTAGACTACTCTTCAGCATAGGACTGGATATAACAGTAGGGAAGGGACTAGCAGCTTGACTACTCATCAACTTTGGACTGGATATAACTGTATGGAAGGGACTAGTAGCTTGAATACTCTTCAACATAGGACTGGATATAACAGTATGGAAGGAACTAGCAGCTTGACAACTCTTTAACATAGGACTGGATATAACAGTATGGAGGGGTCGAGCAGCTTGACTACTCTTCAACATAGGACTGCAATTCACAGCCTGACTACTGTTCAATTGCCAACTGGACTATTGCTAACATTCATATTAATTGCTAACATTCATTATAATTGCTAACATTCATATTAATTGCTAACATTAATATTAATTGCTAACATTCATATTAATTGCTAACATTCATATTAATTGCTAACAGCCATACTGATATTCATACTATACAGGATTTCATACGAACAGTGTACTCACTGCGTTAATTTTACATTTTTATAATGCTTTTTTTATATTCTTAATTATTTATTAATTTGCAAAAATGAATACCGCATTTCAAAGTATGGAATGGTCTAGCAGCCTGACCAATCTTGAACATTAGACTGGATATAACAGTATGGAAGGGACTAGCAGCTTGACTACTCTTCAACTTAGGACAGAAATTCACTGCCTGACTACTGTTCAATTGCGAACTGGACTATTGCTAACATTCATACTAATTGCTAACATTCATACTAATTGCTAACATTCATACTGATTGCTAACATTCATACTAATTGCTAACATTCATACTGATTGCTAATATTCATACTGATTGCTAACATTTTTAACTAGTTGCTAACATTTTTAACTAGTTGCTAACATTTTTAACTAGTTGCTAACTTTTTTAACTAGTTGCTAACATTTTTAACTAGTTGCTAACATTTTTGACTAGTTGCTAACATTTTTAACTAGTTGCTAACATTTTTAACTAGTTGCTAACATTTTTATCTAGTTGCTAACATTTTTAACTAGTTGCTAACATTTTTAACTAGTTGCTAACATTTTTAACTAGTTGCTAACATTTTTAACTAGTTGCTAACATTTTTAACTAGTTGCTAACATTTTTAACTAGTTGCTAACATTTTTAACTAGTTGCTAACATTTTTAACTAGTTGCTAACATTTTTAACTAGTTGCTAACATTTTTAACTAGTTGCTAACATTTTTAACTAGTTGCTAACATTTTTAACTAGTTGCTAACATTTTTAACTAGTTGCTAACATTTTTTACTAGTTGCTAACATTGTTTACTAGTTGCTAACATTGTTTACTAGTTGCTAACATTGTTTACTAGTTGCTAACATTGTTTACTAGTTGCTAACATTGTTTACTAGTTGCTAACATTGTTTACTAGTTGCTAACATTTTTTACTAGTTGCTAACATTTTTGACCAGTTGCTAACATCTATGATAATATTCATACTAACACTACTCACTGCGTTAATTTTACATTTTTATGCTTTTTTATAGTCTTAATTATATATTACTTTGCAGAAATGAATAATGCATTTCAAAGTATGGAGAGGACTAGCAGCATGAATACTCTTCAACATAGGACTGGATATAACAATATGGAAGGGACTAGCAGCTTGACTACTATACAACATAGGACTGGACATAGCAGTATGGAAGGGACTAGCAGCTTGACTACTCTTCAACATAGGACTGGACACGGCAGAATGGAAGGGACTAGCAGGGTGACTACTGTACAACATAGGACTGGACATAACACTAAGGATGGGACTAGCAGCTAGACTACTCTTCAGCATAGGACTGGATATAACCGTATGGAAGGGACTAGCAGCTAGACTACTCTTCAGCATAGGACAGGATATAACAGTAGGGAAGGGACTAGCAGCTTGACTACTCATCAACTTTGGACTGGATATAACTGTATGGAAGGGACTAGTAGCTTGAATACTCTTCAACATAGGACTGGATATAACAGTATGGAAGGAACTAGCAGCTTGACAACTCTTTAACATAGCACTGGATATAACAGTATGGAGGGGTCTAGCAGCTTGACTACTCTTCAACATAGGACTGCAATTCACAGCCTGACTACTGTTCAATTGCCAACTGGACTATTGCTAACATTCATATTAATTGCTAACATTCATTATAATTGCTAACATTCATATTAATTGCTAACATTCATATTAATTGCTAACATTCATATTAATTGCTAACAGTCATACTGATATTCATACTATACAGGATTTCATACGAACAGTGTACTCACTGCGTTAATTTTACATTTTTATAATGCTTTTTTTATATTCTTAATTATTTATTAATTTGCAGAAATGAATACCGCATTTCAAAGTATGGAATGGTCTAGCAGCCTGACCAATCTTAAACATTAGACTGGATATAACAGTATGGAAGGGACAAGCAGCGTGACTACTATACAACATAGGACTGGATATAACAGTATGGAAGGGACAAGCAGCGTGACTACTATACAACATAGGACTGGATATAACAGTATGGAAGGGACTAGCAGCTTGACTACTCTTCAACATAGGGCAGGATATACCAGTTTGGTAGATACTAGCAGATTGACTACTCTTCATAGGACTTGATATAACAGTATTTAAGGGACTAGCAGCTAGACTACTCTTCAACATAGGACTGGACATAACTCTATGGAAGGGACTAGCAGCTTGACTACTCTTCAGCATAGGTCAGGATATAACAGTTTGGTAGATACTAGCAGGTCGACTACTCTTCAGAGGACTGGATATAACAGTATGGAAGGGATTAGCAGCGTGACTACTATACAACATAGGACTGGACATAACAGTATGGAAGGGACTAGCAGCTTGACTACTCTTCAACTTAGGACAGAAATTCACTGCCTGACTACTGTTCAATTGCGAACTGGACTATTGCTAACATTCATACTGATTGCTAACATTCATACTGATTGCTAACATTCATACTAATTGCTAACATTCATACTGATTGCTAACATTTTTAACTAGTTGCTAACATTTTTAACTAGTTGCTAACATTTTTAACTAGTTGCTAACATTTTTAACTAGTTGCTAACATTTTTAACTAGTTGCTAGCATTTTTAACTAGTTGCTAACATTTTTAACTAGTTGCTAACA
The DNA here is from genome assembly GCA_949128135.1 of Parasteatoda lunata. Taxonomy (NCBI): domain Eukaryota; kingdom Metazoa; phylum Arthropoda; class Arachnida; order Araneae; family Theridiidae; genus Parasteatoda; species Parasteatoda lunata. The sequence continues at coordinate 108,922,005 of OX421977.1, read as the reverse complement.
TTTTTAACTAGTTGCTAACATTTTTAACTAGTTGCTAACATTTTTAACTAGTTGCTAACATTTTTAACTAGTTGCTAACATTTTTAACTAGTTGCTAACATTTTTAACTAGTTGCTAACATTTTTAACTAGTTGCTAACATTTTTAACTAGTTGCTAACATTTTTAACTAGTTGCTAACATTTTTAACTAGTTGCTAACATTTTTAACTAGTTGCTAACATTTTTAACTAGTTGCTAACATTTTTAACTAGTTGCTAACATTTTTAACTAGTTGCTAACATTTTTAACTTGTTGCTAACATTTTTAACTAGTTGCTAACATTTTTAACTAGTTGCTAACATTTTTAACTAGTTGCTAACATTTTTAACTAGTTGCTAACATTTTTAACTAGTTGCTAACATTTTTAACTAGTTGCTAACATTTTTAACTAGTTGCTAACATTTTTAACTAGTTGCTAACATTTTTAACTAGTTGCTAACATTTTTAACTAGTTGCTAACATTTTTAACTAGTTGCTAACATTTTTAACTAGTTGCTAACATTTTTAACTAGTTGCTAACATTTTTAACTAGTTACTAACATTTTTAACTAGTTGCTAACATTTTTAACTAGTTGCTAACATTGTTTAACTAGTTGCTAACATTGTTTAACTAGTTGCTAACATTGTTTACTAGTTGCTAACATTGTTTACTAGTTGCTAACATTTTTTACTAGTTGCTAACATTTTTTACTAGTTGCTAACATTTTTTACTAGTTGCTAATATTTTTGACTAGTTGCTAACATTTTTGACTAGTTGCTAACATTTTTGACTAGTTGCTAACATTTTTGACCAGTTGCTAACATTGTTGACCAGTTGCTAACATTGTTTCCTAGTTGCTAACATTGTTTACTAGTTGCTAACATTGTTTACTAGTTGCTAACATTGTTTACTAGTTGCTAACATTTTTTACTAGTTGCTAACATTTTTTACTAGTTGCTAACATTTTTTACTAGTTGCTAACATTTTTTACTAGTTGCTAACATTTTTGACTAGTTGCTAACATTTTTGACTAGTTGCTAACATTTTTGACTAGTTGCTAACATTTTTGACCAGTTGCTAACATCTATGATAATATTCATACTAACACTACTCACTGCGTTAATTTTACATTTTTATGCTTTTTTATAGTCTTAATTATATATTACTTTGCAGAAATGAATAATGCATTTCAAAGTATGGAGAGGACTAGCAGCATGAATACTCTTCAACATAGGACTGGATATAACAATATGGAAGGGACTAGCAGCTTGACTACTATACAACATAGGACTGGACATAGCAGTATGGAAGGGACTAGCAGCTTGACTACTCTTCAACATAGGACTGGACACGGCAGTATGGAAGGGACTAGCAGGGTGACTACTGTACAACATAGGACTGGACATAACACTAAGGATGGGACTAGCAGCTAGACTACTCTTCAGCATAGGACTGGATATAACCGTATGGAAGGGACTAGCAGCTAGACTACTCTTCAGCATAGGACTGGATATAACAGTAGGGAAGGGACTAGCAGCTTGACTACTCATCAACTTTGGACTGGATATAACTGTATGGAAGGGACTAGTAGCTTGAATACTCTTCAACATAGGACTGGATATAACAGTATGGAAGGAACTAGCAGCTTGACAACTCTTTAACATAGGACTGGATATAACAGTATGGAGGGGTCTAGCAGCTTGACTACTCTTCAACATAGGACTGCAATTCACAGCCTGACTACTGTTCAATTGCCAACTGGACTATTGCTAACATTCATATTAATTGCTAACATTCATTATAATTGCTAACATTCATATTAATTGCTAACATTCATATTAATTGCTAACATTCATATTAATTGCTAACAGCCATACTGATATTCATACTATACAGGATTTCATACGAACAGTGTACTCACTGCGTTAATTTTACATTTTTATAATGCTTTTTTTATATTCTTAATTATTTATTAATTTGCAAAAATGAATACCGCATTTCAAAGTATGGAATGGTCCAGCAGCCTGACCAATCTTAAACATTAGACTGGATATAACAGTATGGAAGGGACTAGCAGCTTGACTACTCTTCAACTTAGGACAGAAATTCACTGCCTGACTACTGTTCAATTGCGAACTGGACTATTGCTAACATTCATACTAATTGCTAACATTCATACTAATTGCTAACATTCATACTGATTGCTAACATTCATACTAATTGCTAACATTCATACTAATTGCTAACATTCATACTGATTGCTCACATTCATACTGATTGCTAACATTTTTAACTAGTTGCTAACATTTTTAACTAGTTGCTAACATTTTTAACTAGTTGCTAACTTTTTTAACTAGTTGCTAACATTTTTAACTAGTTGCTAACATTTTTGACTAGTTGCTAACATTTTTAACTAGTTGCTAACATTTTTAACTAGTTGCTAACATTTTTAACTAGTTGCTAACATTTTTAACTAGTTGCTAACATTTTTATCTAGTTGCTAACATTTTTAACTAGTTGCTAACATTTTTAACTAGTTGCTAACATTTTTAACTAGTTGCTAACATTTTTAACTAGTTGCTAACATTTTTAACTAGTTGCTAACATTTTTAACTAGTTGCTAACATTTTTAACTAGTTGCTAACATTTTTAACTAGTTGCTAACATTTTTAACTAGTTGCTAACATTTTTAACTAGTTGCTAACATTTTTAACTAGTTGCTAACATTTTTAACTAGTTGCTAACATTTTTAACTAGTTGCTAACATTTTTAACTAGTTGCTAACATTGTTTACTAGTTGCTAACATTGTTTACTAGTTGCTAACATTGTTTACTAGTTGCTAACATTGTTTACTAGTTGCTAACATTGTTTACTAGTTGCTAACATTTTTTACTAGTTGCTAACATTTTTGACCAGTTGCTAACATCTATGATAATATTCATACTAACACTACTCACTGCGTTAATTTTACATTTTTATGCTTTTTTATAGTCTTAATTATATATTACTTTGCAGAAATGAATAATGCATTTCAAAGTATGGAGAGGACTAGCAGCATGAATACTCTTCAACATAGGACTGGATATAACAATATGGAAGGGACTAGCAGCTTGACTACTATACAACATAGGACTGGACATAGCAGTATGGAAGGGACTAGCAGCTTGACTACTCTTCAACATAGGATTGGACACGGCAGTATGGAAGGGACTAGCAGGGTGACTACTGTACAACATAGGACTGGACATAACACTAAGGATGGGACTAGCAGCTAGACTACTCTTCAGCATAGGACTGGATATAACCGTATGGAAGGGACTAGCAGCTAGACTACTCTTCAGCATAGGACAGGATATAACAGTAGGGAAGGGACTAGCAGCTTGACTACTCATCAACTTTGGACTGGATATAACTGTATGGAAGGGACTAGTAGCTTGAATACTCTTCAACATAGGACTGGATATAACAGTATGGAAGGAACTAGCAGCTTGACAACTCTTTAACATAGGACTGGATATAACAGTATGGAGGGGTCTAGCAGCTTGACTACTCTTCAACATAGGACTGCAATTCACAGCCTGAATACCGTTCAATTGCCAACTGGACTATTGCTAACATTCATATTAATTGCTAACATTCATTATAATTGCTAACATTCATATTAATTGCTAACATTCATATTAATTGCTAACATTCATATTAATTGCTAACAGTCATACTGATATTCATACTATACAGGATTTCATACGAACAGTGTACTCACTGCGTTAATTTTACATTTTTATAATGCTTTTTTTATATTCTTAATTATTTATTAATTTGCAGAAATGAATACCGCATTTCAAAGTATGGAAAGGTCTAGCAGCCTGACCAATCTTAAACATTAGACTGGATATAACAGTATGGAAGGGACAAGCAGCGTGACTACTATACAACATAGGACTGGATATAACAGTATGGAAGGGACAAGCAGCGTGACTACTATACAACATAGGACTGTATATAACAGTATGGAAGGGACTAGCAGCTTGACTACTCTTCAACATAGGGCAGGATATACCAGTTTGGTAGATACTAGCAGATTGACTACTCTTCATAGGACTGGATATAACAGTATGGAAGGGACTAGCAGCTAGACTACTCTTCAACATAGGACTGGACATAACTCTATGGAAGGGACTAGCAGCTTGACTACTCTTCAGCATAGGTCAGGATATAACAGTTTGGTAGATACTAGCAGGTCGACTACTCTTCATAGGACTGGATATAACAGTATGGAAGGGATTAGCAGCGTGACTACTATACAACATAGGACTGGACATAACAGTATGGAAGGGACTAGCAGCTTGACTACTCTTCAACTTAGGACAGAAATTCACTGCCTGACTACTGTTCAATTGCGAACTGGACTATTGCTAACATTCATACTGATTGCTAACATTCATACTAATTGCTAACATTCATACTGATTGCTAACATTTTTAACTAGTTGCTAACATTTTTAACTAGTTGCTAACATTTTTAACTAGTTGCTAACATTTTTAACTAGTTGCTAACATTTTTAACTAGTTGCTAACATTGTTTACTAGTTGCTAACATTGTTTACTAGTTGCTAACATTGTTTACTAGTTGCTAACATTGTTTACTAGTTGCTAACATTGTTTACTAGTTGCTAACATTTTTTACTAGTTGCTAACATTTTTGACCAGTTGCTAACATCTATGATAATATTCATACTAACACTACTCACTGCGTTAATTTTACATTTTTATGCTTTTTTATAGTCTTAATTATATATTACTTTGCAGAAATGAATAATGCATTTCAAAGTATGGAGAGGACTAGCAGCATGAATACTCTTCAACATAGGACTGGATATAACAATATGGAAGGGACTAGCAGCTTGACTACTATACAACATAGGACTGGACATAGCAGTATGGAAGGGACTAGCAGCTTGACTACTCTTCAACATAGGATTGGACACGGCAGTATGGAAGGGACTAGCAGGGTGACTACTGTACAACATAGGACTGGACATAACACTAAGGATGGGACTAGCAGCTAGACTACTCTTCAGCATAGGACTGGATATAACCGTATGGAAGGGACTAGCAGCTAGACTACTCTTCAGCATAGGACAGGATATAACAGTAGGGAAGGGACTAGCAGCTTGACTACTCATCAACTTTGGACTGGATATAACTGTATGGAAGGGACTAGTAGCTTGAATACTCTTCAACATAGGACTGGATATAACAGTATGGAAGGAACTAGCAGCTTGACAACTCTTTAACATAGGACTGGATATAACAGTATGGAGGGGTCTAGCAGCTTGACTACTCTTCAACATAGGACTGCAATTCACAGCCTGAATACCGTTCAATTGCCAACTGGACTATTGCTAACATTCATATTAATTGCTAACATTCATTATAATTGCTAACATTCATATTAATTGCTAACATTCATATTAATTGCTAACATTCATATTAATTGCTAACAGTCATACTGATATTCATACTATACAGGATTTCATACGAACAGTGTACTCACTGCGTTAATTTTACATTTTTATAATGCTTTTTTTATATTCTTAATTATTTATTAATTTGCAGAAATGAATACCGCATTTCAAAGTATGGAAAGGTCTAGCAGCCTGACCAATCTTAAACATTAGACTGGATATAACAGTATGGAAGGGACAAGCAGCGTGACTACTATACAACATAGGACTGGATATAACAGTATGGAAGGGACAAGCAGCGTGACTACTATACAACATAGGACTGTATATAACAGTATGGAAGGGACTAGCAGCTTGACTACTCTTCAACATAGGGCAGGATATACCAGTTTGGTAGATACTAGCAGATTGACTACTCTTCATAGGACTGGATATAACAGTATGGAAGGGACTAGCAGCTAGACTACTCTTCAACATAGGACTGGACATAACTCTATGGAAGGGACTAGCAGCTTGACTACTCTTCAGCATAGGTCAGGATATAACAGTTTGGTAGATACTAGCAGGTCGACTACTCTTCATAGGACTGGATATAACAGTATGGAAGGGATTAGCAGCGTGACTACTATACAACATAGGACTGGACATAACAGTATGGAAGGGACTAGCAGCTTGACTACTCTTCAACTTAGGACAGAAATTCACTGCCTGACTACTGTTCAATTGCGAACTGGACTATTGCTAACATTCATACTGATTGCTAACATTCATACTAATTGCTAACATTCATACTGATTGCTAACATTTTTAACTAGTTGCTAACATTTTTAACTAGTTGCTAACATTTTTAACTAGTTGCTAACATTTTTAACTAGTTGCTAACATTTTTAACTAGTTGCTAACATTTTTAACTAGTTGCTAACATTTTTAACTAGTTGCTAACATTTTTAACTAGTTGCTAACATTTTTAACTAGTTGCTAACATTTTTAACTAGTTGCTAACATTTTTAACTAGTTGCTAACATTTTTAACTAGTTGCTAACATTTTTAACTAGTTGCTAACATTTTTAACTAGTTGCTAACATTTTTAACTAGTTGCTAACATTTTTAACTAGTTGCTAACATTTTTAACTAGTTGCTAACATTTTTAACTAGTTGCTAACATTTTTAACTAGTTGCTAACATTTTTAACTAGTTGCTAACATTTTTAACTAGTTGCTAAAATTTTTAACTAGTTGCTAACATTTTTAACTAGTTGCTAACATTTTTAACTTGTTGCTAACATTTTTAACTAGTTGCTAACATTTTTAACTAGTTGCTAACATTTTTAACTAGTTGCTAACATTTTTAACTAGTTGCTAACATTTTTAACTAGTTGCTAACATTTTTAACTAGTTGCTAACATTTTTAACTAGTTGCTAACATTTTTAACTAGTTGCTAACATTTTTAACTAGTTGCTAACATTTTTAACTAGTTGCTAACATTTTTAACTAGTTGCTAACATTTTTAACTAGTTGCTAACATTTTTAACTAGTTGCTAACATTTTTAACTAGTTGCTAACATTTTTAACTAGTTGCTAACATTTTTAACTAGTTGCTAACATTTTTAACTAGTTGCTAACATTTTTAACTAGTTACTAACATTTTACTAGTTGCTAACATTTTTAACTAGTTGCTAACATTTTTAACTAGTTGCTAACATTTTTAACTAGTTGCTAACATTTTTGACTAGTTGCTAACATTTTTGACTAGTTGCTAACATTTTTGACTAGTTGCTAACATTTTTGACTAGTTGCTAACATTTTTGACCAGTTGCTAACATTGTTTACTAGTTGCTAACATTGTTTACTAGTTGCTAACATTTTTTACTAGTTGCTAACATTTTTTACTAGTTGCTAACATTTTTTACTAGTTGCTAACATTTTTTACCAGTTGCTAACATTTTTTACCAGTTGCTAACATTTTTGACTAGTTGCTAACATTTTTGACTAGTTGCTAACATTTTTGACTAGTTGCTAACATTTTTGACCAGTTGCTAACATCTATGATAATATTAATAGTAACACTACTCACTGCGTTAATTTTACATTTTTATGCTTTTTTATAGTCTTAATTATATATTACTTTGCAGAAATGAATAATGCATTTCAAAGTATGGAGAGGACTAGCAGCATGAATACTCTTCAACATAGGACTGGATATAACAATATGGAAGGGACTAGTAGCTTGACTACTATACAACATAGGACTGGACATAGCAGTATGGAAGGGACTAGCAGCTTGACTACTCTTCAACATAGGACTGGACAAGGCAGTATGGAAGGGACTAGCAGGGTGACTACTGTACAACATAGGACTGGACATAACACTAAGGATGGGACTAGCAGCTAGACTACTCTTCAGCATAGGACTGGATATAACCGTATGGAAGGGACTAGTAGCTTGACAACTCTTTAACATAGGACTGGATATAACAGTATGGAGGGGTCTAGCAGCTTGACTACTCTTCAACATAGGACTGCAATTCACAGCCTGACTACTGTTCAATTGCCAACTGGACTATTGCTAACATTCATATTAATTGCTAACATTCATATTAATTGCTAACATTCATATTAATTGCTAACATTCATTATAATTGCTAACATTCATATTAATTGCTAACATTCATATTAATTGCTAACATTCATATTAATTGCTAACATTCATATTAATTGCTAACATTCATATTAATTGCTAACAGCCATACTGATATTCATACTATACAGGATTTCATACGAACAGTGTACTCACTGCGTTAATTTTACATTTTTATAATGCTTTTTTATATTCTTAATTATTTATTAATTTGCAAAAATGAATACCGCATTTCAAAGTATGGAATGGTCTAGCAGCCTGACCAATCTTAAACATTAGACTGGATATAACAGTATGGAAGGGACTAGCAGCTTGACTACTCTTCAACTTAGGACAGAAATTCACTGCCTGACTACTGTTCAATTGCGAACTGGACTATTGCTAACATTCATACTAATTGCTAACATTCATACTAATTGCTAACATTCATACTGATTGCTAACATTCATACTAATTGCTAACATTCATACTGATTGCTAACATTTTTAACTAGTTGCTAACATTTTTAACTAGTTGCTAACATTTTTAACTAGTTGCTAACATTTTTAACTAGTTGCTAACATTTTTAACTAGTTGCTAACATTTTTAACTAGTTGCTAACATTTTTAACTAGTTGCTAACATTTTTAACTAGTTGCTAACATTTTTAACTAGTTGCTAACATTTTTAACTAGTTGCTAACATTTTTGACCAGTTGCTAACATCTATGATAATATTCATACTAACACTACTCACTGCGTTAATTTTACATTTTTATGCTTTTTTATAGTCTTAATTATATATTACTTTGCAGAAATGAATAATGCATTTCAAAGTATGGAGAGGACTAGCAGCATGAATACTCTTCAACATAGGACTGGATATAACAATATGGAAGGGACTAGCAGCTTGACTACTATACAACATAGGACTGGACATAGCAGTATGGAAGGGACTAGCAGCTTGACTACTCTTCAACATAGGATTGGACACGGCAGTATGGAAGGGACTAGCAGGGTGACTACTGTACAACATAGGACTGGACATAACACTAAGGATGGGACTAGCAGCTAGACTACTCTTCAGCATAGGACTGGATATAACCGTATGGAAGGGACTAGCAGCTAGACTACTCTTCAGCATAGGACAGGATATAACAGTAGGGAAGGGACTAGCAGCTTGACTACTCATCAACTTTGGACTGGATATAACTGTATGGAAGGGACTAGTAGCTTGAATACTCTTCAACATAGGACTGGATATAACAGTATGGAAGGAACTAGCAGCTTGACAACTCTTTAACATAGGACTGGATATAACAGTATGGAGGGGTCTAGCAGCTTGACTACTCTTCAACATAGGACTGCAATTCACAGCCTGAATACCGTTCAATTGCCAACTGGACTATTGCTAACATTCATATTAATTGCTAACATTCATTATAATTGCTAACATTCATATTAATTGCTAACATTCATATTAATTGCTAACATTCATATTAATTGCTAACAGTCATACTGATATTCATACTATACAGGATTTCATACGAACAGTGTACTCACTGCGTTAATTTTACATTTTTATAATGCTTTTTTTATATTCTTAATTATTTATTAATTTGCAGAAATGAATACCGCATTTCAAAGTATGGAAAGGTCTAGCAGCCTGACCAATCTTAAACATTAGACTGGATATAACAGTATGGAAGGGACAAGCAGCGTGACTACTATACAACATAGGACTGGATATAACAGTATGGAAGGGACAAGCAGCGTGACTACTATACAACATAGGACTGTATATAACAGTATGGAAGGGACTAGCAGCTTGACTACTCTTCAACATAGGGCAGGATATACCAGTTTGGTAGATACTAGCAGATTGACTACTCTTCATAGGACTGGATATAACAGTATGGAAGGGACTAGCAGCTAGACTACTCTTCAACATAGGACTGGACATAACTCTATGGAAGGGACTAGCAGCTTGACTACTCTTCAGCATAGGTCAGGATATAACAGTTTGGTAGATACTAGCAGGTCGACTACTCTTCATAGGACTGGATATAACAGTATGGAAGGGATTAGCAGCGTGACTACTATACAACATAGGACTGGACATAACAGTATGGAAGGGACTAGCAGCTTGACTACTCTTCAACTTAGGACAGAAATTCACTGCCTGACTACTGTTCAATTGCGAACTGGACTATTGCTAACATTCATACTGATTGCTAACATTCATACTAATTGCTAACATTCATACTGATTGCTAACATTTTTAACTAGTTGCTAACATTTTTAACTAGTTGCTAACATTTTTAACTAGTTGCTAACATTTTTAACTAGTTGCTAACATTTTTAACTAGTTGCTAACATTTTTAACTAGTTGCTAACATTTTTAACTAGTTGCTAACATTTTTAACTAGTTGCTAACATTTTTAACTAGTTGCTAACATTTTTAACTAGTTGCTAACATTTTTAACTAGTTGCTAACATTTTTAACTAGTTGCTAACATTTTTAACTAGTTGCTAACATTTTTAACTAGTTGCTAACATTTTTAACTAGTTGCTAACATTTTTAACTAGTTGCTAACATTTTTAACTAGTTGCTAACATTTTTAACTAGTTGCTAACATTTTTAACTAGTTGCTAACATTTTTAACTAGTTGCTAACATTTTTAACTAGTTGCTAAAATTTTTAACTAGTTGCTAACATTTTTAACTAGTTGCTAACATTTTTAACTTGTTGCTAACATTTTTAACTAGTTGCTAACATTTTTAACTAGTTGCTAACATTTTTAACTAGTTGCTAACATTTTTAACTAGTTGCTAACATTTTTAACTAGTTGCTAACATTTTTAACTAGTTGCTAACATTTTTAACTAGTTGCTAACATTTTTAACTAGTTGCTAACATTTTTAACTAGTTGCTAACATTTTTAACTAGTTGCTAACATTTTTAACTAGTTGCTAACATTTTTAACTAGTTGCTAACATTTTTAACTAGTTGCTAACATTTTTAACTAGTTGCTAACATTTTTAACTAGTTGCTAACATTTTTAACTAGTTGCTAACATTTTTAACTAGTTGCTAACATTTTTAACTAGTTACTAACATTTTACTAGTTGCTAACATTTTTAACTAGTTGCTAACATTTTTAACTAGTTGCTAACATTTTTAACTAGTTGCTAACATTTTTGACTAGTTGCTAACATTTTTGACTAGTTGCTAACATTTTTGACTAGTTGCTAACATTTTTGACTAGTTGCTAACATTTTTGACCAGTTGCTAACATTGTTTACTAGTTGCTAACATTGTTTACTAGTTGCTAACATTTTTTACTAGTTGCTAACATTTTTTACTAGTTGCTAACATTTTTTACTAGTTGCTAACATTTTTTACCAGTTGCTAACATTTTTTACCAGTTGCTAACATTTTTGACTAGTTGCTAACATTTTTGACTAGTTGCTAACATTTTTGACTAGTTGCTAACATTTTTGACCAGTTGCTAACATCTATGATAATATTAATAGTAACACTACTCACTGCGTTAATTTTACATTTTTATGCTTTTTTATAGTCTTAATTATATATTACTTTGCAGAAATGAATAATGCATTTCAAAGTATGGAGAGGACTAGCAGCATGAATACTCTTCAACATAGGACTGGATATAACAATATGGAAGGGACTAGTAGCTTGACTACTATACAACATAGGACTGGACATAGCAGTATGGAAGGGACTAGCAGCTTGACTACTCTTCAACATAGGACTGGACAAGGCAGTATGGAAGGGACTAGCAGGGTGACTACTGTACAACATAGGACTGGACATAACACTAAGGATGGGACTAGCAGCTAGACTACTCTTCAGCATAGGACTGGATATAACCGTATGGAAGGGACTAGTAGCTTGACAACTCTTTAACATAGGACTGGATATAACAGTATGGAGGGGTCTAGCAGCTTGACTACTCTTCAACATAGGACTGCAATTCACAGCCTGACTACTGTTCAATTGCCAACTGGACTATTGCTAACATTCATATTAATTGCTAACATTCATATTAATTGCTAACATTCATATTAATTGCTAACATTCATTATAATTGCTAACATTCATATTAATTGCTAACATTCATATTAATTGCTAACATTCATATTAATTGCTAACATTCATATTAATTGCTAACATTCATATTAATTGCTAACAGCCATACTGATATTCATACTATACAGGATTTCATACGAACAGTGTACTCACTGCGTTAATTTTACATTTTTATAATGCTTTTTTATATTCTTAATTATTTATTAATTTGCAAAAATGAATACCGCATTTCAAAGTATGGAATGGTCTAGCAGCCTGACCAATCTTAAACATTAGACTGGATATAACAGTATGGAAGGGACTAGCAGCTTGACTACTCTTCAACTTAGGACAGAAATTCACTGCCTGACTACTGTTCAATTGCGAACTGGACTATTGCTAACATTCATACTAATTGCTAACATTCATACTAATTGCTAACATTCATACTGATTGCTAACATTCATACTAATTGCTAACATTCATACTGATTGCTAACATTTTTAACTAGTTGCTAACATTTTTAACTAGTTGCTAACATTTTTAACTAGTTGCTAACATTTTTAACTAGTTGCTAACATTTTTAACTAGTTGCTAACATTTTTAACTAGTTGCTAACATTTTTAACTAGTTGCTAACATTTTTAACTAGTTGCTAACATTTTTAACTAGTTGCTAACATTTTTAACTAGTTGCTAACATTTTTGACCAGTTGCTAACATCTATGATAATATTCATACTAACACTACTCACTGCGTTAATTTTACATTTTTATGCTTTTTTATAGTCTTAATTATATATTACTTTGCAGAAATGAATAATGCATTTCAAAGTATGGAGAGGACTAGCAGCATGAATACTCTTCAACATAGGACTGGATATAACAATATGGAAGGGACTAGCAGCTTGACTACTATACAACATAGGACTGGACATAGCAGTATGGAAGGGACTAGCAGCTTGACTACTCTTCAACATAGGATTGGACACGGCAGTATGGAAGGGACTAGCAGGGTGACTACTGTACAACATAGGACTGGACATAACACTAAGGATGGGACTAGCAGCTAGACTACTCTTCAGCATAGGACTGGATATAACCGTATGGAAGGGACTAGCAGCTAGACTACTCTTCAGCATAGGACAGGATATAACAGTAGGGAAGGGACTAGCAGCTTGACTACTCATCAACTTTGGACTGGATATAACTGTATGGAAGGGACTAGTAGCTTGAATACTCTTCAACATAGGACTGGATATAACAGTATGGAAGGAACTAGCAGCTTGACAACTCTTTAACATAGGACTGGATATAACAGTATGGAGGGGTCTAGCAGCTTGACTACTCTTCAACATAGGACTGCAATTCACAGCCTGAATACCGTTCAATTGCCAACTGGACTATTGCTAACATTCATATTAATTGCTAACATTCATTATAATTGCTAACATTCATATTAATTGCTAACATTCATATTAATTGCTAACATTCATATTAATTGCTAACAGTCATACTGATATTCATACTATACAGGATTTCATACGAACAGTGTACTCACTGCGTTAATTTTACATTTTTATAATGCTTTTTTTATATTCTTAATTATTTATTAATTTGCAGAAATGAATACCGCATTTCAAAGTATGGAAAGGTCTAGCAGCCTGACCAATCTTAAACATTAGACTGGATATAACAGTATGGAAGGGACAAGCAGCGTGACTACTATACAACATAGGACTGGATATAACAGTATGGAAGGGACAAGCAGCGTGACTACTATACAACATAGGACTGTATATAACAGTATGGAAGGGACTAGCAGCTTGACTACTCTTCAACATAGGGCAGGATATACCAATTTGGTAGATACTAGCAGATTGACTACTCTTCATAGGACTGGATATAACAGTATGGAAGGGACTAGCAGCTAGACTACTCTTCAACATAGGACTGGACATAACTCTATGGAAGGGACTAGCAGCTTGACTACTCTTCAGCATAGGTCAGGATATAACAGTTTGGTAGATACTAGCAGGTCGACTACTCTTCATAGGACTGGATATAACAGTATGGAAGGGATTAGCAGCGTGACTACTATACAACATAGGACTGGACATAACAGTATGGAAGGGACTAGCAGCTTGACTACTCTTCAACTTAGGACAGAAATTCACTGCCTGACTACTGTTCAATTGCGAACTGGACTATTGCTAACATTCATACTGATTGCTAACATTCATACTAATTGCTAACATTCATACTGATTGCTAACATTTTTAACTAGTTGCTAACATTTTTTACTAGTTGCTAACATTTTTAACTAGTTGCTAACATTTTTAACTAGTTGCTAACATTTTTAACTAGTTGCTAACATTTTTAACTAGTTGCTAACATTTTTAACTAGTTGCTAACATTTTTAACTAGTTGCTAACATTTTTAACTAGTTGCTAACATTTTTAACTAGTTGCTAACATTTTTAACTAGTTGCTAACATTTTTAACTAGTTGCTAACATTTTTAACTAGTTGCTAACATTTTTAACTAGTTGCTAACATTTTTAACTAGTTGCTAACATTTTTAACTAGTTGCTAACATTTTTAACTAGTTGCTAACATTTTTAACTAGTTGCTAACATTTTTAACTAGTTGCTAACATTTTTAACTAGTTGCTAACATTTTTAACTAGTTGCTAACATTTTTAACTAGTTGCTAACATTTTTAACTAGTTGCTAACATTTTTAACTAGTTGCTAACATTTTTAACTAGTTGCTAACATTTTTAACTAGTTGCTAACATTTTTAACTAGTTGCTAACATTTTTAACTAGTTGCTAACATTTTTAACTAGTTGCTAACATTTTTAACTAGTTGCTAACATTTTTAACTTGTTGCTAACATTTTTAACTAGTTGCTAACATTTTTAACTAGTTGCTAACATTTTTAACTAGTTGCTAACATTTTTAACTAGTTGCTAACATTTTTAACTAGTTGCTAACATTTTTAACTAGTTGCTAACATTTTTAACTAGTTGCTAACATTTTTAACTAGTTGCTAACATTTTTAACTAGTTGCTAACATTTTTAACTAGTTGCTAACATTTTTAACTAGTTGCTAACATTTTTAACTAGTTGCTAACATTTTTAACTAGTTGCTAACATTTTTAACTAGTTGCTAACATTTTTAACTAGTTACTAACATTTTACTAGTTGCTAACATTTTTAACTAGTTGCTAACATTTTTAACTAGTTGCTAACATTTTTAACTAGTTGCTAACATTTTTGACTAGTTGCTAACATTTTTGACTAGTTGCTAACATTTTTGACTAGTTGCTAACATTTTTGACTAGTTGCTAACATTTTTGACCAGTTGCTAACATTGTTTACTAGTTGCTAACATTGTTTACTAGTTGCTAACATTTTTTACTAGTTGCTAACATTTTTTACTAGTTGCTAACATTTTTTACTAGTTGCTAACATTTTTTACCAGTTGCTAACATTTTTTACCAGTTGCTAACATTTTTGACTAGTTGCTAACATTTTTGACTAGTTGCTAACATTTTTGACTAGTTGCTAACATTTTTGACCAGTTGCTAACATCTATGATAATATTCATACTAACACTACTCACTGCGTTAATTTTACATTTTTATGCTTTTTTATAGTCTTAATTATATATTACTTTGCAGAAATGAATAATGCATTTCAAAGTATGGAGAGGACTAGCAGCATGAATACTCTTCAACATAGGACTGGATATAACAATATGGAAGGGACTAGTAGCTTGACTACTATACAACATAGGACTGGACATA
The DNA here is from genome assembly GCA_949128135.1 of Parasteatoda lunata. Lineage (NCBI taxonomy): Eukaryota > Metazoa > Arthropoda > Arachnida > Araneae > Theridiidae > Parasteatoda > Parasteatoda lunata. Next base: position 108,906,002 of record OX421977.1, on the reverse strand, counting down.
GCAGTATGGAAGGGACTAGCAGCTTGACTACTCTTCAACATAGGACTGGACAAGGCAGTATGGAAGGGACTAGCAGGGTGACTACTGTACAACATAGGACTGGACATAACACTAAGGATGGGACTAGCAGCTAGACTACTCTTCAGCATAGGACTGGATATAACCGTATGGAAGGGACTAGTAGCTTGACAACTCTTTAACATAGGACTGGATATAACAGTATGGAGGGGTCTAGCAGCTTGACTACTCTTCAACATAGGACTGCAATTCACAGCCTGACTACTGTTCAATTGCCAACTGGACTATTGCTAACATTCATATTAATTGCTAACATTCATATTAATTGCTAACATTCATATTAATTGCTAACATTCATTATAATTGCTAACATTCATATTAATTGCTAACATTCATATTAATTGCTAACATTCATATTAATTGCTAACAGCCATACTGATATTCATACTATACAGGATTTCATACGAACAGTGTACTCACTGCGTTAATTTTACATTTTTATAATGCTTTTTTATATTCTTAATTATTTATTAATTTGCAAAAATGAATACCGCATTTCAAAGTATGGAATGGTCTAGCAGCCTGACCAATCTTAAACATTAGACTGGATATAACAGTATGGAAGGGACTAGCAGCTTGACTACTCTTCAACTTAGGACAGAAATTCACTGCCTGACTACTGTTCAATTGCGAACTGGACTATTGCTAACATTCATACTAATTGCTAACATTCATACTAATTGCTAACATTCATACTGATTGCTAACATTCATACTAATTGCTAACATTCATACTGATTGCTAACATTTTTAACTAGTTGCTAACATTTTTAACTAGTTGCTAACATTTTTAACTAGTTGCTATTATTTTTAACTAGTTGCTAACATTTTTAACTAGTTGCTAACATTTTTAACTAGTTGCTAACATTTTTAACTAGTTGCTAACATTTTTAACTAGTTGCTAACATTTTTAACTAGTTGCTAACATTTTTAACTAGTTGCTAACATTTTTAACTAGTTGCTAACATTTTTAACTAGTTGCTAACATTTTTAACTAGTTGCTAACATTTTTAACTAGTTGCTAACATTTTTGACCAGTTGCTAACATCTATGATAATATTCATACTAACACTACTCACTGCGTTAATTTTACATTTTTATGCTTTTTTATAGTCTTAATTATATATTACTTTGCAGAAATGAATAATGCATTTCAAAGTATGGAGAGGACTAGCAGCATGAATACTCTTCAACATAGGACTGGATACAACAATATGGAAGGGACTAGCAGCTTGACTACTATACAACATAGGACTGGACATAGCAGTATGGAAGGGACTAGCAGCTTGACTACTCTTCAACATAGGATTGGACACGGCAGTATGGAAGGGACTAGCAGGGTGACTACTGTACAACATAGGACTAGACATAACACTAAGGATGGGACTAGCAGCTAGACTACTCTTCAGCATAGGACTGGATATAACCGTATGGAAGGGACTAGCAGCTAGACTACTCTTCAGCATAGGACAGGATATAACAGTAGGGAAGGGACTAGCAGCTTGACTACTCATCAACTTTGGACTGGATATAACTGTATGGAAGGGACTAGTAGCTTGAATACTCTTCAACATAGGACTGGATATAACAGTATGGAAGGAACTAGCAGCTTGACAACTCTTTAACATAGGACTGGATATAACAGTATGGAGGGGTCTAGCAGCTTGACTACTCTTCAACATAGGACTGCAATTCACAGCCTGAATACCGTTCAATTGCCAACTGGACTATTGCTAACATTCATATTAATTGCTAACATTCATTATAATTGCTAACATTCATATTAATTGCTAACATTCATATTAATTGCTAACATTCATATTAATTGCTAACAGTCATACTGATATTCATACTATACAGGATTTCATACGAACAGTGTACTCACTGCGTTAATTTTACATTTTTATAATGCTTTTTTTATATTCTTAATTATTTATTAATTTGCAGAAATGAATACCGCATTTCAAAGTATGGAAAGGTCTAGCAGCCTGACCAATCTTAAACATTAGACTGGATATAACAGTATGGAAGGGACAAGCAGCGTGACTACTATACAACATAGGACTGGATATAACAGTATGGAAGGGACAAGCAGCGTGACTACTATACAACATAGGACTGTATATAACAGTATGGAAGGGACTAGCAGCTTGACTACTCTTCAACATAGGGCAGGATATACCAGTTTGGTAGATACTAGCAGATTGACTACTCTTCATAGGACTGGATATAACAGTATGGAAGGGACTAGCAGCTAGACTACTCTTCAACATAGGACTGGACATAACTCTATGGAAGGGACTAGCAGCTTGACTACTCTTCAGCATAGGTCAGGATATAACAGTTTGGTAGATACTAGCAGGTCGACTACTCTTCATAGGACTGGATATAACAGTATGGAAGGGATTAGCAGCGTGACTACTATACAACATAGGACTGGACATAACAGTATGGAAGGGACTAGCAGCTTGACTACTCTTCAACTTAGGACAGAAATTCACTGCCTGACTACTGTTCAATTGCGAACTGGACTATTGCTAACATTCATACTGATTGCTAACATTCATACTAATTGCTAACATTCATACTGATTGCTAACATTTTTAACTAGTTGCTAACATTTTTAACTAGTTGCTAACATTTTTAACTAGTTGCTAACATTTTTAACTAGTTGCTAACATTTTTAACTAGTTGCTAACATTTTTAACTAGTTGCTAACATTATTAACTAGTTGCTAACATTTTTAACTAGTTGCTAACATTTTTAACTAGTTGCTAACATTTTTAACTAGTTGCTAACATTTTTAACTAGTTGCTAACATTTTTAACTAGTTGCTAACATTTTTAACTAGTTGCTAACATTTTTAACTAGTTGCTAACATTTTTAACTAGTTGCTAACATTTTTAACTAGTTGCTAACATTTTTAACTAGTTGCTAACATTTTTAACTAGTTGCTAACATTTTTAACTAGTTGCTAACATTTTTAACTAGTTGCTAACATTTTTAACTAGTTGCTAACATTTTTAACTAGTTGCTAACATTTTTAACTAGTTGCTAACATTTTTAACTTGTTGCTAACATTTTTAACTAGTTGCTAACATTTTTAACTAGTTGCTAACATTTTTAACTAGTTGCTAACATTTTTAACTAGTTGCTAACATTTTTAACTAGTTGCTAACATTTTTAACTAGTTGCTAACATTTTTAACTAGTTGCTAACATTTTTAACTAGTTGCTAACATTTTTAACTAGTTGCTAACATTTTTAACTAGTTGCTAACATTTTTAACTAGTTGCTAACATTTTTAACTAGTTGCTAACATTTTTAACTAGTTGCTAACATTTTTAACTAGTTACTAACATTTTACTAGTTGCTAACATTTTTAACTAGTTGCTAACATTTTTAACTAGTTGCTAACATTTTTAACTAGTTGCTAACATTTTTAACTAGTTGCTAACATTTTTGACTAGTTGCTAACATTTTTGACTAGTTGCTAACATTTTTGACTAGTTGCTAACATTTTTGACTAGTTGCTAACATTTTTGACCAGTTGCTAACATTGTTTACTAGTTGCTAACATTGTTTACTAGTTGCTAACATTTTTTACTAGTTGCTAACATTTTTTACTAGTTGCTAACATTTTTTACTAGTTGCTAACATTTTTTACCAGTTGCTAACATTTTTTACCAGTTGCTAACATTTTTGACTAGTTGCTAACATTTTTGACTAGTTGCTAACATTTTTGACTAGTTGCTAACATTTTTGACCAGTTGCTAACATCTATGATAATATTCATACTAACACTACTCACTGCGTTAATTTTACATTTTTATGCTTTTTTATAGTCTTAATTATATATTACTTTGCAGAAATGAATAATGCATTTCAAAGTATGGAGAGGACTAGCAGCATGAATACTCTTCAACATAGGACTGGATATAACAATATGGAAGGGACTAGTAGCTTGACTACTATACAACATAGGACTGGACATAGCAGTATGGAAGGGACTAGCAGCTTGACTACTCTTCAACATAGGACTGGACAAGGCAGTATGGAAGGGACTAGCAGGGTGACTACTGTACAACATAGGACTGGACATAACACTAAGGATGGGACTAGCAGCTAGACTACTCTTCAGCATAGGACTGGATATAACCGTATGGAAGGGACTAGTAGCTTGACAACTCTTTAACATAGGACTGGATATAACAGTATGGAGGGGTCTAGCAGCTTGACTACTCTTCAACATAGGACTGCAATTCACAGCCTGACTACTGTTCAATTGCCAACTGGACTATTGCTAACATTCATATTAATTGCTAACATTCATATTAATTGCTAACATTCATATTAATTGCTAACATTCATTATAATTGCTAACATTCATATTAATTGCTAACATTCATATTAATTGCTAACATTCATATTAATTGCTAACAGCCATACTGATATTCATACTATACAGGATTTCATACGAACAGTGTACTCACTGCGTTAATTTTACATTTTTATAATGCTTTTTTATATTCTTAATTATTTATTAATTTGCAAAAATGAATACCGCATTTCAAAGTATGGAATGGTCTAGCAGCCTGACCAATCTTAAACATTAGACTGGATATAACAGTATGGAAGGGACTAGCAGCTTGACTACTCTTCAACTTAGGACAGAAATTCACTGCCTGACTACTGTTCAATTGCGAACTGGACTATTGCTAACATTCATACTAATTGCTAACATTCATACTAATTGCTAACATTCATACTGATTGCTAACATTCATACTAATTGCTAACATTCATACTGATTGCTAACATTTTTAACTAGTTGCTAACATTTTTAACTAGTTGCTAACATTTTTAACTAGTTGCTATTATTTTTAACTAGTTGCTAACATTTTTAACTAGTTGCTAACATTTTTAACTAGTTGCTAACATTTTTAAATAGTTGCTAACATTTTTAACTAGTTGCTAACATTTTTAACTAATTGCTAACATTTTTAACTAGTTGCTAACATTTTTAACTAGTTGCTAACATTTTTAACTAGTTGCTAACATTTTTAACTAGTTGCTAACATTTTTAACTAGTTGCTAACATTTTTAACGAGTTGCTAACATTTTTAACGAGTTGCTAACATTTTTAACTAGTTGCTAACATTTTTAACGAGTTGCTAACATTTTTAACTAGTTGCTAACATTTTTAACTAGTTGCTAACATTTTTAACTAGTTGCTAACATTTTTAACTATTTGCTATCATTTTTAACTATTTGCTAACATTTTTAACTAGATGCTAACATTTTTAACTAGATGCTAACATTTTTAACTAGTTGCTAACATTTTTAACTAGTTGCTAACATTTTTAACTAGTTGCTAACATTTTTAACTAGTTGCTAACATTTTTAACTAGTTGCTAACATTTTTTACTAGTTGCTAACATTGTTTACTAGTTGCTAACATTGTTTACTAGTTGCTAACATTGTTTACTAGTTGCTAACATTTTTAACTAGTTGTTAACATTTTTTACTAGTTGCTAACATTTTTGACCAGTTGCTAACATCTATGATAATATTCATACTAACACTACTCACTGCGTTAATTTTACATTTTTATGCTTTTTTATAGTCTTAATTATATATTACTTTGCAGAAATGAATAATGCATTTCAAAGTATGGAGAGGACTAGCAGCATGAATACTCTTCAACATAGGACTGGATATAACAATATGGAAGGGACTAGCAGCTTGACTACTCTTCAACATAGGACTGCAATTCACAGCCTGACTACTGTTCAATTGCCAACTGGACTATTGCTAACATTCATATTAATTGCTAACATTCATTATAATTGCTAACATTCATATTAATTGCTAACATTCATATTAATTGCTAACATTCATATTAATTGCTAACAGCCATACTGATATTCATACTATACAGGATTTCATACGAACAGTGTACTCACTGCGTTAAATTTACATTTTTATAATGCTTTTTTTATATTCTTAATTATTTATTAATTTGCAGAAATGAATACCGCATTTCAAAGTATGGAATGGTCTAGCAGCCTGACCAATCTTAAACATTAGACTGGATATAACAGTATGGAAGGGACAAGCAGCGTGACTACTATACAACATAGGACTGGATATAACAGTATGGAAGGGACAAGCAGCGTGACTACTATACAACATAGGACTGGATATAACAGTATGGAAGGGACTAGCAGCTTGACTACTCTTCAACATAGGGCAGGATATACCAGTTTGGTAGATACTAGCAGATTGACTACTCTTCATAGGACTGGATATAACAGTATGGAAGGGTCTAGCAGCTAGACTACTCTTCAACATAGGACTGGACATAACTCTATGGAAGGGACTAGCAGCTTGACTACTCTTCAGCATAGGTTAGGATATAACAGTTTGGTAGATACTAGCAGGTCGACTACTCTTCATAGGACTGGATATAACAGTATGGAAGGGATTAGCAGCGTGACTACAATACAACATAGGACTGGACATAACAATATGGAAGGGACTAGCAGCTTGACTACTCTTCAACTTAGGACAGAAATTCACTGCCTGACTACTGTTCAATTGCGAACTGGACTATTGCTAACATTCATACTGATTGCTAACATTCATACTAATTGCTAACATTCATACTGATTGCTAACATTTTTAACTAGTTGCTAACATTTTTAACTAGTTGCTAACATTTTTAACTAGTTGCTAACATTTTTAACTAGTTGCTAACATTTTTAACTAGTTGCTAACATTTTTAACTAGTTGCTAACATTTATAACTAGTTGCTAACATTTTTAACTAGTTGCTAACATTTTTAACTAGTTGCTAACATTTTTAACTAGTTGCTAACATTTTTAACTAGTTGCTAACATTTTTAACTAGTTGCTAACATTTTTAACTAGTTGCTAACATTTTTAACTAGTTGCTAACATTTTTAACTAGTTGCTAACATTTTTAACTAGTTGCTAACATTTTTAACTAGTTGCTAACATTTTTAACTAGTTGCTAACATTTTTAACTAGTTGCTAACATTTTTAACTAGTTGCTAACATTTTTAACTAGTTGCTAACATTTTTAACTAGTTGCTAACATTTTTAACTAGTTGCTAACATTTTTTAACTAGTTGCTAACATTTTTTAACTAGTTGCTAACATTTTTAACTAGTTGCTAACATTGTTTAACTAGTTGCTAACATTGTTTAACTAGTTGCTAACATTGTTTAACTAGTTGCTAACATTGTTTAACTAGTTGCTAACATTGTTTAACTAGTTGCTAACATTGTTTACTAGATGCTAACATTTTTGACCAGTTGCTAACATCTATGATAATATTCATACTAACACTACTCACTGCGTTAATTTTACATTTTTATGCTTTTTTATAGTCTTAATTATATATTACTTTGCAGAAATGAATAATGCATTTCAAAGTATGGAGAGGACTAGCAGCATGAATACTCTTCAACATAGGACTGGATATAACAATATGGAAGGGACTAGCAGCTTGACTACTATACAACATAGGACTGGACATAGCAGTATGGAAGGGACTAGCAGCTTGACTACTCTTCAACATAGGACTGGACATAACACTAAGGATGGGACTAGCAGCTAGACTACTCTTCAGCATAGGACTGGATATAAACGTATGGAAGGGACTAGCAGCTAGACTACTCTTCAGCATAGGACTGGATATAACAGTAGGGAAGGGACTAGCAGCTTGACTACTCATCAACTTTGGACTGGATATAACTGTATGGAAAGAACTAGTAGCTTGAAAACTCTTCAACATAGGACTGGATATAACAGTATGGAAGGAACTAGCAGCTTGACAACTCTTTAACATAGGACTGGATATAACAGTATGGAGGGGTCTAGCAGCTTGACTACTCTTCAACATAGGACTGCAATTCACAGCCTGACTACTGTTCAATTGCCAACTGGACTATTGCTAACATTCATATTAATTGCTAACATTCATATTAATTGCTAACATTCATTATAATTGCTAACATTCATATTAATTGCTAACATTCATATTAATTGCTAACATTCATATTAATTGGTAACATTCATATTAATTGCTAACAGCCATACTGATATTCATACTATACAGGATTTCATACGAACAGTGTACTCACTGCGTTAATTTTACATTTTTATAATGCTTTTTTTATATTCTTAATTATTTATTAATTTGCAGAAATGATAACCGCATTTCAAAGTATGGAATGGTCTAGCAGCCTGACCAATCTTAAACATTAGACTGGATATAACAGTATGGAAGGGACAAGCAGCGTGACTACTATACAACATAGGACTGGATATAACAGTATGGAAGGGACAAGCAGCGTGACTACTATACAACATAGGACTGGATATAACAGTATGGAAGGGACTAGCAGCTTGACTACTCTTCAACATAGGGCAGGATATACCAGTTTGGTAGATACTAGCAGATTGACTACTCTTCATAGGACTGGATATAACAGTATGGAAGGGACTAGCAGCTAGACTACTCTTCAACATAGGACTGGACATAACTCTATGGAAGGGACTAGCAGCTTGACTACTCTTCAGCATAGGTCAGGATATAACAGTTTGGTAGATACTAGCAGGTCGACTACTCTTCATAGGACTGGATATAACAGTATGGAAGGGATTAGCAGCGTGACTACTATACAACATAGGACTGGACATAACAGTATGGAAGGGACTAGCAGCTTGACTACTCTTCAACTTAGGACAGAAATTCACTGCCTGACTACTGTTCAATTGCGAACGGGACTATTACTAACATTCATACTAATTGCTAACATTCATACTAATTGCTAACATTCATACTAATTGCTAACATTCATACTGATTGCTAACATTCATACTGATTGCTAACATTCATACTGATTGCTAAAATTTTAAACTAGTTGCTAACATTTTTAACTAGTTGCTAACATTTTTAACTAGTTGCTAACTTTTTTAACTAGTTGCTAACATTTTTAACTAGTTGCTATTATTTTTAACTAGTTGCTAACATTTTTAACTAGTTGCTAACATTTTTAACTAGTTGCTAACATTTTTAACTAGTTGCTAACATTTTTAACTAGTTGCTAACATTTTTAACTAGTTGCTAACATTTTTAACTAGTTGCTAACATTTTTAACTAGTTGCTAACATTTTTAACTAGTTGCTAACATTTTTAACTAGTTACTAACATTTTTGACTAGTTGCTAACATTTTTGACTAGTTGCTAACATTTTTGACTAGTTGCTAACATTTTTGACTAGTTGCTAACATTTTTGACTAGTTGCTAACATTTTTGACTAGTTGCTAACATTTTTGACTAGTTGCTAACATTTTTGACCAGTTGCTAACATTGTTTACTAGTTGCTAACATTGTTTACTAGTTGCTAACATTGTTTACTAGTTGCTAACATTTTTTACTAGTTGCTAACATTTTTTACTAGTTGCTAACATTTTTTACCAGTTGCTAACATTTTTGACTAGTTGCTAACATTTTTGACTAGTTGCTAACATTTTTGACTAGTTGCTAACATTTTTGACCAGTTGCTAACATCTATGATAATATTCATACTAACACTACTCACTGCGTTAATTTTACATTTTTATGCTTTTTTATAGTCTTAATTATATATTACTTTGCAGAAATGAATAATGCATTTCAAAGTATGGAGAGGACTAGCAGCATGAATACTCTTCAACATAGGACTGGATATAACAATATGGAAGGGACTAGCAGCTTGACTACTATACAACATAGGACTGGACATAGCAGTATGGAAGGGACTAGCAGCTTGACTACTCTTCAACATAGGACTGGACACGGCAGTATGGAAGGGACTAGCAGGGTGACTACTGTACAACATAGGACTGGACATAACACTTAGGATGGGTCTAGCAGCTAGACTACTCTTCAGCATAGGACTGGATATAACCGTATGGAAGGGACTAGCAGCTAGACTACTCTTCAGCATAGGACTGGATATAACAGTAGGGAAGGGACTAGCAGCTTGACTACTCATCAACTTTGGACTGGATATAACTGTATGGAAGGGACTAGTAGCTTGAATACTCTTCAACATAGGACTGGATATAACAGTATGGAAGGAACTAACAGCTTGACAACTCTTTAACATAGGACTGGATATAACAGTATGGAGGGGTCTAGCAGCTTGACTACTCTTCAACATAGGACTGCAATTCACAGCCTGACTACTGTTCAATTGCCAACTGGACTATTGCTAACATTCATATTAATTGCTAACATTCATTATAATTGCTAACATTCATATTAATTGCTAACATTCATATTAATTGCTAACATTCATATTAATTGCTAACAGCCATACTGATATTCATACTATACAGGATTTCATACGAACAGTGTACTCACTGCGTTAATTTTACATTTTTATAATGCTTTTTTTATATTCTTAATTATTTATTAATTTGCAGAAATGAATACCGCATTTCAAAGTATGGAATGGTCTAGCAGCCTGACCAATCTTAAACATTAGACTGGATATAACAGTATGGAAGGGACAAGCAGCGTGACTACTATACAACATAGGACTGGATATAACAGTATGGAAGGGACTAGCAGCTTGACTACTCTTCCACATAGGGCAGGATATACCAGTTTGGTAGATACTAGCAGATTGACTACTCTTCATAGGACTGGATATAACAGTATGGAAGGGACTAGCAGCTAGACTACTCTTCAACATAGGACTGGACATAACTCTATGGAAGGGACTAGCAGCTTGACTACTCTTCAGCATAGGTCAGGATATACCAGTTTGGTAGATACTAGCAGGTCGACTACTCTTCATAGGACTGGATATAACAGTATGGAAGGGATTAGCAGCGTGACTACTATACAACATAGGACTGGACATAACAGTATGGAAGGGACTAGCAGCTTGACTACTCTTCAACTTAGGACAGAAATTCACTGCCTGACTACTGTTCAATTGCGAACTGGACTATTGCTAACATTCATACTAATTGCTAACATTCATACTAATTGCTAACATTCATACTGATTGCTAACATTCATACTAATTGCTAACATTCATACTGATTGCTAACATTCATACTGATTGCTAACATTTTTAACTAGTTGCTAACATTTTTAACTAGTTGCTAACATTTTTAACTAGTTGCTAACATTTTTAACTAGTTGCTAACATTTTTAACTAGTTGCTAACATTTTTAACTAGTTGCTAACATTTTTAACTAGTTGCTAACATTTTTAACTAGTTGCTAACATTTTTAACTAGTTGCTAACATTTTTAAGTAGTTGCTAACATTTTTAACTAGTTGCTAACATTTTTAACTAGTTGCTAACATTTTTAACTAGTTGCTAACATTTTTGACTAGTTGCTAACATTTTTGACTAGTTGCTAACATTTTTAACTAGTTGCTAACATTTTTAACTAGTTGCTAACATTTTTAACTAGTTGCTAACATTTTTAACTAGTTGCTAACATTTTTAACTAGTTGCTAACATTTTTAACTAGTTGCTAAAATTTTTGACTAGTTGCTAACATTTTTGACTAGTTGCTAACATTTTTGACTAGTTGCTAACATTTTTGACTAGTTGCTAACATTTTTGACTAGTTGCTAACATTTTTGACTAGTTGCTAACATTTTTGACTAGTTGCTAACATTTTTGACTAGTTGCTAACATCTATGTTAATATTCATACTAACACTACTCACTGCGTTAATTTTACATTTTTATGCTTTTTTATAGTCTTAATTATATATTACTTTGCAGAAATGAATAATGAATTTCAAAGTATGGAGAGGACTAGCAGCATGAACATAGGACTGGACATAACGCTAAGGATGGGACTAGCAGCTAGACTACTCTTCAGCATAGGACTGGATATAACCGTATGGAAGGGACTAGCAGCTAGACTACTCTTCAGCATAGGACTGGATATAACAGTAGGGAAGGGACTAGCAGCTTGACTACTCATCAACTTTGGACTGGATATAACTGTATGGAAGGGACTAGTAGCTTGAATACTCTTCAACATAGGACTGGATATAACAGTATGGAAGGAACTAGCAGCTTGACAACTCTTTAACAAAGGACTGGATATAACAGTATGGAGGGGTCTAGCAGCTTGACTACTCTTCAACATAGGACTGCAATTCACAGCCTGACTACTGTTCAATTGCCAACTGGACTATGGCTAACATTCATATTAATTGCTAACATTCATATTAATTGCTAACAGCCATACTGATATTCATACTATACAGGATTTCATACGAACAGTGTACTCACTGCGTTAATTTTACATTTTTATAATGCTTTTTTTATATTCTTAATTATTTATTAATTTGCAGAAATGAATACCGCATTTCAAAGTATGGAATGGTCTAGCAGCCTGACCAATCTTAAACATTAGACTGGATATAACAGTATGGAAGGGACAAGCAGCGTGACTACTATACAACATAGGACTGGATATAACAGTATGGAAGGGACTAGCAGCTTGACTACTCCTCAACAAAGGGCAGGATATACCAGTTTGGTAGATACTAGCAGATTGACTACTCTTCATAGGACTGGATATAACAGTATGGAAGGGACTAGCAGCTAGACTACTCTTCAACATAGGACTGGACATAACTCTATGGAAGGGACTAGCAGCTTGACTACTCTTCAGCATAGGTCAGGATATAACAGTTTGGTAGATACTAGCAGGTCGACTACTCTTCATAGGACTGGATATAACAGTATGGAAGGGATTAGCAGCGTGACTACTATACAACATAGGACTGGACATAACAGTATGGAAGGGACTAGCAGCTTGACTACTCTTCAACTTAGGACAGAAATTCACTGCCTGACTACTGTTCAATTGCGAACTGGACTATTGCTAACATTCATACTAATTGCTAACATTCATACTAATTGCTAACATTCATACTGATTGCTAACATTCATACTAATTGCTAACATTCATACTGATTGCTAACATTCATACTGATTGCTAACATTTTTAACTAGTTGCTAACATTTTTAACTAGTTGCTAACATTTTTAACTAGTTGCTAACTTTTTTATCTAGTTGCTAACATTTTTAACTAGTTACTAACATTTTTAACTAGTTGCTAACATTTTTAACTAGTTGCTAACATTTTTAACTAGTTGCTAACATTTTTAACTAGTTGCTAACATTTTTAACTAGTTGCTAACATTTTTAACAAGTTGCTAACATTTTTAACTAGTTGCTAAAATTTTTAACTAGTTGCTAACATTTTTAACTAGTTGCTAACATTTTTAACTAGTTGCTAACATTTTTAACTAGTTGCTAACATTTTTAACTAGTTGCTAACATTTTTAACTAGTTGCTAACATTTTTAACTAGTTGCTAACATTTTTAACTAGTTGCTAACATTTTTAACTTGTTGCTAACATTTTTAACTTGTTGCTAACATTTTTAACTAGTTGCTAACATTTTTAACTAGTTGCTAACATTTTTAACTAGTTGCTAACATTGTTTACTAGTTGCTAACATTGTTTACTAGTTGCTAACATTGTTTACTAGTTGCTAACATTTTTTACTAGTTGCTAACATTTTTGACTAGTTGCTAACATTTTTGACTAGTTGCTAACATTTTTGACTAGTTGCTAACATTTTTGACTAGTTGCTAACATTTTTGACTAGTTGCTAACATTTTTGACTAGTTGCTAACATTTTTGACTAGTTGCTAACATTTTTGACTAGTTGCTAACATTTTTGACTAGTTGCTAACATTTTTGACTAGTTGCTAACATTTTTGACCAGTTGCTAACATTTTTGACCAGTTGCTAACATTTTTGACCAGTTGCTAACATTGTTTACTAGTTGCTAACATTGTTTACTAGTTGCTAACTTTGTTTACTAGTTGCTAACATTTTTTACTAGTTGCTAACATTTTTTACTAGTTGCTAACATTTTTTACTAGTTGCTAACATTTTTAACTAGTTGCTAACATTTTTAACTAGTTGCTAACATTTTTAACTAGTTGCTAACATTTTTAACTAGTTGCTAACATTCTTAACTAGTTGCTAACATTTTTAACTAGTTGCTAACATTTTTGACTAGTTGCTAACATTTTTGACTAGTTGCTAACATTTTTGACTAGTTGCTAACATTTTTGACTAGTTGCTAACATTTTTGACTAGTTGCTAACATTTTTGACTAGTTGCTAACATTTTTGACTAGTTGCTAACATTTTTGACTAGTTGCTAACATTTTTGACTAGTTGCTAACATTTTTGACTAGTTGCTAACATTTTTGACTAGTTGCTAACATCTATGATAATATTCATACTAACACTACTCACTGCGTTAATTTTACATTTTTATGCTTTTTTATAGTCTTAATTATATATTACTTTGCAGAAATGAATAATGCATTTCAAAGTATGGAGAGGACTAGCAGCATGAATACTCTTCAACATAGGACTGGATATAACAATATGGAAGGGACTAGCAGCTTGACTACTATACAACATAGGACTGGACATAGCAGTATGGAAGGGACTAGCAGCTTGACTACTCTTCAACATAGGACTATACACGGCAGTATGGAAGGGACTAGCAGGGTGACTACTGTACAACATAGGACTGGACATAACGCTAAGGATGGGACTAGCAGCTAGACTACTCTTCAGCATAGGACTGGATATAACCGTATGGAAGGGACTAGCAGCTAGACTACTCTTCAGCATAGGACTGGATATAACAGTAGGGAAGGGACTAGCAGCTTGACTACTCATCAACTTTGGACTGGATATAACTGTATGGAAGGGACTAGTAGCTTGAATACTCTTCAACATAGGACTGGATATAACAGTATGGAAGGAACTAGCAGCTTGACAACTCTTTAACAAAGGACTGGATATAACAGTATGGAGGGGTCTAGCAGCTTGACTACTCTTCAACATAGGACTGCAATTCACAGCCTGACTACTGTTCAATTGCCAACTGGACTATGGCTAACATTCATATTAATTGCTAACATTCATATTAATTGCTAACAGCCATACTGATATTCATACTATACAGGATTTCATACGAACAGTGTACTCACTGCGTTAATTTTACATTTTTATAATGCTTTTTTTATATTCTTAATTATTTATTAATTTGCAGAAATGAATACCGCATTTCAAAGTATGGAATGGTCTAGCAGCCTGACCAATCTTAAACATTAGACTGGATATAACAGTATGGAAGGGACTAGCAGCTAGACTACTCTTCAACATAGGACTGGACATAACTCTATGGAAGGGACTAGCAGCTTGACTACTCTTCAGCATAGGTCAGGATATAACAGTTTGGTAGATACTAGCAGGTCGACTACTCTTCATAGGACTGGATATAACAGTATGGAAGGGATTAGCAGCGTGACTACTATACAACATAGGACTGGACATAACAGTATGGAAGGGACTAGCAGCTTGACTACTCTTCAACTTAGGACAGAAATTCACTGCCTGACTACTGTTCAATTGCGAACTGGACTATTGCTAACATTCATACTAATTGCTAACATTCATACTAATTGCTAACATTCATACTGATTGCTAACATTCATACTAATTGCTAACATTCATACTGATTGCTAACATTCATACTGATTGCTAACATTTTTAACTAGTTGCTAACATTTTTAACTAGTTGCTAACATTTTTAACTAGTTGCTAACTTTTTTATCTAGTTGCTAACATTTTTAACTAGTTACTAACATTTTTAACTAGTTGCTAACATTTTTAACTAGTTGCTAACATTTTTAACTAGTTGCTAACATTTTTAACAAGTTGCTAACATTTTTAACAAGTTGCTAAAATTTTTAACTAGTTGCTAACATTTTTAACTAGTTGCTAACATTTTTAACTAGTTGCTAACATTTTTAACTAGTTGCTAACATTTTTAACTAGTTGCTAACATTTTTAACTAGTTGCTAACATTTTTAACTAGTTGCTAACATTTTTAACTAGTTGCTAACATTTTTAACTAGTTGCTAACATTTTTAACTAGTTGCTAACATTTTTAACTTGTTGCTAACATTTTTAACTTGTTGCTAACATTTTTAACTAGTTGCTAACATTTTTAACTAGTTGCTAACATTTTTAACTAGTTGCTAACATTGTTTACTAGTTGCTAACATTGTTTACTAGTTGCTAACATTGTTTACTAGTTGCTAACATTTTTTACTAGTTGCTAACATTTTTGACTAGTTGCTAACATTTTTGACTAGTTGCTAACATTTTTGACTAGTTGCTAACATTTTTGACTAGTTGCTAACATTTTTGACTAGTTGCTAACATTTTTGACTAGTTGCTAACATTTTTGACTAGTTGCTAACATTTTTGACTAGTTGCTAACATTTTTGACTAGTTGCTAACATTTTTGACTAGTTGCTAACATTTTTGACTAGTTGCTAATATTTTTGACCAGTTGCTAACATTTTTGACCAGTTGCTAACATTTTTGACCAGTTGCTAACATTGTTTACTAGTTGCTAACATTGTTTACTAGTTGCTAACTTTGTTTACTAGTTGCTAACATTTTTTACTAGTTGCTAAAATTTTTTACTAGTTGCTAACATTTTTTACTAGTTGCTAACATTTTTAACTAGTTGCTAACATTTTTAACTAGTTGCTAACATTTTTAACTAGTTACTAACATTTTTAACTAGTTGCTAACATTCTTAACTAGTTGCTAACATTTTTAACTAGTTGCTAACATTTTTGACTAGTTGCTAACATTTTTAACTAGTTGCTAACATTTTTAACTAGTTGCTAACATTCTTAACTAGTTGCTAACATTTTTAACTAGTTGCTAACATTTTTGACTAGTTGCTAACATTTTTGACTAGTTGCTAACATTTTTGACTAGTTGCTAACATTTTTGACTAGTTGCTAACATTTTTGACTAGTTGCTAACATTTTTGACTAGTTGCTAACATTTTTGACTAGTTGCTAACATTTTTGACTAGTTGCTAACATTTTTGACTAGTTGCTAACATTTTTGACTAGTTGCTAACATCTATGATAATATTCATACTAACACTACTCACTGCGTTAATTTTACATTTTTATGCTTTTTTATAGTCTTAATTATATATTACTTTGCAGAAATGAATAATGCATTTCAAAGTATGGAGAGGACTAGCAGCATGAATACTCTTCAACATAGGACTGGATATAACAATATGGAAGGGACTAGCAGCTTGACTACTATACAACATAGGACTGGACATAGCAGTATGGAAGGGACTAGCAGCTTGACTACTCTTCAACATAGGACTATACACGGCAGTATGGAAGGGACTAGCAGGGTGACTACTGTACAACATAGGACTGGACATAACGCTAAGGATGGGACTAGCAGCTAGACTACTCTTCAGCATAGGACTGGATATAACCGTATGGAAGGGACTAGCAGCTAGACTACTCTTCAGCATAGGACGGGATATAACAGTAGGGAAGGGACTTGCAGCTTGACTACTCATCAACTTTGGACTGGATATAACTGTATGGAAGGGACTAGTAGCTTGAATACTCTTCAACATAGGACTGGATATAACAGTATGGAAGGAACTAGCAGCTTGACAACTCTTTAACATAGGACTGGATATAACAGTATGGAGGGGTCTAGCAGCTTGACTACTCTTCAACATAGGACTGCAATTCACAGCCTGACTACTGTTCAATTGCCAACTGGACTATTGCTAACATTCATATTAATTGCTAACATTCATTATAATTGCTAACATTCATTATAATTGCTAACATTCATATTAATTGCTAACATTCATATTAATTTCTAACATTCATATTAATTGCTAACAGCCATACTGATATTCATACTATACAGGATTTCATACGAACAGTGTACTCACTGCGTTAATTTTACATTTTTATAATGCTTTTTTTATATTCTTAATTATTTATTAATTTGCAGAAATGAATACCGCATTTCAAAGTATGGAATGGTCTAGCAGCCTGACCAATCTTAAACATTAGACGGGATATAACAGTATGGAAGGGACAAGCAGCGTGACTACTATACAACATAGGACAGGATATAACAGTATGGAAGGGACTAGCAGCTTGACTACTCCTCAACATAGGGCAGGATATACCAGTAACGTAGATACTAGCAGATTGACTACTCTTCATAGGACTGGATATAACAGTATGGAAGGGACTAGCAGCTAGACTACTCTTCAACATAGGACTGGACATAACTCTATGGAAGGGACTAGCAGCTTGACTACTCTTCAGCATAGGTCAGGATATAACAGTTTGGTAGATACTAGCAGGTCGACTACTCTTCATAGGACTGGATATAACAGTATGGAAGGGATTAGCAGCGTGACTACTATACAACATAGGACTGGACATAACAGTATGGAAGGGACTAGCAGCTTTACTACTCTTCAACTTAGGACAGAAATTCACTGCCTGACTACTGTTCAATTGCGAACTGGACTATTGCTAACATTCATACTAATTGCTAACATTCATACTAATTGCTAACATTCATACTGATTGCTAACATTCATACTAATTGCTAACATTCATACTGATTGCTAACATTCATACTGATTGCTAACATTTTTAACTAGTTGCTAACATTTTTAACTAGTTGCTAACATTTTTAACTAGTTGCTAACATTTTTAACTAGTTGCTAACATTTTTAACTAGTTGCTAACATTTTTAACTAGTTGCTAACATTTTTAACTAGTTGCTAACATTTTTAACTAGTTGCTAACATTTTTAACTAGTTGCTAACATTTTTAACTAGTTGCTAACATTTTTAACTAATTGCTAACATTTTTAACTAGTTGCTAACATTTTTAACTAGTTGCTAACAGTTTTAACTAGTTGCTAACATTTTTAACTAGTTGCTAACATTTTTAACTAGTTGCTAACATTTTTAACTAGTTGCTAACATTTTTAACTAGTTGCTAACATTTTTAACTAGTTGCTAACATTTTTAACTAGTTGCTAACATTTTTGACTAGTTGCTAACATTTTTGACTAGTTGCTAACATTTTTGACTAGTTGCTAACATTTTTGACTAGTTGCTAACATTTTTGACTAGTTGCTAACATTTTTGACTAGTTGCTAACATTTTTGACTAGTTGCTAACATTTTTGACTAGTTGCTAACATTTTTGACTAGTTGCTAACATTTTTGACTAGTTGCTAACATTTTTGACTAGTTGCTAACATCTATGATAATATTCATACTAACACTACTCACTGCGTTAATTTTACATTTTTATGCTTTTTTATAGTCTTAATTATATATTACTTTGCAGAAATGAATAATGCATTTCAAAGTATGGAGAGGACTAGCAGCATGAACATAGGACTGGACATAACGCTAAGGAGGGGACTAGCAGCTAGACTACTCTTCAGCATAGGACTGGATATAACCGTATGGAAGGGACTAGCAGCTAGACTACTCTTCAGCATAGGACCGGATATAACAGTAGGGAAGGGACTAGCAGCTTGACTACTCATCAACTTTGGACTGGATATAACTGTATGGAAGGGACTAGTAGCTTGAATACTCTTCAACATAGGACTGGATATAACAGTATGGAAGGAACTAGCAGCTTGACAACTCTTTAACATAGGACTGGATATAACAGTATGGAGGGGTCTAGCAGCTTGACTACTCTTCAACATAGGACTGCAATTCACAGCCTGACTACTGTTCAATTGCCAACTGGACTATTGCTAACATTCATATTAATTGCTAACATTCATATTAATTGCTAACATTCATATTAATTGCTAACATTCATATTAATTGCTAACATTCATATTAATTGCTAACATTCATATTAATTGCTAACAGCCATACTGATATTCATACTATACAGGATTTCATACGAACAGTGTACTCACTGCGTTAATTTTACATTTTTATAATGCTTTTTTTATATTCTTAATTATTTATTAATTTGCAGAAATGAATACCGCATTTCAAAGTATGGAATGGTCTAGCAGCCTGACCAATCTTAAACATTAGACTGGATATAACAGTATGGAAGGGACAAGCAGCGTGACTACTATACAACATAGGACTGGATATAACAGTATGGAAGGGACTAGCAGCTTGACTACTCTTCAACATAGGGCAGGATATACCAGTTTGGTAGATACTAGCAGATTGACTATTCTTCATAGGACTGGATATAACAGTATGGAAGGGACTAGCAGCTTGACTACTCTTCAACTTAGGACAGAAATTCACTGCCTGACTACTGTTCAATTGCGAACTGGACTATTGCTAACATTCATACTAATTGCTAACATTCATACTAATTGCTAACATTCATACTGATTGCTAACATTCATACTGATTGCTAACATTCATACTGATTGCTAACATTCATACTGATTGCTAACATTTTTAACTAGTTGCTAACATTTTTAACTAGTTGCTAACTTTTTTAACTAGTTGCTAACATTTTTAACTAGTTGCTAACATTTTTAACTAGTTGCTAACATTTTTAACTAGTTGCTAACATTTTTAACTAGTTGCTAACATTTTTAACTAGTTGCTAACATTTTTAACTAGTTGCTAACATTTTTAACTAGTTGCTAACATTTTTAACTAGTTGCTAACATTTTTAACTAGTTGCTAACATTTTTAACTAGTTGCTAACATTTTTAACTAGTTGCTAACATTTTTAACTAGTTGCTAACATTTTTAACTAGTTGCTAACATTTTTAACTAGTTGCTAACATTTTTAACTAGTTGCTAACATTTTTGACTAGTTGCTAACATTTTTGACTAGTTGCTAACATTTTTGACTAGTTGCTAACATTTTTGACTAGTTGCTAACATTTTTGACTAGTTGCTAACATTTTTGACTAGTTGCTAACATTTTTGACTAGTTGCTAACATTTTTGACTAGTTGCTAACATTTTTGACTAGTTGCTAACATTTTTGACTAGTTGCTAACATTTTTGACTAGTTGCTAACATTTTTGACTAGTTGCTAACATTTTTGACTAGTTGCTAACATTTTTGACTAGTTGCTAACATTTTTGACTAGTTGCTAACATTTTTGACTAGTTGCTAACATTTTTGACTAGTTGCTAACATTTTTGACTAGTTGCTAACATTTTTGACTAGTTGCTAACATTTTTGACTAGTTGCTAACATTTTTGACTAGTTGCTAACATCTATGATAATATTCATACTAACACTACTCACTGCGTTAATTTTACATTTTTATGCTTTTTTATAGTCTTAATTATATATTACTTTGCAGAAATGAATAATGCATTTCAAAGTATGGAGAGGACTAGCAGCATGAATACTCTTCAACATAGGACTGGATATAACAATATGGAAGGGACTAGCAGCTTGACTACTATACAACATAGGACTGGACATAGCAGTATGGAAGGGACTAGCAGCTTGACTACTCTTCAACATAGGACTATACACGGCAGTATGGAAGGGACTAGCAGGGTGACTACTGTACAACATAGGACTGGACATAACGCTAAGGATGGGACTAGCAGCCAGACTACTCTTCAGCATAGGACTGGATATAACCGTATGGAAGGGACTAGCAGCTAGACTACTCTTCAGCATAGGACTGGATATAACAGTAGGGAAGGGACTAGCAGCTTGACTACTCATCAACTTTGGACTGGATATAACTGTATGGAAGGGACTAGTAGCTTGAATACTCTTCAACATAGGACTGGATATAACAGTATGGAAGGAACTAGCAGCTTGACAACTCTTTAACATAGGACTGGATATAACAGTATGGAGGGGTCTAGCAGCTTGACTACTCTTCAACATAGGACAGCAATTCACAGCCTGACTACTGTTCAATTGCCAACTGGACTATTGCTAACATTCATATTAATTGCTAACATTCATTATAATTGCTAACATTCATTATAATTGCTAACATTCATATTAATTGCTAACATTCATATTAATTGCTAACATTCATATTAATTGCTAACAGCCATACTGATATTCATACTATACAGGATTTCATACGAACAGTGTACTCACTGCGTTAATTTTACATTTTTATAATGCTTTTTTTATATTCTTAATTATTTATTAATTTGCAGAAATGAATACCGCATTTCAAAGTATGGAATGGTCTAGCAGCCTGACCAATCTTAAACATTAGACTGGATATAACAGTATGGAAGGGACAAGCAGCGTGACTACTATACAACATAGGACTGGATATAACAGTATGGAAGGGACTAGCAGCTTGACTACTCCTCAACATAGGGCAGGATATACCAGTAACGTAGATACTAGCAGATTGACTACTCTTCATAGGACTGGAGATAACAGTATGGAAGGGACTAGCAGGTAGACTACTCTTCAACATAGGACTGGACATAACTCTATGGAAGGGACTAGCAGCTTGACTACTCTTCAGCATAGGTCAGGATATAACAGTTTGGTAGATACTAGCAGGTCGACTACTCTTCATAGGACTGGATATAACAGTATGGAAGGGATTAGCAGCGTGACTACTATACAACATAGGACGGGACATAACAGTATGGAAGGGACTAGCAGCTTTACTACTCTTCAACTTAGGACAGAAATTCACTGCCTGGATACTGTTCAATTGCGAACTGGACTATTGCTAACATTCATACTAATTGCTAACATTCATACTAATTGCTAACATTCATACTGATTGCTAACATTCATACTAATTGCTAACATTCATACTGATTGCTAACATTCATACTGATTGCTAACATTTTTAACTAGTTGCTAACATTTTTAACTAGTTGCTAACATTTTTAACTAGTTGCTAACATTTTTAACTAGTTGCTAACATTTTTAACTAGTTGCTAACATTTTTAACTAGTTGCTAACATTTTTAACTAGTTGCTAACATTTTTAACTAGTTGCTAACATTTTTAACAAGTTGCTAACATTTTTAACTAGTTGCTAACATTTTTAACTAGTTGCTAACATTTTTTACTAGTTGCTAACATTTTTAACTAGTTGCTAACATTTTTAACTAGTTGCTAACATTTTTAACTAGTTGCTAACATTTTTTACTAGTTGCTAACATTGTTTACTAGTTGCTAACAATGTTTACTAGTTGCTAACATTGTTTACTAGTTGCTAACATTGTTTACTAGTTGCTAACATTGTTTACTAGTTGCTAACATTGTTTACTAGTTGCTAACATTGTTTACTAGTTGCTAACATTGTTTACTAGTTGCTAACATTGTTTACTAGTTGCTAACATTGTTTACTAGTTGCTAACATTGTTTACTAGTTGCTAACATTTTTTACTAGTTGCTAACATTTTTTACTAGTTGCTAACATTTTTTACAAGTTGCTAACATTTTTTACAAGTTGCTAATATTTTTGACTAGTTGCTAACATTTTTGACTAGTTGCTAACATTTTTGACCAGTTGCTAACATTTTTGACCAGTTGCTAACATTTTTGACCAGTTGCTAACATTGTTTACTAGTTGCTAACATTGTTTACTAGTTGCTAAAATTTTTTACTAGTTGCTAACATTTTTTACTAGTTGCTAACATTTTTTACTAGTTGCTAACATTTTTAACTAGTTGCTAACATTTTTAACTAGTTGCTAACATTTTTAACTAGTTGCTAACATTTTTAACTAGTTGCTAACATTTTTAACTAGTTGCTAACATTTTTAACTAGTTGCTAACATTTTTAACTAGTTGCTAACATTTTTAACTAGTTGCTAACATTTTTAACTAGTTGCTAGCATTTTTAACTAGTTGCTAACATTTTTAACTAGTTGCTAACATTTTTGACTAGTTGCTAACATTTTTGACTAGTTGCTAACATTTTTGACTAGTTGCTAACATTTTTGACTAGTTGCTAACATTTTTGACTAGTTGCTAACATTTTTGACTAGTTGCTAACATTTTTGACTAGTTGCTAACATTTTTGACTAGTTGCTAACATTTTTGACTAGTTGCTAACATTTTTGACTAGTTGCTAACATCTATGATAATATTCATACTAACACTACTCACTGCGTTAATTTTACATTTTTATGCTTTTTTATAGTCTTAATTATATATTACTTTGCAAAAATGAATAATGCATTTCAAAGTATGGAGAGGACTAGCAGCATGAATACTCTTCAACATAGGACTGGATATAACAATATGGAAGGGACTAGCAGCTTGACTACTATACAACATAGGACTGGACATAGCAGTATGGAAGGGACTAGCAGCTTGACTACTCTTCAACATAGGACTATACACGGCAGTATGGAAGGGACTAGCAGGGTGACTACTGTACAACATAGGACTAGACATAACGCTAAGGATGGGACTAGCAGCTAGACTACTCTTCAGCATAGGACTGGATATAACCGTATGGAAAGGACTAGCAGCTAGACTACTCTTCAGCATAGGACTGGATATAACAGTAGGGAAGGGACTAGCAGCTTGACTACTCATCAACTTTGGACTGGATATAACTGTATGGAAGGGACTAGTAGCTTGAATACTCTTCAACATAGGACTGGATATAACAGTATGGAAGGAACTAGCAGCTTGACAACTCTTTAACATAGGACTGGATATAACAGTATGGAGGGGTGTAGCAGCTTGACTACTCTTCAACATAGGACTGCAATTCACAGCCTGACTACTGTTCAATTGCCAACTGGACTATTGCTAACATTCATATTAATTGCTAACATTCATTATAATTGCTAACATTCATTATAATTGCTAACATTCATATTAATTGCTAACATTCATATTAATTGCTAACATTCATATTAATTGCTAACAGCCATACTGATATTCATACTATACAGGATTTCATACGAACAGTGTACTCACTGCGTTAATTTTACATTTTTATAAAGCTTTTTTTATATTCTTAATTATTTATTAATTTGCAGAAATGAATACCGCATTTCAAAGTATGGAATGGTCTAGCAGCCTGACCAATCTTAAACATTAGACTGGATATAACAGTATGGAAGGGACAAGCAGCGTGACTACTATACAACATAGGACTGGATATAACAGTATGGAAGGGACTAGCAGCTTGACTACTCCTCAACATAGGGCAGGATATACCAGTAACGTAGATACTAGCAGATTGACTACTCTTCATAGGACTGGATATAACAGTATGGAAGGGACTAGCAGCTAGACTACTCTTCAACATAGGACTGGACATAACTCTATGGAAGGGACTAGCAGCTTGACTACTCTTCAGCATAGGTCAGGATATAACAGTTTGGTAGATACTAGCAGGTCGACTACTCTTCATAGGACTGGATATAACAGTATGGAAGGGATTAGCAGCGTGACTACTATACAACATAGGACTGGACATAACAGTATGGAAGGGACTAGCAGCTTTACTACTCTTCAACTTAGGACAGAAATTCACTGCCTGACTACTGTTCAATTGCGAACTGGACTATTGCTAACATTCATACTAATTGCTAACATTCATACTAATTGCTAACATTCATACTGATTGCTAACATTCATACTAATTGCTAACATTCATACTGATTGCTAACATTCATACTGATTGCTAACATTTTTAACTAGTTGCTAACATTTTTAACTAGTTGCTAACATTTTTAACTAGTTGCTAACATTTTTAACTAGTTGCTAACTTTTTTAACTAGTTGCTAACATTTTTAACTAGTTGCTAACATTTTTAACTAGTTGCTAACATTTTTAACTAGTTGCTAACATTTTTAACTAGTTGCTAACATTTTTAACTAGTTGCTAACATTTTTAACTAGTTGCTAACATTTTTAACTAGTTGCTAACATTTTTAATTAGTTGCTAACATTTTTAACTAGTTGCTAACATTTTTAACTAGTTGCTAATATTTATAACTAGTTGCTAACATTTTTAACTAGTTGCTAACATTTTTAACTAGTTGCTAACATTTTTAACTAGTTGCTAACATTTTTAACTAGTTGCTAACATTTTTAACTAGTTGCTAACATTTTTAACTAGTTGCTAACAGTTTTAACTAGTTGCTAACATTTTTAACTAGTTGCTAACATTTTTAACTAGTTGCTAACATTTTTAACTAGTTGCTAACATTTTTAACTAGTTGCTAACATTTTTAACTAGTTGCTAACATTTTTAACTAGTTGCTAACATTTTTGACTAGTTGCTAAC
Organism: Parasteatoda lunata; assembly: GCA_949128135.1. Classification (NCBI taxonomy): domain Eukaryota; kingdom Metazoa; phylum Arthropoda; class Arachnida; order Araneae; family Theridiidae; genus Parasteatoda; species Parasteatoda lunata. The sequence continues at coordinate 108,879,668 of OX421977.1, read as the reverse complement.
ATTTTTGACTAGTTGCTAACATTTTTGACTAGTTGCTAACATTTTTGACTAGTTGCTAACATTTTTGACTAGTTGCTAACATTTTTGACTAGTTGCTAACATTTTTGACTAGTTGCTAACATTTTTGACTAGTTGCTAACATTTTTGACTAGTTGCTAACATTTTTGACTAGTTGCTAACATTTTTGACTAGTTGCTAACATCTATGATAATATTCATACTAACACTACTCACTGCGTTAATTTTACATTTTTATGCTTTTTTATAGTCTTAATTATATATTACTTTGCAGAAATGAATAATGCATTTCAAAGTATGGAGAGGACTAGCAGCATGAACATAGGACTGGACATAACGCTAAGGAGAGGACTAGCAGCTAGACTACTCTTCAGCATAGGACTGGATATAACCGTATGGAAGGGACTAGCAGCTAGACTACTCTTCAGCATAGGACCGGATATAACAGTAGGGAAGGGACTAGCAGCTTTACTACTCATCAACTTTGGACTGGATATAACTGTATGGAAGGGACTAGTAGCTTGAATACTCTTCAACATAGGACTGGATATAACAGTATGGAAGGAACTAGCAGCTTGACAACTCTTTAACATAGGACTGGATATAACAGTATGGAGGGGTCTAGCAGCTTGACTACTCTTCAACATAGGACTGCAATTCACAGCCTGACTACTGTTCAATTCCCAACTGGACTATTGCTAACATTCATATTAATTGCTAACATTCATTATAATTGCTAACATTCATATTAATTGCTAACATTCATATTAATTGCTAACATTCATATTAATTGCTAACAGCCATACTGATATTCATACTATACAGGATTTCATACGAACAGTGTACTCACTGCGTTAATTTTACATTTTTATAATGCTTTTTTTATATTCTTAATTATTTATTAATTTGCAGAAATGAATACCGCATTTCAAAGTATGGAATGGTCTAGCAGCCTGACCAATCTTAAACATTAGACTGGATATAACAGTATGGAAGGGACAAGCAGCGTGACTACTATACAACATAGGACTGGATATAACAGTATGGAAGGGACTAGCAGCTTGACTACTCTTCAACATAGGGCAGGATATACCAGTTTGGTAGATACTAGCAGATTGACTATTCTTCATAGGACTGGATATAACAGTATGGAAGGGACTAGCAGCTAGACTACTCTTCAACATAGGACTGGACATAACTCTATGGAAGGGACTAGCAGCTTGACTACTCTTCAGCATAGGTCAGGATATAACAGTTTGGTAGATACTTGCAGGTCGACTACTCTTCATAGGACTGGATATAACAGTATGGAAGGGATTAGCAGCGTGACTACTATACAACATAGGACTGGACATAACAGTATGGAAGGGACTAGCAGCTTGACTACTCTTCAACTTAGGACAGAAATTCACTGCCTGACTACTGTTCAATTGCGAACTGGACTATTGCTAACATTCATACTAATTGCTAACATTCATACTAATTGCTAACATTCATACTGATTGCTAACATTCATACTAATTGCTAACATTCATACTGATTGCTAACATTCATACTGATTGCTAACATTTTTAACTAGTTGCTAACATTTTTAACTAGTTGCTAACTTTTTTAACTAGTTGCTAACATTTTTAACTAGTTGCTAACATTTTTAACTAGTTGCTAACATTTTTAACTAGTTGCTAACATTTTTAACTAGTTGCTAACATTGTTTACTAGTTGCTAACAATGTTTACAAGTTGCTAACATTGTTCACTAGTTGCAAACATTGTTTACTAGTTGCAAACATTGTTTACTAGTTGCTAACATTGTTTACTAGTTGCTAACATTGTTTACTAGTTGCTAAAATTTTTTACTAGTTGCTAACATTTTTTACTAGTTGCTAACATTTTTTACAAGTTGCTAATATTTTTGACTAGTTGCTAACATTTTTGACTAGTTGCTAACATTTTTGACTAGTTGCTAACATTTTTGACCAGTTGCTAACATTTTTGACCAGTTGCTAACATTTTTGACCAGTTGCTAACATTGTTTACTAGTTGCTAACATTGTTTACTAGTTGCTAACTTTGTTTACTAGTTGCTAACATTTTTTACTAGTTGCTAACATTTTTTACTAGTTGCTAACATTTTTTACTAGTTGCTAACATTTTTAACTAGTTGCTAACATTTTTAACTAGTTGCTAACATTTTTAACTAGTTGCTAACATTTTTAACTAGTTGCTAACATTTTTAACTAGTTGCTAACATTTTTAACTAGTTGCTAACATTTTTAACTAGTTGCTAACATTTTTAACTAGTTGCTAACATTTTTAACTAGTTGCTAACATTTTTAACTAGTTGCTAACATTTTTGACTAGTTGCTAACATTTTTGACTAGTTGCTAACATTTTTGACTAGTTGCTAACATTTTTGACTAGTTGCTAACATCTATGATAATATTCATACTAACACTACTCACTGCGTTAATTTTACATTTTTATGCTTTTTTATAGTCTTAATTATATATTACTTTGCAAAAATGAATAATGCATTTCAAAGTATGGAGAGGACTAGCAGCATGAATACTCTTCAACATAGGACTGGATATAACAATATGGAAGGGACTAGCAGCTTGACTACTATACAACATAGGACTGGACATAGCAGTATGGAAGGGACTAGCAGCTTGACTACTCTTCAACATAGGACTATACACGGCAGTATGGAAGGGACTAGCAGGGTGACTACTGTACAACATAGGACTGGACATAACGCTAAGGATGGGACTAGCAGCTAGACTACTCTTCAGCATAGGACTGGATATAACCGTATGGAAGGGACTAGCAGCTAGACTACTCTTCAGCATAGGACTGGATATAACAGTAGGGAAGGGACTAGCAGCTTAACTACTCATCAACTTTGGACTGGATATAACTGTATGGAAGGGACTAGTAGCTTGAATACTCTTCAACATAGGACTGGATATAACAGTATGGAAGGAACTAGCAGCTTGACAACTCTTTAACATAGGACTGGATATAACAGTATGGAGGGGTCTAGCAGCTTGACTACTCTTCAACATAGGACTGCAATTCACAGCCTGACTACTGTTCAATTGCCAACTGGACTATTGCTAACATTCATATTAATTGCTAACATTCATTATAATTGCTAACATTCATTATAATTGCTAACATTCATATTAATTGCTAACATTCATATTTATTGCTAACATTCATATTAATTGCTAACAGCCATACTGATATTCATACTATACAGGATTTCATACGAACAGTGTACTCACTGCGTTAATTTTACATTTTTATAATGCTTTTTTTATATTCTTAATTATTTATTAATTTGCAGAAATGAATACCGCATTTCAAAGTATGGAATGGTCTAGCAGCCTGACCAATCTTAAACATTAGACTGGATATAACAGTATGGAAGGGACAAGCAGCGTGACTACTATACAACATAGGACTGGATATAACAGTATGGAAGGGACTAGCAGCTTGACTACTCCTCAACATAGGGCAGGATATACCAGTAACGTAGATACTAGCAGATTGACTACTCTTCATAGGACTGGATATAACAGTATGGAAGGGACTAGCAGCTAGACTACTCTTCAACATAGGACTGGACATAACTCTATGGAAGGGACTAGCAGCTTGACTACTCTTCAGCATAGGTCAGGATATAACAGTTTGGTAGATACTAGCAGGTCGACTACTCTTCATAGGACTGGATATAACAGTATGGAAGGGATTAGCAGCGTGACTACTATACAACATAGGACTGGACATAACAGTATGGAAGGGACTAGCAGCTTTACTACTCTTCAACTTAGGACAGAAATTCACTGCCTGACTACTGTTCAATTGCGAACTGGACTATTGCTAACATTCATACTAATTGCTAACATTCATACTAATTGCTAACATTCATACTGATTGCTAACATTCATACTAATTGCTAACATTCATACTGATTGCTAACATTCATACTGATTGCTAACATTTTTAACTAGTTGCTAACATTTTTAACTAGTTGCTAACTTTTTTAACTAGTTGCTAACATTTTTAACTAGTTGCTAACATTTTTAACTAGTTGCTAACATTTTTAACTAGTTGCTAACATTTTTAACTAGTTGCTAACATTTTTAACTAGTTGCTAACATTTTTAACTAGTTGCTAACATTTTTAACTAGTTGCTAACATTTTTAACTAGTTGCTAACATTTTTAACTAGTTGCTAACATTTTTAACTAGTTGCTAACATTTTTAACTAGTTGCTAACATTTTTAACTAGTTGCTAACATTTTTAACTAGTTGCTAACATTTTTAACTAGTTGCTAACATTTTTAACTAGTTGCTAACATTTTTAACTAGTTGCTAACATTTTTAACTAGTTGCTAACATTTTTAACTAGTTGCTAACATTTTTAACTAGTTGCTAACAGTTTTAACTAGTTGCTAACATTTTTAACTAGTTGCTAACATTTTTAACTAGTTGCTAACATTTTTAACTAGTTGCTAACATTTTTAACTAGTTGCTAACATTTTTAACTAGTTGCTAACATTTTTAACTAGTTGCTAACATTTTTGACTAGTTGCTAACATTTTTGACTAGTTGCTAACATTTTTGACTAGTTGCTAACATTTTTGACTAGTTGCTAACATTTTTGACTAGTTGCTAACATTTTTGACTAGTTGCTAACATCTATGATAATATTCATACTAACACTACTCACTGCGTTAATTTTACATTTTTATGCTTTTTTATAGTCTTAATTATATATTACTTTGCAGAAATGAATAATGCATTTCAAAGTATGGAGAGGACTAGCAGCATGAATACTCTTCAACATAGGACTGGATATAACAATATGGAAGGGACTAGCAGCTTGACTACTATACAACATAGGACTGGACATAGCAGTATGGAAGGGACTAGCAGCTTGACTACTCTTCAACATAGGACTATACACGGCAGTATGGAAGGGACTAGCAGGGTGACTACTGTACAACATAGGACTGGACATAACGCTAAGGATGGGACTAGCAGCTAGACTACTCTTCAGCATAGGACTGGATATAACCGTATGGAAGGGACTAGCAGCTAGACTACTCTTCAGCATAGGACTGGATATAACAGTAGGGAAGGGACTAGCAGCTTGACTACTCATCAACTTTGGACTGGATATAACTGTATGGAAGGGACTAGTAGCTTGAATACTCTTCAACATAGGACTGGATATAACAGTATGGAAGGAACTAGCAGCTTGACAACTCTTTAACATAGGACTGGATATAACAGTATGGAGGGGTCTAGCAGCTTGACTACTCTTCAACATAGGACTGCAATTCACAGCCTGACTACTGTTCAATTGCCAACTGGACTATTGCTAACATTCATATTAATTGCTAACATTCATTATAATTGCTAACATTCATATTAATTGCTAACATTCATATTAATTGCTAACAGCCATACTGATATTCATACTATACAGGATTTCATACGAACAGTGTACTCACTGCGTTAATTTTACATTTTTATAATGCTTTTTTTATATTCTTAATTATTTATTAATTTGCAGAAATGAATACCGCATTTCAAAGTATGGAATGGTCTAGCAGCCTGACCAATCTTAAACATTAGACTGGATATAACAGTATGGAAGGGACAAGCAGCGTGACTACTATACAACATAGGACTGGATATAACAGTATGGAAGGGACTAGCAGCTTGACTACTCCTCAACATAGGGCAGGATATACCAGTTTGGTAGATACTAGCAGATTGACTACTCTTCATAGGACTGGATATTACAGTATGGAAGGGACTAGCAGCTAGACTACTCTTCAACATAGGACTGGATATTACAGTATGGAAGGGACTAGCAGCTAGACTACTCTTCAACATAGGACTGGACATAACTCTATGGAAGGGACTAGCAGCTTGACTACTCTTCAGCATAGGTCAGGATATAACAGTTTGGTAGATACTAGCAGGTCGACTACTCTTCATAGGACTGGATATAACAGTATGGAAGGGATTAGCAGCGTGACTACTATACAACATAGGACTGGACATAACAGTATGGAAGGGACTAGCAGCTTGACTACTCTTCAACTTAGGACAGAAATTCACTGCCTGACTACTGTTCAATTGCGAACTGGACTATTGCTAACATTCATACTAATTGCTAACATTCATACTAATTGCTAACATTCATACTGATTGCTAACATTCATACTAATTGCTAACATTCATACTAATTGCTAACATTCATACTGATTGCTAACATTCATACTGATTGCTAACATTTTTAACTAGTTGCTAACATTTTTAACTAGTTGCTAACATTTTTAACTAGTTGCTAACATTTTTAACTAGTTGCTAACATTTTTAACTAGTTGCTAACATTTTTAACTAGTTGCTAACATTTTTAACTAGTGCTAACATTTTTAACTAGTTGCTAACATTTTTAACTAGTTGCTAACATTTTTAACTAGTTGCTAACATTTTTAACTAGTTGCAAACATTTTTAACTAGTTGCAAACATTTTTAACTAGTTGCTAACATTTTTAACTAGTTGCTAACATTTTTAACTAGTTGCTAACATTTTTAACTAGTTGCTAACATTTTTAACTAGTTGCTAACATTTTTAACTAGTTGCTAACATTTTTAACTAGTTGCTAACATTTTTAACTAGTTGCTAACATTTTTAACTAGTTGCTAACATTTTTAACTAGTTGCTAACATTTTTAACTAGTTGCTAACATTTTTAACTAGTTGCTAACATTTTTAACTAGTTGCTAACATTTTTTACTAGTTGCTAACATTGTTTACTAGTTGCTAACATTGTTTACTAGTTGCTAACATTTTTTACTAGTTGCTAACATTTTTTACTAGTTGCTAACATTTTTTACAAGTTGCTAATATTTTTGACTAGTTGCTAACATTTTTGACCAGTTGCTAACATTTTAGACCAGTTGCTAACATTGTTTACTAGTTGCTAACATTGTTTACTAGTTGCTAACTTTGTTTACTAGTTGCTAACTTTGTTTACTAGTTGCTAACATTTTTTTATTAGTTGCTAACATTTTTTACTAGTTGCTAACATTTTTTACTAGTTGCTAACATTTTTTACTAGTTGCTAACATTTTTTACTAGTTGCTAACATTTTTTACTAGTTGCTAACATTTTTTACTAGTTGCTAACATTTTTGACTAGTTGCTAACATTTTTGACCAGTTGCTAACATCTATGATAATATTCATACTAACACTACTCACTGCGTTAATTTTACATTTTTATGCTTTTTTATAGTCTTAATTATATATTACTTTGCAGAAATGAGTAATGCATTTCAAAGTATGGAGAGGACTAGCAGCATGAATACTCTTCAACATAGGACTGGATATAACAATATGGAAGGGACTAGCAACTTGACTACTATACAACATAGGACTGGACATAGCAGTATGGAAGGGACTAGCAGCTTGACTACTCTTCAACATAGGACTGGACACGGCAGTATGGAAGGGACTAGCAGGGTGACTACTGTACAACATAGGACTGGACATAACACTAAGGATGGGACTAGCAGCAAGACTACTCTTCAGCATAGGACTGGATATAACCGTATGGAAGGGACTAGCAGCTAGACTACTCTTCAGCATAGGACTGGATATAACAGTAGGGAAGGGACTAGCAGCTTGACTACTCATCAACTTTGGACTGGATATAACTGTATGGAAGGGACTAGTAGCTTGAATACTCTTCAACATAGGACTGGATATAACAGTATGGAAGGAACTAGCAGCTTGACAACTCTTTAACATAGGACTGGATATAACAGTATGGAGGGGTCTAGCAGCTTGACTACTCTTCAACATAGGACTGCAATTCACAGCCTGACTACTGTTCAATTGCCAACTGGACTATTGCTAACATTCATATTAATTGCTAACATTCATTATAATTGCTAACATTCATATTAATTGTTAACATTCATATTAATTGCTAACATTCATATTAATTGCTAACATTCATATTAATTGCTAACAGCCATACTGATATTCATACTATACAGGATTTCATACGAACAGTGTACTCACTGCGTTAATTTTACATTTTTATAATGCTTTTTTTATATTCTTAATTATTTATTAATTTGCAGAAATGAATACCGCATTTCAAAGTATGGAATGGTCTAGCAGCCTGACCAATCTTAAACATTAGACTGGATATAACAGTATGGAAGGGACAAGCAGCGTGACTACTATACAACATAGGACTGGATATAACAGTATGGAAGGGACTAGCAGCTTGACTACTCTTCAACATAGGGCAGGATATACCAGTTTGGTAGATACTAGCAGATTGACTACTCTTCATAGGACTGGATATAACAGTATGGAAGGGACTAGCAGCTAGACTACTCTTCAACATAGGACTGGACATAACTCTATGGAAGGGACTAGCAGCTTGACTACTCTTCAGCATAGGTCAGGATATAACAGTTTGGTAGATACTAGCAGGTCGACTACTTTTCATAGGACTGGATATAACAGTATGGAAGGGATTAGCAGCGTGACTACTATACAACATAGGACTGGACATAACAGTATGGAAGGGACTAGCAGCTTGACTACTCTTCAACTTAGGACAGAAATTCACTGCCTGACTACTGTTCAAGTGCGAACTGGACTATTGCTAACATTCATACTAATTGCTAACATTCATACTAATTGCTAACATTCATACTGATTGCTAACATTCATACTAATTGCTAACATTCATACTGATTGCTAACATTCATACTGATTGCTAACATTTTTAACTAGTTGCTAACATTTTTAACTAGTTGCTAACATTTTTAACTAGTTGCTAACTTTTTTAACTAGTTGCTAACATTTTTAACTAGTTGCTAACATTTTTAACTAGTTGCTAACATTTTTAACTAGTTGCTAACATTTTTAACTAGTTGCTAACATTTTTAACTAGTTGCTAACTTTTTTAACTAGTTGCTAACATTTTTAACTAGTTGCTAACATTTTTAACTAGTTGCTAACATTTTTAACTAGTTGCTAACATTTTTAACTAGTTGCTAACATTTTTAACTAGTTGCTAACATTTTTAACTAGTTGCTAACATTTTTAACTAGTTGCTAACATTTTTAACTAGTTGCTAACATTTTTAACTAGTTGCACTTATTTTTAACTAGTTGCTAACATTTTTAACTAGTTGCTAACATTTTTAACTAGTTGCTAACATTTTTAACTAGTTGCTAACTTTTTTAACTAGTTGCTAACATTTTTAACTAGTTGCTATTATTTTTAACTAGTTGCTAACATTTTTAACTAGTTGCTAACATTTTTAACTAGTTGCTAACATTTTTAACTAGTTGCTAACATTTTTAACTAGTTGCTAACATTTTTAACTAGTTGCTAACATTTTTAACTAGTTGCTAACATTTTTAACTAGTTGCTAACATTTTTAACTAGTTGCTAACATTTTTAACTAGTTGCTAACATTTTTAACTAGTTGCTAACATTTTTAACTAGTTGCTAACATTTTTAACTAGTTGCTAACATTTTTAACTAGTTGCTAACATTTTTAACTAGTTGCTAACATTTTTAACTAGTTGCTAACATTTTTAACTAGTTGCTAACATTTTTAACTAGTTGCTAACATTTTTAACTAGTTGCTAACATTTTTAACTAGTTGCTAACATTTTTAACTAGTTGCTAACATTTTTAACCAGTTGCTAACATTTTTAACTAGTTGCTAACATTTTTAACTAGTTGCTAACATTTTTAACTAGTTGCTAACATTTTTAACTAGTTGCTAACATTTTTAACTAGTTGCTAACATTTTTAACTATTTGCTAACATTTTTAACTAGTTGCTAACATTTTTAACTAGTTGCTAACATTTTTTACTAGTTTCTAACATTTTTTACTAGTTTCTAACATTTTTGACTAGTTTCTAACATTTTTGACTAGTTGCTAACATTTTTGACTAGTTGCTAACATTTTTGACTAGTTGCTAACATTTTTGACCAGTTGCTAACATCTATGATAATATTCATACTAACACTACTCACTGCGTTAATTTTACATTTTTATGCTTTTTTATAGTCTTAATTATATATTACTTTGCAGAAATGAATAATGCATTTCAAAGTATGGAGAGGACTAGCAGCATGAATACTCTTCAACATAGGACTGGATATAACAATATGGAAGGGACTAGCAACTTGACTACTATACAACATTGGACTGGACATAGCAGTATGGAAGGGACTAGCAGCTTGACTACTCTTCAACATAGGACTGGACACGGCAGTATGGAAGGGACTAGCAGGGTGACTACTGTACAACATAGGACTGGACATAACACTAAGGATGGGACTAGCAGCTAGACTACTCTTCAGCATAGGACTGGATATAACCGTATGGAAGGGACTAGCAGCTAGACTACTCTTCAGCATAGGACTGGATATAACAGTAGGGAAGGGACTAGCAGCTTGACTACTCATCAACTTTGGACTGGATATAACTGTATGGAAGGGACTAGTAGCATGAATACTCTTCAACATAGGACTGGATATAACAGTATGGAAGGAACTAGCAGCTTGACAACTCTTTAACATAGGACTGGATATAACAGTATGGAGGGGTCTAGCAGCTTGACTACTCTTCAACATAGGACTGCAATTCACAGCCTGACTACTGTTCAATTGCCAACTGGACTATTGCTAACATTCATATTAATTGCTAACATTCATATTAATTGCTAACATTCATTATAATTGCTAACATTCATATTAATTGCTAACATTCATATTCATTGCTAACATTCATATTAATTGCTAACAGCCATACTGATATTCATACTATACAGGATTTCATACGAACATTGTACTCACTGCGTTAATTTTACATTTTTATAATGCTTTTTTTATATTCTTAATTATTTATTAATTTGCGGAAATGAATACCGCATTTCAAAGTATGGAATGGTCTAGCAGCCTGACCAATCTTAAACATTAGACTGGATATAACAGTATGGAAGGGACAAGCAGCGTGACTACTATACAACATAGGACTGGATATAACAGTATGGAAGGGACTTGCAGCTTGACTACTCTTCAACATAGGGCAGGATATACCAGTTTGGTAGATACTAGCAGGTCGACTACTCTTCATAGGACTGGATATAACAGTATGGAAGGGATTAGCAGCGTGACTACTATACAACATAGGACTGGACATAACAGTATGGAAGGGACTAGCAGCTTGACTACTCTTCAACTTAGGACAGAAATTCACTGCCTGACTACTGTTCAATTGCGAACTGGACTATTGCTAACATTCATACTAATTGCTAACATTCATACTAATTGCTAACATTCATACTGATTGCTAACATTCATACTAATTGCTAACATTCATACTGATTGCTAACATTCATACTGATTGCTAACATTTTTAACTAGTTGCTAACATTTTTAACTAGTTGCTAACATTTTTAACTAGTTGCTAACATTTTTAACTAGTTGCTAACATTTTAACTAGTTGCTAACATTTTTAACTAGTTGCTAACATTTTTAACTAGTTGCTAACATTTTTAACTAGTTGCTAACATTTTTAACTAGTTGCTAACATTTTTAACTAGTTGCTAACATTTTTAACTAGTTGCTAACATTTTTAACTAGTTGCTAACATTTTTAACTAGTTGCTAACATTTTTGACTAGTTGCTAACATTTTTGACTAGTTGCTAACATTTTTGACTAGTTGCTAACATTTTTGACTAGTTGCTAACATTTTTGACTAGTTGCTAACATTTTTGACTAGTTGCTAACATTTTTGACTAGTTGCTAACATTTTTGACTAGTTGCTAACATTTTTGACTAGTTGCTAACATTTTTGACTAGTTGCTAACATCTATGATAATATTCATACTAACACTACTCACTGCGTTAATTTTACATTTTTATGCTTTTTTATAGTCTTAATTATATATTACTTTGCAGAAATGAATAATGCATTTCAAAGTATGGAGAGGACTAGCAGCATGAATACTCTTCAACATAGGACTGGATATAACAATATGGAAGGGACTAGCAGCTTGACTACTATACAACATAGGACTGGACATAGCAGTATGGAAGGCACTAGCAGCTTGACTACTCTTCAACATAGGACTGGACACGGCAGTATGGAAGGGACTAGCAGGGTGACTACTGTACAACATAGGACTGGACATAACACTAAGGATGGGACTAGCAGCTAGACTACTCTTCAGCATAGGACTGGATATAACCGTATGGAAGGGACTAGCAGCTAGACTACTCTTCAGCATAGGACTGGATATAACAGTAGGGAAGGGACTAGCAGCTTGACTACTCATCAACTTTGGACTGGATATAACTGTATGGAAGGGACTAGTAGCTTGAATACTCTTCAACATAGGACTGGATATAACAGTATGGAAGGAACTAGCAGCTTGACAACTCTTTAACATAGGACTGGATATAACAGTATGGAGGGGTCTAGCAGCTTGACTACTCTTCAACATAGGACTGCAATTCACAGCCTGACTACTGTTCAATTGCCAACTGGACTATTGCTAACATTCATATTAATTGCTAACATTCATTATAATTGCTAACATTCATATTAATTGCTAACATTCATATTAATTGCTAACATTCATATTAATTGCTAACATTCATATTAATTGCTAACAGCCATACTGATATTCATACTATACAGGATTTCATACGAACAGTGTACTCACTGCGTTAATTTTACATTTTTATAATGCTTTTTTTATATTCTTAATTATTTATTAATTTGCAGAAATGAATACCGCATTTCAAAGTATGGAATGGTCTAGCAGCCTGACCAATCTTAAACATTAGACTGGATATAACAGTATGGAAGGGACAAGCAGCGTGACTACTATACAACATAGGACTGGATATAACAGTATGGAAGGGACTAGCAGCTTGACTACTCTTCAACATAGGGCAGGATATACCAGTTTGGTAGATACTAGCAGATTGACTACTCTTCATAGGACTGGATATAACAGTATGGAAGGGACTAGCAGCTAGACTACTCTTCAACATAGGACTGGACATAACTCTATGGAAGGGACTAGCAGCTTGACTACTCTTCAGCATAGGTCAGGATATAACAGTTTGGTAGATACTAGCAGGTCGACTACTCTTCATAGGACTGGATATAACAGTATGGAAGGGATTAGCAGCGTGACTACTATACAACATAGGACTGGACATAACAGTATGGAAGGGACTAGCAGCTTGACTACTCTTCAACTTAGGACAGAAATTCACTGCCTGACTACTGTTCAATTGCGAACTGGACTATTGCTAACATTCATACTAATTGCTAACATTCATACTAATTGCTAACATTCATACTGATTGCTAACATTCATACTAATTGCTAACATTCATACTGATTGCTAACATTCATACTGATTGCTAACATTTTTAACTAGTTGCTAACATTTTTAACTAGTTGCTAACATTTTTAACTAGTTGCTATTATTTTTAACTAGTTGCTAACATTTTTAACTAGTTGCTATTATTTTTAACTAGTTGCTATTATTTTTAACTAGTTGCTAACATTTTTAACTAGTTGCTAACATTTTTAACTAGTTGCTAACATTTTTAACTAGTTGCTAACATTTTTAACTAGTTGCTAACATTTTTAACTAGTTGCTAACATTTTTAACTAGTTGCTAACATTTTTAACTAGTTGCTAACATTTTTAACTAGTTGCTAACATTTTTAACTAGTTGCTAACATTTTTAACTAGTTGCTAACATTTTTAACTAGTTGCTAACATTTTTAACTAGTTGCTAACATTTTTAACTAGTTGCTAACATTTTTAACTAGTTGCTAACATTTTTAACTAGTTGCTAACATTTTTAACTAGTTGCTAACATTTTTAACTAGTTGCTAACATTTTTAACTAGTTGCTAACATTTTTAACTAGTTGCTAACATTTTTAACTAGTTGCTAACATTTTTAACTAGTTGCTAACATTTTTAACTAGTTGCTAACATTTTTAACTAGTTGCTAACATTTTTAACTAGTTGCTAACATTTTTAACTAGTTGCTAACATTTTTAACTAGTTGCTAACATTTTTAACTAGTTGCTAATATTTTTAACTAGTTGCTAACATTTTTAACTAGTTGCTAACATTTTTAACTAGTTGCTAACATTTTTAACTAGTTGCTAACATTTTTATCTAGTTGCTAACATTTTTAACTAGTTGCTAACATTTTTAACTAGTTGCTAACATTTTTAACTAGTTGCTAACATTTTTAACTAGTTGCTAACATTTTTAACTAGTTGCTAACATTTTTAACTAGTTGCTAACATTTTTAACTAGTTGCTAACATTTTTAACTAGTTGCTAACATTTTTAACTAGTTGCTAACATTTTTATCTAGTTGCTAACATTTTTAACTAGTTGCTAACATTTTTAACTAGTTGCTAACATTTTTAACTAGTTGCTAACATTTTTAACTAGTTGCTAACATTTTTTACTAGTTGCTAACATTTTTGACTAGTTGCTAACATTTTTGACCAGTTGCTAACATCTATGATAATATTCATACTAACACTACTCACTGCGTTAATTTTACATTTTTATGCTTTTTTATAGTCTTAATTATATATTACTTTGCAGAAATGAATAATGCATTTCAAAGTATGGAGAGGACTAGCAGCATGAATACTCTTCAACATAGGACTGGATATAACAATATGGAAGGGACTAGCAACTTGACTACTATACAACATAGGACTGGACATAGCAGTATGGAAGGGACTAGCAGCTTGACTACTCTTCAACATAGGACTGGACACGGCAGTATGGAAGGGACTAGCAGGGTGACTACTGTACAACATAGGACTGGACATAACACTAAGGATGGGACTAGCAGCTAGACTACTCTTCAGCATAGGACTGGATATAACCGTATGGAAGGGACTAGCAGCTAGACTACTCTTCAGCATAGGACTGGATATAACAGTAGGGAAGGGACTAGCAGCTTGACTACTCATCAACTTTGGACTGGATATAACTGTATGGAAGGGACTAGTAGCTTGAATACTCTTCAACATAGGACTGGATATAACAGTATGGAAGGAACTAGCAGCTTGACAACTCTTTAACATAGGACTGGATATAACAGTATGGAGGGGTCTAGCATCTTGACTACTCTTCAACATAGGACTGCAATTCACAGCCTGACTACTGTTCAATTGCCAACTGGACTATTGCTAACATTCATATTAATTGCTAACATTCATATTAATTGCTAACATTCATATTAATTGCTAACATTCATATTCATTGCTAACATTCATATTAATTGCTAACAGCCATACTGATATTCATACTATACAGGATTTCATACGAACATTGTACTCACTGCGTTAATTTTACATTTTTATAATGCTTTTTTTATATTCTTAATTATTTATATTTGCGGAAATGAATACCGCATTTCAAAGTATGGAATGGTCTAGCAGCCTGACCAATCTTAAACATTAGACTGGATATAACAGTATGGAAGGGACAAGCAGCGTGACTACTATACAACATAGGACTGGATATAACAGTATGGAAGGGACTAGCAGCTTGACTACTCTTCAGCATAGGTCAGGATATAACAGTTTGGTAGATACTAGCAGGTCGACTACTCTTCATAGGACTGGATATAACAGTATGGAAGGGATTAGCAGCGTGACTACTATACAACATAGGACTGGACATAACAGTATGGAAGGGACTAGCAGCTTGACTACTCTTCAACTTAGGACAGAAATTCACTGCCTGACTACTGTTCAATTGCGAACTGGACTATTGCTAACATTCATACTAATTGCTAACATTCATACTAATTGCTAACATTCCTACTGATTGCTAACATTCATACTAATTGCTAACATTCATACTGATTGCTAACATTCATACTGATTGCTAACATTTTTAACAAGTTGCTAACATTTTTAACTAGTTGCTAACATTTTTAACTAGTTGCTAACATTTTTAACTAGTTGCTAACATTTTTAACTAGTTGCTAACATTTTTAACTAGTTGCTAACATTTTTAACTAGTTGCTAACATTTTTAACTAGTTGCTAACATTTTAACTAGTTGCTAACATTTTTAACTAGTTGCTAACATTTTTAACTAGTTGCTAACATTTTTAACTAGTTGCTAACATTTTTAACTAGTTGCTAACATTTTTAACTAGTTGCTAACATTTTTAACTAGTTGCTAACATTTTTAACTAGTTGCTAACATTTTTAACTAGTTGCTAACATTTTTAACTAGTTGCTAACATTTTTGACTAGTTGCTAACATTTTTGACTAGTTGCTAACATTTTTGACTAGTTGCTAACATTTTTGACTAGTTGCTAACATTTTTGACTAGTTGCTAACATTTTTGACTAGTTGCTAACATTTTTGACTAGTTGCTAACATCTATGATAATATTCATACTAACACTACTCACTGCGTTAATTTTACATTTTTATGCTTTTTTATAGTCTTAATTATATATTACTTTGCAGAAATGAATAATGCATTTCAAAGTATGGAGAGGACTAGCAGCATGAATACTCTTCAACATAGGACTGGATATAACAATATGGAAGGGACTAGCAGCTTGACTACTATACAACATAGGACTGGACATAGCAGTATGGAAGGGACTAGCAGCTTGACTACTCTTCAACATAGGACTGGACACGGCAGTATGGAAGGGACTAGCAGGGTGACTACTGTACAACATAGGACTGGACATAACACTAAGGATGGGACTAGCAGCTAGACTACTCTTCAGCATAGGACTGGATATAACCGTATGGAAGGGACTAGCAGCTAGACTACTCTTCAGCATAGGACTGGATATAACAGTAGGGAAGGGACTAGCAGCTTGACTACTCATCAACTTTGGACTGGATATAACTGTATGGAAGGGACTAGTAGCTTGAATACTCTTCAACATAGGACTGGATATAACAGTATGGAAGGAACTAGCAGCTTGACAACTCTTTAACATAGGACTGGATATAACAGTATGGAGGGGTCTAGCAGCTTGACTACTCTTCAACATAGGACTGCAATTCACAGCCTGACTACTGTTCAATTGCCAACTGGACTATTGCTAACATTCATATTAATTGCTAACATTCATATTAATTGCTAACATTCATTATAATTGCTAACATTCATATTAATTGCTAACATTCATATTAATTGCTAACATTCATATTAATTGCTAACATTCATATTAATTGCTAACAGCCATACTGATATTCATACTATACAGGATTTCATACGAACAGTGTACTCACTGCGTTAATTTTACATTTTTATAATGCTTTTTTTATATTCTTAATTATTTATTAATTTGCAGAAATGAATACCGCATTTCAAAGTATGGAATGGTCTAGCAGCCTGACCAATCTTAAACATTAGACTGGATATAACAGTATGGAAGGGACAAGCAGCGTGACTACTATACAACATAGGACTGGATATAACAGTATGGAAGGGACTAGCAGCTTGACTACTCTTCAACATAGGGCAGGATATACCAGTTTGGTAGATACTAGCAGATTGACTACTCTTCATAGGACTGGATATAACAGTATGGAAGGGACTAGCAGCTAGACTACTCTTCAACATAGGACTGGACATAACTCTATGGAAGGGACTAGCAGCTTGACTACTCTTCAGCATAGGTCAGGATATAACAGTTTGGTAGATACTAGCAGGTCGACTACTCTTCATAGGACTGGATATAACAGTATGGAAGGGATTAGCAGCGTGACTACTATACAACATAGGACTGGACATAACAGTATGGAAGGGACTAGCAGCTTGACTACTCTTCAACTTAGGACAGAAATTCACTGCCTGACTACTGTTCAATTGCGAACTGGACTATTGCTAACATTCATACTAATTGCTAACATTCATACTAATTGCTAACATTCATACTGATTGCTAACATTCATACTAATTGCTAACATTCATACTGATTGCTAACATTCATACTGATTGCTAACATTTTTAACTAGTTGCTAACATTTTTAACTAGTTGCTAACATTTTTAACTAGTTGCTAACATTTTTAACTAGTTGCTAACATTTTTAACTAGTTGCTAACATTTTTAACTAGTTGCTAACATTTTTAACTAGTTGCTAACATTTTTAACTAGTTGCTAACATTTTTAACTAGTTGCTAACATTTTTAACTAGTTGCTAACATTTTTAACTAGTTGCTAACATTTTTAACTAGTTGCTAACATTTTTAACTAGTTGCTAACATTTTTAACTAGTTGCTAACATTTTTAACTAGTTGCTAACATTTTTAACTAGTTGCTAACATTTTTAACTAGTTGCTAACATTTTTAACTAGTTGCTAACATTTTTAACTAGTTGCTAACATTTTTAACTAGTTGCTAACATTTTTAACTAGTTGCTAACATTTTTAACTAGTTGCTAACATTTTTAACTAGTTGCTAACATTTTTAACTAGTTGCTAACATTTTTAACTAGTTGCTAACATTTTTAACTAGTTGCTAACATTTTTAACTAGTTGCTAACATTTTTAACTAGTTGCTAACATTTTTAACTAGTTGCTAACATTTTTAACTAGTTGCTAACATTTTTAACTAGTTGCTAACATTTTTAACTAGTTGCTAACATTTTTATCTAGTTGCTAACATTTTTAACTAGTTGCTAACATTTTTAACTAGTTGCTAACATTTTTAACTAGTTGCTAACATTTTTAACTAGTTGCTAACATTTTTAACTAGTTGCTAACATTTTTTACTAGTTGCTAACATTTTTGACTAGTTGCTAACATTTTTGACCAGTTGCTAACATCTATGATAATATTCATACTAACACTACTCACTGCGTTAATTTTACATTTTTATGCTTTTTTATAGTCTTAATTATATATTACTTTGCAGAAATGAATAATGCATTTCAAAGTATGGAGAGGACTAGCAGCATGAATACTCTTCAACATAGGACTGGATATAACAATATGGAAGGGACTAGCAACTTGACTACTATACAACATAGGACTGGACATAGCAGTATGGAAGGGACTAGCAGCTTGACTACTCTTCAACATAGGACTGGACACGGCAGTATGGAAGGGACTAGCAGGGTGACTACTGTACAACATAGGACTGGACATAACACTAAGGATGGGACTAGCAGCTAGACTACTCTTCAGCATAGGACTGGATATAACCGTATGGAAGGGACTAGCAGCTAGACTACTCTTCAGCATAGGACTGGATATAACAGTAGGGAAGGGACTAGCAGCTTGACTACTCATCAACTTTGGACTGGATATAACTGTATGGAAGGGACTAGTAGCTTGAATACTCTTCAACATAGGACTGGATATAACAGTATGGAAGGAACTAGCAGCTTGACAACTCTTTAACATAGGACTGGATATAACAGTATGGAGGGGTCTAGCATCTTGACTACTCTTCAACATAGGACTGCAATTCACAGCCTGACTACTGTTCAATTGCCAACTGGACTATTGCTAACATTCATATTAATTGCTAACATTCATATTAATTGCTAACATTCATATTAATTGCTAACATTCATATTCATTGCTAACATTCATATTAATTGCTAACAGCCATACTGATATTCATACTATACAGGATTTCATACGAACATTGTACTCACTGCGTTAATTTTACATTTTTATAATGCTTTTTTTATATTCTTAATTATTTATATTTGCGGAAATGAATACCGCATTTCAAAGTATGGAATGGTCTAGCAGCCTGACCAATCTTAAACATTAGACTGGATATAACAGTATGGAAGGGACAAGCAGCGTGACTACTATACAACATAGGACTGGATATAACAGTATGGAAGGGACTAGCAGCTTGACTACTCTTCAGCATAGGTCAGGATATAACAGTTTGGTAGATACTAGCAGGTCGACTACTCTTCATAGGACTGGATATAACAGTATGGAAGGGATTAGCAGCGTGACTACTATACAACATAGGACTGGACATAACAGTATGGAAGGGACTAGCAGCTTGACTACTCTTCAACTTAGGACAGAAATTCACTGCCTGACTACTGTTCAATTGCGAACTGGACTATTGCTAACATTCATACTAATTGCTAACATTCATACTAATTGCTAACATTCCTACTGATTGCTAACATTCATACTAATTGCTAACATTCATACTGATTGCTAACATTCATACTGATTGCTAACATTTTTAACAAGTTGCTAACATTTTTAACTAGTTGCTAACATTTTTAACTAGTTGCTAACATTTTTAACTAGTTGCTAACATTTTTAACTAGTTGCTAACATTTTTAACTAGTTGCTAACATTTTTAACTAGTTGCTAACATTTTTAACTAGTTGCTAACATTTTAACTAGTTGCTAACATTTTTAACTAGTTGCTAACATTTTTAACTAGTTGCTAACATTTTTAACTAGTTGCTAACATTTTTAACTAGTTGCTAACATTTTTAACTAGTTGCTAACATTTTTAACTAGTTGCTAACATTTTTAACTAGTTGCTAACATTTTTAACTAGTTGCTAACATTTTTAACTAGTTGCTAACATTTTTGACTAGTTGCTAACATTTTTGACTAGTTGCTAACATTTTTGACTAGTTGCTAACATTTTTGACTAGTTGCTAACATTTTTGACTAGTTGCTAACATTTTTGACTAGTTGCTAACATTTTTGACTAGTTGCTAACATCTATGATAATATTCATACTAACACTACTCACTGCGTTAATTTTACATTTTTATGCTTTTTTATAGTCTTAATTATATATTACTTTGCAGAAATGAATAATGCATTTCAAAGTATGGAGAGGACTAGCAGCATGAATACTCTTCAACATAGGACTGGATATAACAATATGGAAGGGACTAGCAGCTTGACTACTATACAACATAGGACTGGACATAGCAGTATGGAAGGGACTAGCAGCTTGACTACTCTTCAACATAGGACTGGACACGGCAGTATGGAAGGGACTAGCAGGGTGACTACTGTACAACATAGGACTGGACATAACACTAAGGATGGGACTAGCAGCTAGACTACTCTTCAGCATAGGACTGGATATAACCGTATGGAAGGGACTAGCAGCTAGACTACTCTTCAGCATAGGACTGGATATAACAGTAGGGAAGGGACTAGCAGCTTGACTACTCATCAACTTTGGACTGGATATAACTGTATGGAAGGGACTAGTAGCTTGAATACTCTTCAACATAGGACTGGATATAACAGTATGGAAGGAACTAGCAGCTTGACAACTCTTTAACATAGGACTGGATATAACAGTATGGAGGGGTCTAGCAGCTTGACTACTCTTCAACATAGGACTGCAATTCACAGCCTGACTACTGTTCAATTGCCAACTGGACTATTGCTAACATTCATATTAATTGCTAACATTCATATTAATTGCTAACATTCATTATAATTGCTAACATTCATATTAATTGCTAACATTCATATTAATTGCTAACATTCATATTAATTGCTAACATTCATATTAATTGCTAACAGCCATACTGATATTCATACTATACAGGATTTCATACGAACAGTGTACTCACTGCGTTAATTTTACATTTTTATAATGCTTTTTTTATATTCTTAATTATTTATTAATTTGCAGAAATGAATACCGCATTTCAAAGTATGGAATGGTCTAGCAGCCTGACCAATCTTAAACATTAGACTGGATATAACAGTATGGAAGGGACAAGCAGCGTGACTACTATACAACATAGGACTGGATATAACAGTATGGAAGGGACTAGCAGCTTGACTACTCTTCAACATAGGGCAGGATATACCAGTTTGGTAGATACTAGCAGATTGACTACTCTTCATAGGACTGGATATAACAGTATGGAAGGGACTAGCAGCTAGACTACTCTTCAACATAGGACTGGACATAACTCTATGGAAGGGACTAGCAGCTTGACTACTCTTCAGCATAGGTCAGGATATAACAGTTTGGTAGATACTAGCAGGTCGACTACTCTTCATAGGACTGGATATAACAGTATGGAAGGGATTAGCAGCGTGACTACTATACAACATAGGACTGGACATAACAGTATGGAAGGGACTAGCAGCTTGACTACTCTTCAACTTAGGACAGAAATTCACTGCCTGACTACTGTTCAATTGCGAACTGGACTATTGCTAACATTCATACTAATTGCTAACATTCATACTAATTGCTAACATTCATACTGATTGCTAACATTCATACTAATTGCTAACATTCATACTGATTGCTAACATTCATACTGATTGCTAACATTTTTAACTAGTTGCTAACATTTTTAACTAGTTGCTAACATTTTTAACTAGTTGCTAACATTTTTAACTAGTTGCTAACATTTTTAACTAGTTGCTAACATTTTTAACTAGTTGCTAACATTTTTAACTAGTTGCTAACATTTTTAACTAGTTGCTAACATTTTTAACTAGTTGCTAACATTTTTAACTAGTTGCTAACATTTTTAACTAGTTGCTAACATTTTTAACTAGTTGCTAACATTTTTAACTAGTTGCTAACATTTTTAACTAGTTGCTAACATTTTTAACTAGTTGCTAACATTTTTAACTAGTTGCTAACATTTTTAACTAGTTGCTAACATTTTTAACTAGTTGCTAACATTTTTAACTAGTTGCTAACATTTTTAACTAGTTGCTAACATTTTTAACTAGTTGCTAACATTTTTAACTAGTTGCTAACATTTTTAACTAGTTGCTAACATTTTTAACTAGTTGCTAACATTTTTAACTAGTTGCTAACATTTTTAACTAGTTGCTAACATTTTTAACTAGTTGCTAACATTTTTAACTAGTTGCTAACATTTTTAACTAGTTGCTAACATTTTTAACTAGTTGCTAACATTTTTAACTAGTTGCTAACATTTTTAACTAGTTGCTAACATTTTTAACTAGTTGCTAACATTTTTAACTAGTTGCTAACATTTTTAACTAGTTGCTAACATTTTTAACTAGTTGCTAACATTTTTAACTAGTTGCTAACATTTTTAACTAGTTGCTAACATTTTTAACTAGTTGCTAACATTTTTAACTAGTTGCTAACATTTTTAACTAGTTGCTAACATTTTTAACTAGTTGCTAACATTTTTAACTAGTTGCTAACATTTTTAACTAGTTGCTAACATTTTTAACTAGTTGCTAACATTTTTAACTAGTTGCTAACATTTTTAACTAGTTGCTAACATTTTTAACTAGTTGCTAACATTTTTAACTAGTTGCTAACATTTTTAACTAGTTGCTAACATTTTTAACTAGTTGCTAACATTTTTGACTAGTTGCTAACATTTTTGACCAGTTGCTAACATTTTTGACCAGTTGCTAACATTTTTGACCAGTTGCTAACATTTTTGACCAGTTGCTAACATTGTTTACTAGTTGCTAACTTTGTTTACTAGTTGCTAACATTTTTTACTAGTTGCTAACATTTTTTACTAGTTGCTAACATTTTTTACTAGTTGCTAACATTTTTTACTAGTTGCTAACATTTTTTACTAGTTGCTAACATTTTTTACTAGTTGCTAACATTTTTTACTAGTTGCTAACATTTTTTACTAGTTGCTAACATTTTTGACTAGTTGCTAACATTTTTGACCAGTTGCTAACATCTATGATAATATTCATACTAACACTACTCACTGCGTTAATTTTACATTTTTATGCTTTTTTATAGTCTTAATTATATATTACTTTGCAGAAATGAATAATGCATTTCAAAGTATGGAGAGGACTAGCAGCATGAATACTCTTCAACATAGGACTGGATATAACAATATGGAAGGGACTAGCAACTTGACTACTATACAACATAGGACTGGACATAGCAGTATGGAAGGGACTAGCAGCTTGACTACTCTTCAACATAGGACTGGACACGGCAGTATGGAAGGGACTAGCAGGGTGACTACTGTACAACATAGGACTGGACATAACACTAAGGATGGGACTAGCAGCTAGACTACTCTTCAGCATAGGACTGGATATAACCGTATGGAAGGGACTAGCAGCTAGACTACTCTTCAGCATAGGACTGGATATAACAGTAGGGAAGGGACTAGCAGCTTGACTACTCATCAACTTTGGACTGGATATAACTGTATGGAAGGGACTAGTAGCTTGAATACTCTTCAACATAGGACTGGATATAACAGTATGGAAGGAACTAGCAGCTTGACAACTCTTTAACATAGGACTGGATATAACAGTATGGAGGGGTCTAGCATCTTGACTACTCTTCAACATAGGACTGCAATTCACAGCCTGACTACTGTTCAATTGCCAACTGGACTATTGCTAACATTCATATTAATTGCTAACATTCATATTAATTGCTAACATTCATATTAATTGCTAACATTCATATTAATTGCTAACATTCATATTAATTGCTAACAGCCATACTGATATTCATACTATACAGGATTTCATACGAACAGTGTACTCACTGCGTTAATTTTACATTTTTATAATGCTTTTTTTATATTCTTAATTATTTATTAATTTGCAGAAATGAATACCGCATTTCAAAGTATGGAATGGTCTAGCAGCCTGACCAATCTTAAACATTAGACTGGATATAACAGTATGGAAGGGACAAGCAGCGTGACTACTATTCAACATAGGACTGGATATAACAGTATGGAAGGGACTAGCAGCTTGACTACTCTTCAACATAGGGCAGGATATACCAGTTTGGTAGATACTAGCAGATTGACTACTCTTCATAGAACTGGATATAACAGTATGGAAGGGACTAGCAGCTAGACTACTCTTCAACATAGGACTGGACATAACTCTATGGAAGGGACTAGCAGCTTGACTACTCTTCAGCATAGGTCAGGATATAACAGTTTGGTAGATACTAGCAGGTCGACTACTCTTCATAGGACTGGATATAACAGTATGGAAGGGATTAGCAGCGTGACTACTATACAACATAGGACTGGACATAACAGTATGGAAGGGACTAGCAGCTTGACTACTCTTCAACTTAGGACAGAAATTCACTGCCTGACTACTGTTCAATTGCGAACTGGACTATTGCTAACATTCATACTAATTGCTAACATTCATACTAATTGCTAACATTCATACTGATTGCTAACATTCATACTAATTGCTAACATTCATACTGATTGCTAAGATTCATACTGATTGCTAACATTTTTAACTAGTTGCTAACATTTTTAACTAGTTGCTAACATTTTTAACTAGTTGCTATTATTTTTAACTAGTTGCTAACATTTTTAACTAGTTGCTAACATTTTTAACTAGTTGCTAACATTTTTAACTAGTTGCTAACATTTTTAACTAGTTGCTAACATTTTTAACTAGTTGCTAACATTTTTAACTAGTTGCTAACATTTTTAACTAGTTGCTAACATTTTTAACTAGTTGCTAACATTTTTAACTAGTTGCTAACATTTTTAACTAGTTGCTAACATTTTTAACTAGTTGATAACATTTTTAACTAGTTGCTAACATTTTTAACTAGTTGCTAACATTTTTAACTAGTTGCTAACATTTTTAACTAGTTGCTAACATTTTTAACTAGTTGCTAACATTTTTAACTAGTTGCTAACATTTTTAACTAGTTGCTAACATTTTTAACTAGTTGCTAACATTTTTAACTAGTTGCTAACATTTTTAACTAGTTGCTAACATTTTTAACTAGTTGCTAACATTTTTAACTAGTTGCTAACATTTTTAACTAGTTGCTAACATTTTTAACTAGTTGCTAACATTTTTAACTAGTTGCTAACATTGTTTACTAGTTGCTAACAATGTTTACTAGTTGTTAACATTGTTTACTAGTTGCTAACATTGTTTACTAGTTGCTAACATTGTTTACTAGTTGCTAACATTGTTTACTAGTTGCTAACATTGTTTACTAGTTGCTAACATTGTTTACTAGTTGCTAACATTGTTTACTAGTTGCTAACATTTTTTACTAGTTGCTAACATTTTTTACAAGTTGCTAATATTTTTGACTAGTTGCTAACATTTTTGACCAGTTGCTAATATTTTTGACCAGTTGCTAACATTGTTTACTAGTTGCTAACATTGTTTACTAGTTGCTAACTTTGTTTAGTAGTTGCTAACTTTTTTACTAGTTGCTAACATTTTTTACTAGTTGCTAACATTTTTGACTAGTTGCTAACATTTTTGACTAGTTGCTAACATTTTTGACTAGTTGCTAACATTTTTGACCAGTTGCTAACATCTATGATAATATTCATACTAACACTACTCACTGCGTTAATTTTACATTTTTATGCTTTTTTATAGTCTTAATTATATATTACTTTGCAGAAATGAATAATGCATTTCAAAGTATGGAGAGGACTAGCAGCATGAATACTCTTCAACATAGGACTGGATATAACAATATGGAAGGGACTAGCAACTTGACTACTGTACAACATAGGACTGGACATAACACTAAGGATGGGACTAGCAGCTAGACTACTCTTCAGCATAGGACTGGATATAACCGTATGGAAGGGACTAGCAGCTAGACTACTCTTCAGCATAGGACTGGATATAACAGTAGGGAAGGGACTAGCAGCTTGACTACTCATCAACTTTGGACTGGATATAACTGTATGGAAGGGACTAGTAGCTTGAATACTCTTCAACATAGGACTGGATATAACAGTATGGAGGGGTCTAGCAGCTTGACTACTCTTCAACATAGGACTGCAATTCACAGCCTGACTACTGTTCAATTGCCAACTGGACTATTGCTAACATTCATATTAATTGCTAACATTCATATTAATTGCTAACATTCATTATAATTGCTAACATTCATATTAATTGCTAACATTCATATTAATTGCTAACATTCATATTAATTGCTAACAGCCATACTGATATTCATACTATACAGGATTTCATACGAACATTGTACTCACTGCGTTAATTTTACATTTTTATAATGCTTTTTTTATATTCTTAATTATTTATTAATTTGCGGAAATGAATACCGCATTTCAAAGTATGGAATGGTCTAGCAGCCTGACCAATCTTAAACATTAGACTGGATATAACAGTATGGAAGGGACAAGCAGCGTGACTACTATACAACATAGGACTGGATATAACAGTATGGAAGGGACTAGCAGCTTGACTACTCTTCAACTTAGGACAGAAATTCACTGCCTGACTACTGTTCAATTGCGAACTGGACTATTGCTAACATTCATACTAATTGCTAACATTCATACTAATTGCTAACATTCATACTGATTGCTAACATTCATACTAATTGCTAACATTCATACTGATTGCTAACATTCATACTGATTGCTAACATTTTTAACTAGTTGCTAACATTTTTAACTAGTTGCTAACATTTTTAACTAGTTGCTAACATTTTTAACTAGTTGCTAACATTTTTGACTAGTTGCTAACATTTTTGACTAGTTGCTAACATTTTTTACTAGTTGCTAACATTTTTGACTAGTTGCTAACATTTTTGACTAGTTGCTAACATCTATCATAATTTTCATACGAACAGTGTACTCACTGCGTTAATTTTACATTTTTATAATGCTTTTTTTATATTCTTAATTATTTATTAATTTGCAGAAATGAATACCGCATTTCAAAGTATGGAATGGTCTAGCAGCCTGACCAATCTTAAACATTAGACTGGATATAACAGTATGGAAGGGACAAGCAGCGTGACTACTATTCAACATAGGACTGGATATAACAGTATGGAAGGGACTTGCAGCTTGACTATTCTTCAACATAGGGCAGGATATACCAGTTTGGTAGATACTAGCAGATTGACTACTCTTCATAGAACTGGATATAACAGTATGGAAGGGACTAGCAGCTAGACTACTCTTCAACATAGGACTGGACATAACTCTATGGAAGGGACTAGCAGCTTGACTACTCTTCAGCATAGGTCAGGATATAACAGTTTGGTAGATACTAGCAGGTCGACTACTCTTCATAGGACTGGATATAACAGTATGGAAGGGATTAGCAGCGTGACTACTATACAACATAGGACTGGACATAACAGTATGGAAGGGACTAGCAGCTTGACTACTCTTCAACTTAGGACAGAAATTCACTGCCTGACTACTGTTCAATTGCGAACTGGACTATTGCTAACATTCATACTAATTGCTAACATTCATACTAATTGCTAACATTCATACTGATTGCTAACATTCATACTAATTGCTAACATTCATACTGATTGCTAAGATTCATACTGATTGCTAACATTTTTAACTAGTTGCTAACATTTTTAACTAGTTGCTAACATTTTTAACTAGTTGCTATTATTTTTAACTAGTTGCTAACATTTTTAACTAGTTGCTAACATTTTTAACTAGTTGCTAACATTTTTAACTAGTTGCTAACATTTTTAACTAGTTGCTAACATTTTTAACTAGTTGCTAACATTTTTAACTAGTTGCTAACATTTTTAACTAGTTGCTAACATTTTTAACTAGTTGCTAACATTTTTAACTAGTTGCTAACATTTTTAACTAGTTGATAACATTTTTAACTAGTTGCTAACATTTTTAACTAGTTGCTAACATTTTTAACTAGTTGCTAACATTTTTAACTAGTTGCTAACATTTTTAACTAGTTGCTAACATTTTTAACTAGTTGCTAACATTTTTAACTAGTTGCTAACATTTTTAACTAGTTGCTAACATTTTTAACTAGTTGCTAACATTTTTAACTAGTTGCTAACATTTTTAACTAGTTGCTAACATTTTTAACTAGTTGCTAACATTTTTAACTAGTTGCTAACATTTTTAACTAGTTGCTAACATTTTTAACTATTTGCTAACATTTTTAACTAGTTGCTAACATTTTTAACTAGTTGCTAACATTTTTAACTAGTTGCTAACATTTTTAACTAGTTGCTAACATTTTTAACTAGTTGCTAACATTGTTTACTAGTTGCTAACAATGTTTACTAGTTGTTAACATTGTTTACTAGTTGCTAACATTGTTTACTAGTTGCTAACATTGTTTACTAGTTGCTAACATTGTTTACTAGTTGCTAACATTGTTTACTAGTTGCTAACATTGTTTACTAGTTGCTAACATTGTTTACTAGTTGCTAACATTTTTTACTAGTTGCTAACATTTTTTACAAGTTGCTAATATTTTTGACTAGTTGCTAACATTTTTGACCAGTTGCTAATATTTTTGACTAGTTGCTAACATTTTTGACCAGTTGCTAACATTTTTGACCAGTTGCTAACATTTTTGACCAGTTGCTAACATTTTTGACCAGTTGCTAACATTGTTTACTAGTTGCTAACATTGTTTACTAGTTGCTAACTTTGTTTAGTAGTTGCTAACTTTTTTACTAGTTGCTAACATTTTTTACTAGTTGCTAACATTTTTGACTAGTTGCTAACATTTTTGACTAGTTGCTAACATTTTTGACCAGTTGCTAACATCTATGATAATATTCATACTAACACTACTCACTGCGTTAATTTTACATTTTTATGCTTTTTTATAGTCTTAATTATATATTACTTTGCAGAAATGAATAATGCATTTCAAAGTATGGAGAGGACTAGCAGCATGAATACTCTTCAACATAGGACTGGATATAACAATATGGAAGGGACTAGCAACTTGACTACTGTACAACATAGGACTGGACATAACACTAAGGATGGGACTAGCAGCTAGACTACTCTTCAGCATAGGACTGGATATAACCGTATGGAAGGGACTAGCAGCTAGACTACTCTTCAGCATAGGACTGGATATAACAGTAGGGAAGGGACTAGCAGCTTGACTACTCATCAACTTTGGACTGGATATAACTGTATGGAAGGGACTAGTAGCTTGAATACTCTTCAACATAGGACTGGATATAACAGTATGGAGGGGTCTAGCAGCTTGACTACTCTTCAACATAGGACTGCAATTCACAGCCTGACTACTGTTCAATTGCCAACTGGACTATTGCTAACATTCATATTAATTGCTAACATTCATATTAATTGCTAACATTCATATTAATTGCTAACATTCATATTAATTGCTAACATTCATATTAATTGCTAACATTCATTATAATTGCTAACATTCATATTAATTGCTAACATTCATATTAATTGCTAACATTCATATTAATTGCTAACAGCCATACTGATATTCATACTATACAGGATTTCATACGAACATTGTACTCACTGCGTTAATTTTACATTTTTATAATGCTTTTTTTATATTCTTAATTATTTATTAATTTGCGGAAATGAATACCGCATTTCAAAGTATGGAATGGTCTAGCAGCCTGACCAATCTTAAACATTAGACTGGATATAACAGTATGGAAGGGACAAGCAGCGTGACTACTATACAACATAGGACTGGATATAACAGTATGGAAGGGACTAGCAGCTTGACTACTCTTCAACTTAGGACAGAAATTCACTGCCTGACTACTGTTCAATTGCGAACTGGACTATTGCTAACATTCATACTAATTGCTAACATTCATACTAATTGCTAACATTCATACTGATTGCTAACATTCATACTAATTGCTAACATTCATACTGATTGCTAACATTCATACTGATTGCTAACATTTTTAACTAGTTGCTAACATTTTTAACTAGTTGCTAACATTTTTAACTAGTTGCTAACATTTTTAACTAGTTGCTAACATTTTTAACTAGTTGCTAACATTTTTGACTAGTTGCTAACATTTTTGACTAGTTGCTAACATTTTTGACTAGTTGCTAACATTTTTGACTAGTTGCTAACATTTTTGACTAGTTGCTAACATTTTTGACTAGTTGCTAACATTTTTTACTAGTTGCTAACATTTTTGACTAGTTGCTAACATTTTTGACTAGTTGCTAACATTTTTGACTAGTTGCTAACATCTATGATAATATTCATACTAACACTACTCACTGCGTTAATTTTACATTTTTATGCTTTTTTATAGTCTTAATTATATATTACTTTGCAGAAATGAATAATGCATTTCAAAGTATGGAGAGGACTAGCAGCATGAATACTCTTCAACATAGGACTGGATATAACAATATGGAAGGGACTAGCAGCTTGACTACTATACAACATAGGACTGGACATAGCAGTATGGAAGGGACTAGCAGCTTGACTACTCTTCAGCATAGGTCAGGATATACCAGTTTGGTAGATACTAGCAGATTGACTACTCTTCATAGGACTGGATATAACAGTATGGAAGGGACTAGCAGCTAGACTACTCTTCAACATAGGACTGGACATAACTCTATGGAAGGGACTAGCAGCTTGACTACTCTTCAGCATAGGTCAGGATATAACAGTTTGGTAGATACTAGCAGGTCGACTACTCTTCATAGGACTGGATATAACAGTATGGAAGGGATTAGCAGCGTGACTACTATACAACATAGGACTGGACATAACAGTATGGAAAGGACTAGCAGCTTGACTACTCTTCAACTTAGGACAGAAATTCACTGCCTGACTACTGTTCAATTGCGAACGGGACTATTGCTAACATTCATACTAATTGCTAACATTCATACTAATTGCTAACATTCATACTGATTGCTAACATTCATACTAATTGCTAACATTCATACTGATTGCTAACATTCATACTGATTGCTAACATTTTTAACTAGTTGCTAACATTTTTAACTAGTTGCTAAAATTTTTAACTAGTTGCTAACTTTTTAACTAGTTGCTAACATTTTTAACTAGTTGCTAACATTTTTAACTAGTTGCTAACATTTTTAACTAGTTGCTAACATTTTTAACTAGTTGCTAACATTTTTAACTAGTTGCTAACATTTTTAACTAGTTGCTAACATTTTTAACTAGTTGCTAACATTTTTAACTAGTTGCTAACATTTTTAACTAGTTGCTAACATTTTTAACTAGTTGCTAACATTTTTAACTAGTTGCTAACATTTTTAACTAGTTGCTAACATTTTTAACTAGTTGCTAACATTTTTAACTAGTTGCTAACATTTTTAACTAGTTGCTAACATTTTTAACTAGTTGCTAACATTTTTAACTAGTTGCTAACATTTTTAACTAGTTGCTAACATTTTTAACTAGTTGCTAACATTTTTAACTAGTTGCTAATATTTTTAACTAGTTGCTAAAATTTTTAACTAGTTGCTAAAATTTTTAACTAGTTGCTAACATTTTTAACTAGTTGCTAACATTTTTAACTAGTTGCTAACATTTTTAACTAGTTGCTAACATTTTTAACTAGTTGCTAACATTTTTAACTAGTTGCTAACATTTTTAACTAGTTGCTAACATTTTTAACTAGTTGCTAACATTTTTAACTAGTTGCTAACATTTTTAACTAGTTGCTAACATTTTTAACTAGTTGCTAACATTTTTAACTAGTTGCTAACATTTTTAACTAGTTGCTAACATTTTTAACTAGTTGCTAACATTTTTAACTAGTTGCTAACATTTTTAACTAGTTGCTAACATTTTTAACTAGTTGCTAACATTTTTAACTAGTTGCTAACATTTTTAACTAGTTGCTAACATTTTTAACTAGTTGCTAACATTTTTTACTAGTTGCTAACATTTTTAACTAGTTGCTAACATTTTTAACTAGTTGCTAACATTTTTTACTAGTTGCTAACATTATTTACTAGTTGCTAACATTATTTACTAGTTGCTAACAATGTTTACTAGTTGCTAACATTGTTTACTAGTTGCTAACATTGTTTACTAGTTGCTAACATTGTTTACTAGTTGCTAACATTGTTTACTAGTTGCTAACATTGTTTACTAGTTGCTAACATTGTTTACTAGTTGCTAACATTGTTTACTAGTTGCTAACATTGTTTACTAGTTGCTAACATTGTTTACTAGTTGCTAATATTTTTTACTAGTTGCTAACATTTTTTACAAGTTGCTAATATTTTTGACTAGTTGCTAACATTTTTGACCAGTTGCTAACATTTTTGACTAGTTGCTAACATTTTTGACCAGTTGCTAACATTGTTTACTAGTTGCTAACATTGTTTACTAGTTGCTAACTTTTTTACTAGTTGCTAACATTTTTTACTAGTTGCTAACATTTTTTACTAGTTGCTAACATTTTTTACTAGTTGCTAACATTTTTGACTAGTTGCTAACATTTTTGACTAGTTGCTAACATTTTTGACTAGTTGCTAACATTTTTGACTAGTTGCTAACATTTTTAACTAGTTGCTAACATTTTTTACTAGTTGCTAACATTATTTACTAGTTGCTAACATTATTTACTAGTTGCTAACAATGTTTACTAGTTGCTAACATTGTTTACTAGTTGCTAACATTGTTTACTAGTTGCTAACATTGTTTACTAGTTGCTATCATTGTTTACTAGTTGCTAACATTGTTTACTAGTTGCTAACATTGTTTACTAGTTGCTAACATTGTTTACTAGTTGCTAACATTTTTTACTAGTTGCTAACATTTTTTACTAGTTGCTAACATTTTTTACAAGTTGCTAATATTTTTGACTAGTTGCTAACATTTTTGACTAGTTGCTAACATTTTTGACTAGTTGCTAACATTTTTGACTAGTTGCTAACATTTTTGACCAGTTGCTAACATTTTTGACCAGTTGCTAACATTGTTTACTAGTTGCTAACATTGTTTACTAGTTGCTAACTTTGTTTACTAGTTGCTAACTTTGTTTACTAGTTGCTATCATTTTTTACTAGTTGCTAACATTATTTACTAGTTGCTAACATTGTTTACTAGTTGCTAACATTGTTTACTAGTTGCTAACATTGTTTACTAGTTGCTAACATTGTTTACTAGTTGCTAACATTGTTTACTAGTTGCTAACATTTTTTACTAGTTGCTAACATTTTTTACTAGTTGCTAACATTTTTTACAAGTTGCTAATATTTTTGACTAGTTGCTAACATTTTTGACCAGTTGCTAATATTTTTGACTAGTTGCTAACATTTTTGACCAGTTGCTAACATTTTTGACCAGTTGCTAACATTTTTGACCAGTTGCTAACATTTTTGACCAGTTGCTAACATTGTTTACTAGTTGCTAACATTGTTTACTAGTTGCTAACTTTGTTTAGTAGTTGCTAACTTTTTTACTAGTTGCTAACATTTTTTACTAGTTGCTAACATTTTTGACTAGTTGCTAACATTTTTGACTAGTTGCTAACATTTTTGACCAGTTGCTAACATCTATGATAATATTCATACTAACACTACTCACTGCGTTAATTTTACATTTTTATGCTTTTTTATAGTCTTAATTATATATTACTTTGCAGAAATGAATAATGCATTTCAAAGTATGGAGAGGACTAGCAGCATGAATACTCTTCAACATAGGACTGGATATAACAATATGGAAGGGACTAGCAACTTGACTACTGTACAACATAGGACTGGACATAACACTAAGGATGGGACTAGCAGCTAGACTACTCTTCAGCATAGGACTGGATATAACCGTATGGAAGGGACTAGCAGCTAGACTACTCTTCAGCATAGGACTGGATATAACAGTAGGGAAGGGACTAGCAGCTTGACTACTCATCAACTTTGGACTGGATATAACTGTATGGAAGGGACTAGTAGCTTGAATACTCTTCAACATAGGACTGGATATAACAGTATGGAGGGGTCTAGCAGCTTGACTACTCTTCAACATAGGACTGCAATTCACAGCCTGACTACTGTTCAATTGCCAACTGGACTATTGCTAACATTCATATTAATTGCTAACATTCATATTAATTGCTAACATTCATTATAATTGCTAACATTCATATTAATTGCTAACATTCATATTAATTGCTAACATTCATATTAATTGCTAACAGCCATACTGATATTCATACTATACAGGATTTCATACGAACATTGTACTCACTGCGTTAATTTTACATTTTTATAATGCTTTTTTTATATTCTTAATTATTTATTAATTTGCGGAAATGAATACCGCATTTCAAAGTATGGAATGGTCTAGCAGCCTGACCAATCTTAAACATTAGACTGGATATAACAGTATGGAAGGGACAAGCAGCGTGACTACTATACAACATAGGACTGGATATAACAGTATGGAAGGGACTAGCAGCTTGACTACTCTTCAACTTAGGACAGAAATTCACTGCCTGACTACTGTTCAATTGCGAACTGGACTATTGCTAACATTCATACTAATTGCTAACATTCATACTAATTGCTAACATTCATACTGATTGCTAACATTCATACTAATTGCTAACATTCATACTGATTGCTAACATTCATACTGATTGCTAACATTTTTAACTAGTTGCTAACATTTTTAACTAGTTGCTAACATTTTTAACTAGTTGCTAACATTTTTAACTAGTTGCTAACATTTTTAACTAGTTGCTAACATTTTTGACTAGTTGCTAACATTTTTGACTAGTTGCTAACATTTTTGACTAGTTGCTAACATTTTTGACTAGTTGCTAACATTTTTTACTAGTTGCTAACATTTTTGACTAGTTGCTAACATTTTTGACTAGTTGCTAACATCTATGATAATATTCATACTAACACTACTCACTGCGTTAATTTTACATTTTTATGCTTTTTTATAGTCTTAATTATATATTACTTTGCAGAAATGAATAATGCATTTCAAAGTATGGAGAGGACTAGCAGCATGAATACTCTTCAACATAGGACTGGATATAACAATATGGAAGGGACTAGCAGCTTGACTACTATACAACATAGGACTGGACATAGCAGTATGGAAGGGACTAGCAGCTTGACTACTCTTCAGCATAGGTCAGGATATACCAGTTTGGTAGATACTAGCAGATTGACTACTCTTCATAGGACTGGATATAACAGTATGGAAGGGACTAGCAGCTAGACTACTCTTCAACATAGGACTGGACATAACTCTATGGAAGGGACTAGCAGCTTGACTACTCTTCAGCATAGGTCAGGATATAACAGTTTGGTAGATACTAGCAGGTCGACTACTCTTCATAGGACTGGATATAACAGTATGGAAGGGATTAGCAGCGTGACTACTATACAACATAGGACTGGACATAACAGTATGGAAGGGACTAGCAGCTTGACTACTCTTCAACTTAGGACAGAAATTCACTGCCTGACTACTGTTCAATTGCGAACGGGACTATTGCTAACATTCATACTAATTGCTAACATTCATACTAATTGCTAACATTCATACTGATTGCTAACATTCATACTAATTGCTAACATTCATACTGATTGCTAACATTCATACTGATTGCTAACATTTTTAACTAGTTGCTAACATTTTTAACTAGTTGCTAAAATTTTTAACTAGTTGCTAACTTTTTAACTAGTTGCTAACATTTTTAACTAGTTGCTAACATTTTTAACTAGTTGCTAACATTTTTAACTAGTTGCTAACATTTTTAACTAGTTGCTAACATTTTTAACTAGTTGCTAACATTTTTAACTAGTTGCTAACATTTTTAACTAGTTGCTAACATTTTTAACTAGTTGCTAACATTTTTAACTAGTTGCTAACATTTTTAACTAGTTGCTAACATTTTTAACTAGTTGCTAACATTTTTAACTAGTTGCTAACATTTTTAACTAGTTGCTAACATTTTTAACTAGTTGCTAACATTTTTAACTAGTTGCTAACATTTTTAACTAGTTGCTAACATTTTTAACTAGTTGCTAACATTTTTAACTAGTTGCTAACATTTTTAACTAGTTGCTAACATTTTTAACTAGTTGCTAACATTTTTAACTAGTTGCTAATATTTTTAACTAGTTGCTAACATTTTTAACTAGTTGCTAAAATTTTTAACTAGTTGCTAAAATTTTTAACTAGTTGCTAACATTTTTAACTAGTTGCTAACATTTTTAACTAGTTGCTAACATTTTTAACTAGTTGCTAACATTTTTAACTAGTTGCTAACATTTTTAACTAGTTGCTAACATTTTTAACTAGTTGCTAACATTTTTAACTAGTTGCTAACATTTTTAACTAGTTGCTAACATTTTTAACTAGTTGCTAACATTTTTAACTAGTTGCTAACATTTTTAACTAGTTGCTAACATTTTTAACTAGTTGCTAACATTTTTAACTAGTTGCTAACATTTTTAACTAGTTGCTAACATTTTTAACTAGTTGCTAACATTTTTAACTAGTTGCTAACATTTTTAACTAGTTGCTAACATTTTTAACTAGTTGCTAACATTTTTAACTAGTTGCTAACATTTTTTACTAGTTGCTAACATTTTTAACTAGTTGCTAACATTTTTAACTAGTTGCTAACATTTTTTACTAGTTGCTAACATTATTTACTAGTTGCTAACATTATTTACTAGTTGCTAACATTATTTACTAGTTGCTAACATTGTTTACTAGTTGCTAACATTGTTTACTAGTTGCTAACATTGTTTACTAGTTGCTAACATTGTTTACTAGTTGCTAACATTGTTTACTAGTTGCTAACATTGTTTACTAGTTGCTAACATTGTTTACTAGTTGCTAACATTGTTTACTAGTTGCTAACATTTTTTACTAGTTGCTAACATTTTTTACTAGTTGCTAACATTTTTTACAAGTTGCTAACATTTTTTACTAGTTGCTAACATTTTTGACCAGTTGCTAACATTTTTGACTAGTTGCTAACATTTTTGACCAGTTGCTAACATTGTTTACTAGTTGCTAACATTGTTTACTAGTTGCTAACTTTTTTACTAGTTGCTAACATTGTTTACTAGTTGCTAACTTTTTTACTAGTTGCTAACATTTTTTACTAGTTGCTAACATTTTTGACTAGTTGCTAACATTTTTGACTAGTTGCTAACATTTTTGACTAGTTGCTAACATTTTTGACTAGTTGCTAACATTTTTGACTAGTTGCTAACATTTTTGACTAGTTGCTAACATTTTTAACTAGTTGCTAACATTTTTTACTAGTTGCTAACATTATTTACTAGTTGCTAACATTATTTACTAGTTGCTAACAATGTTTACTAGTTGCTAACATTGTTTACTAGTTGCTAACATTGTTTACTAGTTGCTAACATTGTTTACTAGTTGCTATCATTGTTTACTAGTTGCTAACATTGTTTACTAGTTGCTAACATTGTTTACTAGTTGCTAACATTGTTTACTAGTTGCTAACATTTTTTACTAGTTGCTAACATTTTTTACTAGTTGCTAACATTTTTTACAAGTTGCTAATATTTTTGACTAGTTGCTAACATTTTTGACTAGTTGCTAACATTTTTGACTAGTTGCTAACATTTTTGACTAGTTGCTAACATTTTTGACCAGTTGCTAACATTTTTGACCAGTTGCTAACATTGTTTACTAGTTGCTAACATTGTTTACTAGTTGCTAACTTTGTTTACTAGTTGCTAACTTTGTTTACTAGTTGCTATCATTTTTTACTAGTTGCTAACATTTTTTACTAGTTGCTAACATTTTTTACTAGTTGCTAACATTTTTTACTAGTTGCTAACATTTTTTACTAGTTGCTAACATTTTTGACCAGTTGCTAACATCTATGATAATATTCATACTAACACTACTCACTGCGTTAATTTTACATTTTTATGCTTTTTTATAGTCTTAATTATATATTACTTTGCAGAAATGAATAATGCATTTCAAAGTATGGAGAGGACTAGCAGCATGAATACTCTTCAACATAGGACTGGATATAACAATATGGAAGGGACTAGCAACTTGACTACTATACAACATAGGACTGGACATAGCAGTATGGAAGGGACTAGCAGCTTGACTACTCTTCAACATAGGACTGGACACGGCAGTATGGAAGGGACTAGCAGGGTGACTACTGTACAACATTGGACTGGACATAACACTAAGGATGGGACTAGCAGCTAGACTACTCTTCAGCATAGGACTGGATATAACCGTATGGAAGGGACTAGCAGCTAGACTACTCTTCAGCATAGGACTGGATATAACAGTAGGGAAGGGACTAGCAGCTTGACTACTCATCAACTTTGGACTGGATATAACTGTATGGAAGGGACTAGTAGCTTGAATACTCTTCAACATAGGACTGGATATAACAGTATGGAAGGAACTAGCAGCTTGACAACTCTTTAACATAGGACTGGATATAACAGTATGGAGGGGTCTAGCAGCTTGACTACTCTTCAACATAGGACTGCAATTCACAGCCTGACTACTGTTCAATTGCCAACTGGACTATTGCTAACATTCATATTAATTGCTAACATTCATATTAATTGCTAACATTCATATTAATTGCTAACATTCATTATAATTGCTAACATTCATTATAATTGCTAACATTCATTATAATTGCTAACATTCATATTAATTGCTAACATTCATATTAATTGCTAACATTCATATTAATTGCTAACAGCCATACTGATATTCATACTATACAGGATTTCATACGAACATTGTACTCACTGCGTTAATTTTACATTTTTATAATGCTTTTTTTATATTCTTAATTATTTATTAATTTGCGGAAATGAATACCGCATTTCAAAGTATGGAATGGTCTAGCAGCCTGACCAATCTTAAACATTAGACTGGATATAACAGTATGGAAGGGACAAGCAGCGTGACTACTATACAACATAGGACTGGATATAACAGTATGGAAGGGACTTGCAGCTTGACTACTCTTCAACATAGGGCAGGATATACCAGTTTGGTAGATACTAGCAGATTGACTACTCTTCATAGGACTGGATATAACTCTATGGAAGGGACTAGCAGCTTGACTACTCTTCAGCATAGGTCAGGATATAACAGTTTGGTAGATACTAGCAGGTCGACTACTCTTCATAGGACTGGATATAACAGTATGGAAGGGATTAGCAGCGTGACTACTATACAACATAGGACTGGACATAACAGTATGGAAGGGACTAGCAGCTTGACTACTCTTCAACTTAGGACAGAAATTCACTGCCTGACTACTGTTCAATTGCGAACTGGACTATTGCTAACATTCATACTAATTGCTAACATTCATACTAATTGCTAACATTCATACTGATTGCTAACATTCATACTAATTGCTAACATTCATACTGATTGCTAACATTCATACTGATTGCTAACATTTTTAACTAGTTGCTAACATTTTTAACTAGTTGCTAACATTTTTAACTAGTTGCTAACATTTTTAACTAGTTGCTAACATTTTTAACTAGTTGCTAACATTTTTGACTAGTTGCTAACATTTTTGACTAGTTGCTAACATTTTTGACTAGTTGCTAACATTTTTGACTAGTTGCTAACATTTTTGACTAGTTGCTAACATTTTTGACTAGTTGCTAACATTTTTGACTAGTTGCTAACATCTATGATAATATTCATACTAACACTACTCACTGCGTTAATTTTACATTTTTATGCTTTTTTATAGTCTTAATTATATATTACTTTGCAGAAATGAATAATGCATTTCAAAGTATGGAGAGGACTAGCAGCATGAATACTCTTCAACATAGGACTGGATATAACAATATGGAAGGGACTAGCAGCTTGACTACTATACAACATAGGACTGGACATAGCAGTATGGAAGGGACTAGCAGCTTGACTACTCTTCAGCATAGGTCAGGATATACCAGTTTGGTAGATACTAGCAGATTGACTACTCTTCATAGGACTGGATATAACAGTATGGAAGGGACTAGCAGCTAGACTACTCTTCAACATAGGACTGGACATAACTCTATGGAAGGGACTAGCAGCTTGACTACTCTTCAGCATAGGTCAGGATATAACAGTTTGGTAGATACTAGCAGGTCGACTACTCTTCATAGGACTGGATATAACAGTATGGAAGGGATTAGCAGCGTGACTACTATACAACATAGGACTGGACATAACAGTATGGAAGGGACTAGCAGCTTGACTACTCTTCAACTTAGGACAGAAATTCACTGCCTGACTACTGTTCAATTGCGAACTGGACTATTGCTAACATTCATACTAATTGCTAACATTCATACTAATTGCTAACATTCATACTGATTGCTAACATTCATACTAATTGCTAACATTCATACTGATTGCTAACATTCATACTGATTGCTAACATTTTTAACTAGTTGCTAACATTTTTAACTAGTTGCTAAAATTTTTAACTAGTTGCTAACATTTTTAACTAGTTGCTAACATTTTTAACTAGTTGCTAACATTTTTAACTAGTTGCTAACATTTTTAACTAGTTGCTAACATTTTTAACTAGTTGCTAACATTTTTAACTAGTTGCTAACATTTTTAACTAGTTGCTAACATTTTTAACTAGTTGCTAACATTTTTAACTAGTTGCTAACATTTTTAACTAGTTGCTAACATTTTTAACTAGTTGCTAACATTTTTAACTAGTTGCTAACATTTTTAACTAGTTGCTAACATTTTTAACTAGTTGCTAACATTTTTAACTAGTTGCTAACATTTTTAACTAGTTGCTAACATTTTTAACTAGTTGCTAACATTTTTAACTAGTTGCTAACATTTTTAACTAGTTGCTAACATTTTTAACTAGTTGCTAACATTTTTAACTAGTTGCTAACATTTTTAACTAGTTGCTAACATTTTTAACTAGTTGCTAACATTTTTAACTAGTTGCTAACATTTTTAACTAGTTGCTAACATTTTTAACTAGTTGCTAACATTTTTAACTAGTTGCTAACATTTTTAACTAGTTGCTAACATTTTTAACTAGTTGCTAACATTTTTAACTAGTTGCTAACATTTTTAACTAGTTGCTAACATTTTTAACTAGTTGCTAACATTTTTAACTAGTTGCTAACATTTTTAACTAGTTGCTAACATTTTTAACTAGTTGCTAACATTTTTAACTAGTTGCTAACATTTTTAACTAGTTGCTAACATTTTTAACTAGTTGCTAACATTTTTAACTAGTTGCTAACATTTTTAACTAGTTGCTAACATTTTTAACTAGTTGCTAACATTTTTAACTAGTTGCTAACATTTTTAACTAGTTGCTAACATTTTTAACTAGTTGCTAACATTTTTAACTAGTTGCTAACATTTTTAACTAGTTGCTAACATTTTTAACTAGTTGCTAACATTTTTAACTAGTTGCTAACATTTTTAACTAGTTGCTAACATTTTTAACTAGTTGCTAACATTTTTAACTAGTTGCTAACATTTTTAACTAGTTGCTAACATTTTTAACTAGTTGCTAACATTTTTAACTAGTTGCTAACATTTTTAACTAGTTGCTAACATTTTTTACTAGTTGCTAACATTATTTACTAGTTGCTAACATTATTTACTAGTTGCTAACAATGTTTACTAGTTGCTAACATTGTTTACTAGTTGCTAACATTGTTTACTAGTTGCTAACATTGTTTACTAGTTGCTATCATTGTTTACTAGTTGCTAACATTGTTTACTAGTTGCTAACATTGTTTACTAGTTGCTAACATTGTTTACTAGTTGCTAACATTTTTTACTAGTTGCTAACATTTTTTACTAGTTGCTAACATTTTTTACAAGTTGCTAATATTTTTGACTAGTTGCTAACATTTTTGACTAGTTGCTAACATTTTTGACTAGTTGCTAACATTTTTGACTAGTTGCTAACATTTTTGACTAGTTGCTAACATTTTTGACCAGTTGCTAACATTTTTGACCAGTTGCTAACATTGTTTACTAGTTGCTAACATTGTTTACTAGTTGCTAACTTTGT
Source organism: Parasteatoda lunata (assembly GCA_949128135.1). Classification (NCBI taxonomy): domain Eukaryota; kingdom Metazoa; phylum Arthropoda; class Arachnida; order Araneae; family Theridiidae; genus Parasteatoda; species Parasteatoda lunata. The sequence continues at coordinate 108,836,735 of OX421977.1, read as the reverse complement.
TTACTAGTTGCTAACTTTGTTTACTAGTTGCTATCATTTTTTACTAGTTGCTAACATTTTTTACTAGTTGCTAACATTTTTTACTAGTTGCTAACATTTTTTACTAGTTGCTAACATTTTTTACTAGTTGCTAACATTTTTTACTAGTTGCTAACATTTTTTACTAGTTGCTAACATTTTTGACTAGTTGCTAACATTTTTGACTAGTTGCTAACATTTTTGACTAGTTGCTAACATTTTTGACTAGTTGCTAACATTTTTGACCAGTTGCTAACATCTATGATAATATTCATACTAACACTACTCACTGCGTTAATTTTACATTTTTATGCTTTTTTATAGTCTTAATTATATATTACTTTGCAGAAATGAATAATGCATTTCAAAGTATGGAGAGGACTAGCAGCATGAATACTCTTCAACATAGGACTGGATATAACAATATGGAAGGGACTAGCAACTTGACTACTATACAACATAGGACTGGACATAGCAGTATGGAAGGGACTAGCAGCTTGACTACTCTTCAACATAGGACTGGACACGGCAGTATGGAAGGGACTAGCAGGGTGACTACTGTACAACATAGGACTGGAATTCACAGCCTGACCACTGTTCAATTGCGAACTGGACTATTGCTAACATTCATACTAATTGCTAACATTTATATTAATTGCTAACATTCATACTAATTGCTAACATTCATATACTATTTGCTAACATTCATATACTATTTGCTAACATTCATATCCTATTTGCTAACATTCATATCCTATTTGCTAACATTCATATCCTATTTGCTAACATTCATATACTATTTGCTAACATTCATATACTATTTGCTAACATTCATATACTATTTGCTAACATTCATATTCTATTTGCTAACATTCATATAATAATTGCTAACATTCATATTCTATTTGCTAACATTCATATAATAATTGCTAACATTCATATACTAATTGCTAACATTCATATACTAATTGCTAACATTCATATACTAATATAATAAAATTCATACTATACAGGATTTAATTCTAACAGTGTACTCCCTGCGTTAATTTTTTATTTTTAAAATGCTTTTTTTATAGTCCTAATTATATATTACTTTGCAGAAATGAATACTGCATTTCAGAGTATGGGTTAAACTAGGAGCCAGACTACTCTTCAACATAGGACTGGATATAACAGCATGGAAGGGACTAGCAGTTTGACTACTCTTCAACCTAGGACAGGATATAACAGTATGGAATGGACTAGCAGCTTGACTACTCTTCAACCAAGGACTGAATATAACAGTATGGAATGGACTAGCAGCTTGACTACTCTTCAACCTAGGACAGGATATAACAGTATGGAAGGGACTAGCAGCTTGACTACTCTTCAACCTAGGACAGGATATAACAGTATGGAAGGGACTAGCAACTTGACTACTCTTCAACAGAGGACTGAATATAACAGTATGGAATGGACTAGCAGCTTGACTACTCTTCAACAGAAGACTGAATATAGCAGTATGGAAGGGATTAGCAGCTTGACTACACTTCAACCTAGGACTGGGATTCACAGCCTGACAATTACTCAATTGCGAACTGGACTATTGCTAACATTCATACTAATTGCTAACATTCATACTAATTGCTAACATTCATACTAATTGCTAACATTCATACTAATTGCTAACATTCATACTAATTGCTAACATTCATACTAATTGCTAACATTCATACTAATTGCTAACATTCATACTAATTTGTAACATTCATACTAATTTGTAACATTTTAAACTAATTGCTAATATTCATACTAATTGCTAACATTCATACTAATTGCTAACATTAATATACTATTTGCTAACATTAATATACTATTTGCTAACATTAATATACTATTTGCTAACATTAATATACTATTTGCTAACATTCATATACTATTTGCTAACATTCATATACTATTTGCTAACATTCATATACTAATTGCTAACATTCATATACTAATTGCTAACATTCATATACTAATTGCTAACATTCATATACTAATTGCTAACATTCATATACTAATTGCTAACATTCATATACTAATTGCTAACATTCATATACTAATTGCTAACATTCATATACTAATTGCTAACATTCATATACTAATTGCTAACATTCATATACTAATTGCTAACATTCATATACTAATTGCTAACATTCATATACTAATTGCTAACATTCATATACTAATATCTATAATAATTTTCATACTATACAGGATTTAATTCTAACAGTGTACTCACTGCGTTAATTTTATATTTTTAAAATGCTTTTTATATAGTCCTAATTATATATTACTTTGAAGAAATGAATACTGCATTTCAGAGTATGGTTTAACTAGGAGGCTAACTACTCTTCAACATAGGACTGGAAATAACAGCATGGAAGGGACTAGCAGCTTGACTACTTTTCAACCTAGGACTGAATATAACAGTATGGAATGGACTAGCAGCTTGACTACTCTTCAACCTAGGACAGGATATAACAGTATGGAAGAGACTAGCAGCTTGACTACTGTACAACATAGGACTGGACATAACACTATGGAAGGGACAAGCAGCGTGACTACTGTACAACATAGGACTGGATATATCACTACGGAAGGTACTAGCAGCGTGACTACTGTACAACATAGGACTGGACATAACACTAGGTAAGGGACTAGCAGCATGACTACTGTACAACATAGGACTGGATATAACACTATGGAAGGGACTAGCAGCGTGACTACTGTACAACATTGGACTGGACATAACACTATGGAAGGGACTAGCAACGTGACTACTGTACGTCATAGGACTGGACATAACACTATGGAAGGGACTAGCAGCGTGACTACTGTACAACATAGGACTGGACATAACACTATGGAAGGGACTAGCAGCTAGACTACTCTTCAGCAGAGGACTGAATATAACAGTATGGAAGGGATTAGCAGCTTGACTACTCTTCAACCTAGGACTGGATATAACAGTATGGAAGGGACTAGCAGCTTTACTACTGTTCAACAGAGGACTGAATATAACATTATGGAAGGGACTAGCAACTTGACTACTCTTCAACATAGGACTGGAATTCACAGCCTGACCACTGTTCAATTGCGAACTGGACTATTGCTAACATTCATACTAATTGCTATTATTTTAAACTAAATGCTAACATTCATACTAATTGCTAACATTTATATTAATTGCTAACATTCATACTAAATGCTAACATTCATATACTAATTGCTAACATTCATATACTATTTTCTAACATTCATATACTATTTTCTAACATTCATATACTATTTGCTAACATTCATATACTATTTGCTAACATTCATATACTATTTGCTAACATACATATACTATTTGCTAACATTCATATACTATTTGCTAACATTCATATACTATTTGCTAACATTCATATACTATTTGCTAACATTCATATACTAATTGCTAACATTCATATAATAATTGCTAACATTCATATACTAATTGCTAACATTCATATACTAATATAATAAAATTCATACTATACAGGATTTAATTCTAACAGTGTACTCACTGCGTTAATTTTATATTTTTAAAATGCTTTTTTTATAGTCCTAATTATATATTACTTTGCAGAAATTAATACTGCATTTCAGAGTATGGATTAAACTTGGAGCCTGGCTACTCTTCAACATAGGACTGGATATAACAGCATGGAATGGACTAGCAGCTTGACTACTCTTCAACCTAGGACAGGATATAACAGTATGGAAGGGACTAGCAGCTTGACTACTCTTCAACAGAGGACTGAATATAACAGTATGGAATGGACTAGCAGCTTGACTACTCTTCAACCTAGGACAGGATATAACAGTATGGAAGGGACTAGCAGCTTGACTACTCTTCAACAGACGACTGAATATAGCAGTATGGAAGTGATTAGCAGCTTGACTACTCTTCAACCTAGGACTGGAATTCACAGCCTGACCACTGTTCAATTGCGAACTGGACTATTGCTAACATTCATACTAATTGCTAACATTCATACTAATTGCTAACATTCATACTAATTGCTAACATTCATACTAATTGCTAACATTCATACTAATTGCTAACATTCATACTTATTGCTAACATTCATACTAATTGCTAACATTCATACTAATTGCTAACATTCATACTAATTGCTAACATTCATACTAATTGCTAACATTCATACTAATTGCTAACATTCATACTAATTGCTAACATTCATACTAATTGCTAACATTCATACTAATTGCTAACATTCATACTAATTGGTAACATTCATACTAATTGCTAACATTCATACTAATTGCTAACATTTTAAACTAATTGCTAACATTCATACTAATTGCTAACATTCATACTAATTGCTAACATTCATATACTATTTGCTAACATTCATATACTAATTGCTAACATTCATATACTAATTGCTAACATTCATATACTAATTGCTAACATTCATATACTAATTGCTAACATTCATATACTAATTGCTAACATTCATATACTAATTGCTAACATTCATATACTAATTGCTAACATTCATATACTAATTGCTAACATTCATATACTAATTGCTAACATTCATATACTAATATCTATAATAATTTTCATACTATACAGGATTTAATTCTAACAGTGTACTCACTGCGTTAATTTTATATTTTTAAAATGCTTTTTTTATAGTCCTAATTATATATTACTTTGAAGAAATGAATACTGCATTTCAGAGTATGGATTAAACTAGGAGCCTGACTACTCTTCAACATAGGACTGGATATAACAGCATGGAAGGGACTAGCAGCTTGACTACTCTTCAACCTAGGACAGGATATAACAGTATGAAATGAACTAGCAGCTTGACTACTCTTCAACCTAGTAATGAATATAACAGTATGGAATGGACTAGCAGTTTGACTACTCTTCAACCTAGGACAGGATATAACAGTATGGAAGGGACTAGCAGCGTGACTACTGTACAACATAGGACTGGATATAACACTACGGAAGGGACTAGCAGCGTGACTACTGTACAACATAGGACTGGACATAAAACTATGTAAGGGACTAGCAGCATGACTACTGTACAACATAGGACTGGATATAACACTATGGAAGGGACTAGCAGAATGACTACTGTACAACATTGGACTGGGCATAACACTATGGAAGGGACTAGCAACGTGACTACTGTACATCATAGGACTGGACATAACACTATGGAAGGGACTAGCAGCGTGACTACTGTACAACATAGGACTGGACAAAACACTATGGAAGGGACTAGCAGCTAGACTACGCTTCAGCATAGGACTGGATATAACACTATGGAAGGGACTAGCAGCTAGACTACGCTTCAGCATAGGACTGGACATAACACTATGGAAGGGACTAGCAGCTAGACTACTCTTCAGCATAGGACTGGATATAACAGTAGGGAAGGGATTAGCAGCTTGACTACTCATCAACATAGGACTGGATATAACTGTATGGAAGGGACTAGCAGCTTGACTACTCATCAACATAGGACTGGATATAACAGTATGGAAGGGACTAGCAGCTTGACTACTCTTCAACATAGGACTAAATATAACAGTATGAAAGGGACTAACAGCCTGACTACTCTTCAACATAGAACTGGACATTACAGTATGGAAGAGACTAGAAGCGTGACTACTATACAACATAGGACTGGGGATAACAGTATGGAAGGGACTAGCAGCTTGACTACTCTTCAACATAGGACTGAATATAACAGTAAGGAAGGGGCTAGCAGATTGACTACTCTTCAACATAGGGCAGGTTACGACAGTATGGAAGGGACTAGCAGCTTGACTACTGTTCAACATAGGACAGGATACGACAGTATGGAAGGGACTAGCAGCTTGACTACTCTTCAACATAGGACTAAATATAACAGTATGGAAGGGACTAACAGCTTGACTACTGGTCAACATAGGACTGGATATAACAGTATGGAGGGGACTAGCAGCTTGACTACTCTTCATTATAGGACTGGATATAACAGTATGGAAGGGACTAGCAGCTAGACTACTCTTTAACATAGGACTGGACATTACAGTATGGAAGGGACTAGCAGCGTGACTACTCTTCAACAGAGGACTGAATATAACAGTATTGAATGGACTAGCAGCTTGACTACTCTTCAACCTAGGACAGGATATAACAGTATGGAAAGGACTAGCAGCCTGACTACTCTTCAACATAGGACTCTTTTTAATTATGAAAGTCTGCAGTCTTCTATCGATCTTATCAAGAAAATGAACAAATCGTTATGTGGATGAGGACTGTATTTGATGAACAAATTTTTGGCATGAGTAAGGGCAAAACGTGTCTAAATTTCAAGTAATTTGACAGTATTTGTATTTATGCTTTCCAAATTTTTAATTCTTCGTGGTAAATTCTTTGAAATAAACAAAAGACAATTTGTTATTTTAAATTTATTAAACAAATTTTGTGAGAAACTATATATGCCTAAATGTAATTGAAATTTCTAATTATTGAAAAATTTACCTTCAAACAAAATTGCAAATGTTATGAAGTTAAATTCACCAGTAAATTCAAAATTTCTAATTCCCTTTAAACAAATTGTCATTTTGTGATAAAAGTAACGAAAATGCCGAAATAATGTTGTTTTCCTAAAGCTATGTTTATCTGAAATATACTGTACCAGCTAGATTATCATGACTGAAACTTATTTTTGAAATTTATTTGTATATTTTAAAAGAATATTGAAATAGTCTATGTATTTAATAAGAAAAGTATCTTTTTACTTTATGTTATTTAATGTTGCATGAAATTTAATGTTGATAATTGATTTATTAGGATTGTAATGAGCCTTGAATATTCATTATTTTAAACAACTCTTATGTACACATTTTGCCACTAAAAATACCCAAATTATACATCAGTGATTTTTAAAAAAGTGATCCCACAGCTTTAATAGTAAACCAAAGATCTGCGATCAAGTTTTAAATATTTTTTAAAATGTCCAAGATTAATTTTAAATGAATTTCTGAATGAGAAATAAGATTTTTCTAAATTTATTAATCTGCTCTTCGTCTTTAATTTTAATAAGTTTTTTCTTCTCTGGATTTCTCAATTTCCCGATATTTTAATTATAAAAGTAAAATTTTGTATTGCAATACTGTTTTATTTGATCTGTAATAACTTTTTAAAAAACTACGCCTTTTTTTAAATGGTCATTCAAAAAACACTCATAAAAATTATACTAACTCACTGCGTCAATTTGATATTTTTCATAAATAATTTCTTTAATTTTTAAATAAAATGATTTAAAGTTTCTAAATTTTATTGTTCCTTAATACCAAAATGAAATCAATCATTTTAAAAAAAGGATTCACTTCAATTTGTATCCACTTAAGAAACACCCCTTTTCAAAATGATTCCTTCTATTTTGGCTTTCATATGAAACAGTGAAAAACAGTTTGCTTAAAAAAAATTTCAGGAATTTTATTACAATAGTTTTAAATAAAATATTAATGCTTAGTTACATAATTACCAAGTTATAAATCTCCAGCTGTGTAAAAACAAAACAATAAAGGCTATATTTAAATTATTTTATCAAACAAATTTAGTGGCAAATGTTTTCAATATTTTGTATTGAATGAACCTTTGATACTTTAAAATGCTAAGTTTGTAAAAGTTTATGTCCTTTGTCTTGAGCAGAAATAAAACTTATGTTCAGTTTACTGTTAGTCTTTTATTGCATGACAAATTTGTGTTTGGTTATAAGGATTGCGATAAGCGATGATTAAGCACGAACATGATTAAGCGATGATTAAGATACATACTTAAGCACGAACTCCTATTTTCGAAAGAAACCTAAAACATACATAAATTAAAATACTTAAAGAAATATTCTTCAAATTCACTCTTTAAATGTGTTTTTTTTACATTTCGTTATTAGTTCAATCGTAAAGATTTGAAAATTGACTTTTTTTGTCCGCTAAATATAACTTTTGAAAATTTTAAATGTTATAAATGCAAACAGATGTGAAAATCTTCTTTTTGTGAAAAATGTTATTACACATTGCACATTTTTCTGGTTTTCGAAAATTTGACGCATCAAGGCAAACTCATTTTTGAAGTTTTACGAAACTAAGTTTAGATTTCTGGGTCATAGTTCCAAATGCCATTTTGTTAAAATGCCACATGCGTTTTAGAGTTTAAATTAATGCCCTAAAACTATGTTAAATTTACGCTAACTTAAATCAAGCAGCTGTAAAGTCTTAGACTTGTGTAAAACATAACTTTTCATGATTTATACTCTTATAGTATTGTTTGAACGTTAAATCTTGGTAAATTTATAGAGGATTTTTCATTTTTTCAAAGAATGATATTAGTATTTTAGAAATATTAAAGAGAAATGAATTCTTGCGATTTCACTTTATCCTTTAACTTATCAAATCATTAGATTTTAAATTTTCCGGTGGATTTTACTATTTTAATTTGAATATTATATGTAAAATCCCTATTTTTAGATAAATTCTAATAAAAAGTGTGTCTTTTATATTAATTTTTAGAAATATGCACAAAAAAAAAGTTTTTTTTCGAGGTGTTTAGTCGAATACATAATATTCAATAGAGAACGTGTCATTACACATTTTATTAATCTTATTGTTTATAACAGGCTTATTAAGTTTATAATCTGTTGAAATACGTAGAAAAAAAATTGTGTTTTGCTTGAAAATATGCTAATTCGTTTAATATTTAATACGAAATTTATCATTGGTTAAACTCAGTAAATTTAAAATATATAAAATTGTAAGAATTTAAAAAAAAGAAAATCAATAGTTTTTGAGTACTGGTGTTTATTGTGAATTTAAATATGTAAAAAAAGTTCTTCAAAAAGTGCAATAAAGACTTGTTCACATACCCAATTTGTTTTTGTATGTCTATAACATTTACTTCCGTTTATTGAAAAAATAGCTAATATCCTATTATTTTTTTTAAAAAAATGTAATAAATACAAAATCGAGAGTTTTTGAAACTGGTCAGTGTAATTTAGGGCGTTACCTTAATTTATATATCGCCTTTAATCCACATTCCTCCTTTCTGAACTCTGTCTCGACCTCTCTTTTTTCGTTTTTTTTTTCCTTTCATTTTGGGACAAAAGAAAAATGCATTTCAGTTCGGCACGCTTTGGTATTCAATTTTCACTTACTAAAAAAAAACTCATAATTTAAGTCACTCCCTTTTTACAACAAATACCTTTTCATTTTAAAATCAATGAATTATTTTATCTTCAGCTCTCGTTCATTTATTTACGTTTTTGAAATAAATATTTTTGTAAGAGAACCCATTTTTTTCTAAAACATTTTTAGAAAACAAAACATTTTCCAAGATTTTGCAACATATTCTGATAAAAAAATATTAAAAAGCAAATTTTCCCAAGTTCATATTATTGAAAAAAATCTGGACACTTAGGCAGTTCTAAAACTGTTCAAAACTTCAGTAATTAATACTTACCGTACTGGGATTAATTAAAATAAAAATTATACATCTTATAACTACCTTTTATTTTAAAGAGATTTCAACTGATCTTCCTCTATCAGTTTTAATATTTTTAACCTATTCAGAAAACAAAAGGCTTGAGAAGCAATTTTAATGAATCCATTATTTATAATATTATAGTAGTATATCATATAATTGTATTAAAAGTAAAAAATATATAAAGTATTAAAAGTTCCTTTGAAACTTCAAATGAAACATTGTGCAAGGTGAAGAACGAAAGTTCAGTTCCTTGCAGTAGAAAAAAAATATTCTTCGACTGGAGTTCTAAGTGTTCTTATTTGTTTTGAGCTTACAAGTTCATATACATATATGAATTTGTATGAATTTGTTTATTTACTCCTATACATATAGGAGTAAATAAACAAATAAAATGGGATGAATAAATATTTTGCATTTACAACTCTTAATTTTATCATGATTGCAACCAAAAATACCAGCATATTCTGTCTTTAATATTACCATATCAGTGCTTTTTTTGTCCAATGTGAATGCACAAAATGATAAAACAACAATTACATCTTAACGTTTCAACAACTTTCATTATTTTCAAGAGGTCAAAAACAAGTTTAAGATTTTTCATGAAAAGATTGGTGCGTATAGAAAAAATAATAATTAAATTATTTAAGAATTTTCGAGCATTATACCGGTTATTCAAAAGAAAACAATCACTTTAATGCTTTCGATATTTAAATGTGCGATTTGAATTTCGAGTGTTCTAATAAAGTTGTTAGAAAATTACCTGAAATTTCAAAACCAAGTGAAAATACAAAGTTTAGTAATACATTGTTGCGAAAGAAAAATTGAAAAGTAACTTTGATTTAAGATAAAGTAGGTTGAAATAAAGCAAGCTAAAAAGTGTCTACTTAAATACGCGATTCGAAACGTGCAAATAATAATTTTGCACCACAAATGATTAAAAACATCGTGTGGAAATGCGTAACAATAACTACCGAAAAGTCACTCGGGTGAGATTTACAAGGAAATTGGTTTAAATAAAGACTGTTAGAAAGTGATTATTCGAATTCAAAACTTCACGTATCGTAATAAAAAAAAATTGAATTTTTAAAAACATGGCCGTAACAGATATTTAAAACCACATCAACTGCACACATTGCTCAATAAAAAAAACTATTTCCTATTTTTGTTCAATTTTTCAAATAAATAAATAATAATGATTTAAAGATGTCTTCCATATATTCCCTTTTTTCGAATAGGATTGTTCACATAAACGACGGAAAATAGCCCGCCCTAAAAAAGTTTATCGCCAAAGTGGGCTATTTTGTCATAAATATACAATTTTTGTATCTCTAATACTAATATTTTGACGGAAACTATGGATTATTGGAATAGTCGTAATAATGAATTTATCGTTATATGCTGTGTTCGTTACATCTAGTTTTTATTGTATTGAAAGAATTATATCGCGAACGCTTATTCCTATCAAAGTGTGATTTTTTTAAAAAGTGCTTTCGCTTTTCATTGGAACTGATCATCTGCATACCAATCTTATGCTTTATATATATATATATATATATATATATATATATATATATATATATATATATATATATATATATATATATATATATATATATATATATATATACTAGTTAATCCGGCAAACGTTGATTTGCTATATGAATTATTTCTAGAGTATGAAAATATATCTTATTTATTGTAAGTGTGTGCGTATATGAGTGGAAGAAGCATGGAGCGCTCTGAACGATGACGGACTGTGAAAATAACAACACACCTAATAATAGTTTTTTTAATTTATTGTAACTATTGTACTATACAGGCCAGGAAACATGTAGTTAATACTATAGCAAATAGTAGACGAATTTGCTTTGCAGTAGGGTTCAATGCTGCTTCAGCAAGCATACATTCCCACTGGCTGTCGTCTTCTAGCAAGCCGAACGCAAGGCATATTTATACGTTGGATGCTGATGTTCATCGATTTTACGTATATCTTGAAATGACAATGAGCCGGTGACATTAACCAACAACAGTCGAAAATAAAAGCACTCAGTCTGCTTTGGATTGACTGTAAATACTCTCCCCAAGGCGTTTGATTTGAATAAACCGGGACATGCATCAACCGGTGTGCCTTGCTTGCGGGGTGTCCATTTTTTCGTTTGAGCTCATGTGAAATAGTGTGCTACTTCTGAGTATAGTAATGTCCGTGCAGGACACCAAAAGCATCCGTACGATTACACAATTCAAAAAATTCGGTGAATGTAGTTTTTGGTGGATTTATTGCTCGGTCAATCGCTGTCTCGTTCGTGAAATATACGCTCTGACTGTTTTCAAGATGGACGGCTAAATGAATAACGGTTGGATCCCGTTTATGAATTGTGAAATCAAAGATACGCTAAACAGCTTCATTGGAGCTGATATACCGGCCAATTTGGTACAGCGTTATTTCATCGTTGTTATTCATTGGAAGAGCAGTCACATTGGTATTTTCAACTCAAATACTGCCATATCATTGCCTTTATTCACATAATGTAAATATATTTGATGCTCTTCTTTTAAGGGCGAGCATAAGTATTAGAGTTTAATATGACTTGTTGCAACGTGCGTGAATAATGCTTTTGATTTATTATGTTTCTGTGTCTAGTTTGGATTCGAATACGATTAAATAAAGATATATTTAAAATATATGTCAAATCTGTGCAAAAAATGAAAAGAAAATTAGTTATAAACCTATTCTCAGACCTACTAAATATACATATAAAATTTCATCAAAATCGGTCAAGCCGTTTCGGAGGAGTATAAACACTAAAACTGTGACAAGAGATTTTTATATATAAGATATATATACAGCGAACTCTCACTTATGCACCGGTGTAAGGGGCCAAAAGAAAAAAAGCGCATAAGTGAAAGAGGCGCATAAGTGAAAAACTTCAAAATTCTAAAAGGCAACGTAAATTGCAGTGATAAATATGAATAAATATGTTTCTAAAGATTAAATGTTAATATTTATACTGTTTTGGTATTTACTATAATTATACAAAGAAAAAAATTAACATACCTTTAGACAATTTATTTTCTTACAAAATAATCTTAATACATGTATTTGTTTTTGTCGACGTATTTAAAAAACAGTTTTTTCCAGTTCATATAAATGGGATAAGGAGGAGTTTCAGAAGCAAAATTAAATTTTAAATGGTCATGAATAGTGTCTAAAGCTTCTAATACTGCTGTGTGATTTGGAGAAACTTTATCATCCTCGTCAGTATCATCCACCACGTTCTCATCGTCCACAAGTTTTAGTTAGATATAAATGAACAGTTTTTCACAAAAAATTTGAGTTTGATGGGAGGGGCTGAAACATCACATGATAAATTTCTAAGAAAAGTACTTGGCGTCATAATATGCTGCACATTAAGTTGTTCGATTACTACCGTCACTAAAATGACCACCTCCTTTTATTTGCTCATGATGTCCATCTGACAGCAAGTAAGTGATCGCGGTATCTTTCATCTTTCTTATTCCAGGTGTCTTTTTTTCTAGAAAACAGCATGGGAGTAAAACTAACCTCTGGACAAAAGGAATGATCATTTTCTTAAAGGTGAATGGGCTTTCAATGTTATTGGTGCAACAGATAAGGCACACTATTCAAAATTCTAGAAGGAATGTCTTTCCAGAAACAGCAAAAATGAAAAGGTCACAGGGGGAAGAAAATTCAATGGGATCTAACAACATATATTTCTTTTTATCGGTTACAAGGATTGCTTATTTGCTTCATTTTTAATTTTAAAAAATATTTTTTTAGAAAAAGAAAAAAAGATTTAAAGGATAAAAAAATTAAAATATTAGTCTAAAATTTCGGCGCATAATTGGAAGTTTTATTTTTAGAGCGATGCATAAACAAAGGACGTTTATCTCTATTTTCCTACCTAATGTACTGGGACTTATAAAAATCGTTGTATAAATGAAAAAGGTGCATAAAAGAGCATATATATATATATATATATAATAAATGAAGCAATTCTAACTTGAAGTTTATTTTAACAATAAGTTTATTCATTGTTTAAATTTTTATTTAAATACAACCTCCTTTTTCATATGCCAACAATACTGAAATTTAATTGTTACAAGACTAATAACGAAACATTGCTTTGTTACAGTCATTTCTATTTTGATAGTGGTGCGATTAACTTGTTCTTATTAAGCTCTTTCAAAAAAAAAGCGATTTAAATACCCACTGGCATTATGAAGAAGATCTTTTCCAAACTCAATTGCTGTCGGATGCACAACGTTGGAGAATGTGTTCACATGCAATTTCTGATCCAGACAGAGTAATTATTCTCCAGAGAGATTGATTCTTTGGATCTGAGGGGTTACGCTGTGACCGAACCTTTTCTTGCAGTTACTTTTTCTGTGTTTTTTGTCATTAAGACAATTAAAAATCAAAATCATTTTACACGATTTTTGGCAGAAGGACAATTAAAAATCGAATCACTATCTGCTTTTTATACGGTTTTTGGTAGGACAATTAAAAACCGACCCTATTCGATGTGGCACCACCTTGTCGCGGTGGATAGGCTTGAAACAAAGAGTGCCACAACAGCTTCATTAAATTTAAAATAAGAAGATAATACTTATACAATAATATATTAGACAAAATTGATAAGTTTATATTCTATCTTAATAAGGCTTCTAAATGCAAATTTATAAATAATTTTGTTTCCCAATGCTTTAGAAGGCACATCGCAAAGTTATTCCAACAAAGTGGCAATGGGAAAATTGACGTATCTGAATTATTTAAATGTGAATTATTTAGTTGTGGGCAACACAACTGTTAATCATATCCACAAAGCGGAGCATGTTGGCATCTTTGCCTTTGAGTCTCGATAGACTATGACCCCAAAGCATTAATACATGAAATGAAATTGACATGAAAAATATATATTTTTAATAATTATCATTGATGACTTAATGTGATTTGTAGAGTTGTGTTACACATGCATATAACGTGATATAAAAGCATGTTAAAATATCGACAAAGTTTTAATTATGTTTTTTTTTAATTACGATTAAATTTCGTTTAGTTCGTTTGTAACTTACAATTGATCAAAGAAACGATCAAAACAGGTTTCCTAGGGTCAGGTAGAAGACCTGAAATCGTCAGGAAATTTCGTTTCAACTCCAAAAATCAGTTGCTAATTTTTTTAAGTTGCTATTTTTTTCAAATACCTGGGAGATTCCTATATCCTACCTGGAAAATAACCAGTCTTAAATTTGTGGTTGAAACTGCAACTGGTTTGGAAACTAAAATTTAATTAAATTACCAGTTAAACGAGCCAAATGCATAGTCTGATTTTAACCCTTTAATGTAAACACTTATTTATTTGGTTATGCTGACTTTTAGTTCTTAAAAAGCGCCATTAGGTTAAACTATTTTTAAAAAATGTATTTTTTTCTTTAAAATTTTTTGTTATCTGTTTTAGATCTGTGTATTCTTTTTATAATAGATAAAAAATCATTTCATTTTGGAGAAAAAAATCCTTACAAATGAAATTAACTAGCTCTCCTAATTAATTATAGGAAATAAATTCACAACCTGATTTTGACAAAATTGATGATTTGATTTATTATCCATTCATACCTCCTTTGAGATAATTAGTATATATAAAGCTTTTTTTAATGTCAGCTTATGTTGCACTAAACATTTTGGAAGCAAATTCATCCCATTAAAATACGGCTATGTATGAGGCATACATTAAAATCACTCTCACTTGATTCATATTCTTTCATATGTCTTGATTTCTGACTGAACGATTCTCAAAATACTTTAAGGTATTTTCTGAGAAAATATTGAACGGATATTTGAGAAAAGGAATAGAGGATTGATTATAAATTTAAAGGCTAAGCAATACTAAAAAAGACTATAAGCATAATAATGTTTACAGTCCCTGGCCATACTATTAGGCGCACTATAAGATCCTATGTAAAATCTTAATGATCAGATAATAATATACAGCATTATTGTTTTCACGCGACTGAAACCGGTTTGTACTTGTTTATGTTAGTGTATGAATTAGTTAACATTGTAATGTAATACGTTCAAAAATTATATAAAATTATATATGGATGCAAATAGGAAGTATATAAGAAATCTCCTAAATAAAAACCCATTGCTTGTGTGTTTAAATATAAGAGTATTGCGTACAAACTCTTGCAAGACATGCCCTTATTAAAACACTACAGTGAGTTGAATAATTTGGTCTAATTATTATACTATACTAATATAATGCCTGATATAATAAATATTCCATATGTATATAATTTATTGTCTAATTTATCTTATCGTCGAATTTGTATTCTAATTTAACCACTTGATACAGGAACGTAAACAAATGCAAACCGCGTAAAAACTGGAAAGCTGTATAGTATCACCTGATAAAGTTTTTTTAATTCATTGCTCAACGCATTTTTTACATATACCGGGTGTTTTCATTGTACATTTTTCGCAAACGTATTTCTTCTAATTATTATTATTATTTCTATAATTCTTTAGTTTCAAGTAGGGACTATATTATGTAAAGACTCTAGTAGTTAAGTGTTTTATAATTACTAAAAATTTAAAAATATATTTATGTATAACTGTAGTTTTAGTTAACTACAAAAAATATAGTTTTCCGTGATATCTGATTGAGGCTTCAAGAATGCAAACATATCCAGATCGACCTCGAATTTTGAGATAAAGGAATGACATAACAGCGTTGCAATCATCGTGGATATCGCTGTCATCAATAAATGAAATTGCATAAACTCGCTTTCTTTTATTAATGTCTCTCCGAGATAATAACTTCATAATTATTTTCTCAGACCAAATAAACTCCTTGCAATTCGTAATATATAAGATCTCATAACTTTTTTTTTTCTTCTTAGTATCAGATTTCACGAACCAAGTTCGGAAATCTCAATAGTTCAAAGGGGTGGCGGCCTTAAATATGATAATTTGTTCGAGATAATTTCACTGAGAAACACAGTTTTACCCATTGGCAAAACGCGTTTTGATTTGGATTGGATGGTGTCCACATTTTTCAACTGTGTTCAAGAGTAATAGTAAAGAGTGCGTTGCTATAACGATAGCTTCTGTTTTTTTTTTCACTAGCAGACATTTTTAATTTATTAAAATAATAATCATTTAAAGTACCTTTATATTCTTTTTATTATTTACCCTTAATTATTGCCTAGACGATGATTTCAATATAAATATGAATACTGAAGAAGGAAAAGTACTTTGAAACGCGTATATAGGGGAAGAATATGTTAATCAATCCGATGACAAACATCCATGATTTTGCAACCCATGATTTGAAATGGTGTAACGGAGTCCATCCAGAAAGAAAACCATTGGACCCATGGGTAACCAGTGATCGTAATAAGCCGATCACAACCTTTTTGTTGCCTTCTTTCATAATGTTTTTTTTTTTTTTTTTTTTTTTTTTTTTTGACTAATTGTCGATATTGATTGTTTCTTTGACGAAGTCTGTATCCTCAAACAAGTAAAGATATTAATTTTCTTCACTTTTTTTTATTTTTTTGTTTTCTGTTGCAAGAGATTTTTTAATGGATAATAGATCCTTTCGTAATACTGATTTCAAATCTACAATCGGTTTCTCCTTCCTAACTACAGTTTTTTTTATTGTCATTTTTAGTCTATTTTTTGTCGAAATGTTTAAGTTTAAAAAAGTTGCACTGCATTGACGCTAATGGTCATTTGTACAATTGTGTTTTAAGTCTGTGGATTAAATTGTTTTGCAAGTTAAGGAAGTTTTAAAATTAAGTTTTTTTAGCACATTTCCACGTTCTTATACTTTGAGTATCCTATGGTATGTTTTTTTTTTTTTTTTGATTTTCAACGCTGCTGTTTAAACTTATATTCGAAAAACCACTTCATCCTTAAGTTTCGCACACCAGTGTAGAACATGAAAATGTGTGTCATATTTTAAAAACTGTATTTGAACGTTTAGTTTACTTTCATAAAAACTATAATTATCCTTTATTAATGTCTTTATTTGAAAATATAATAAATTATTTAACCATTTTCGTGTGCTTAATTGCAATTTATTAATAAACAGAAACGTTTGTAATAAACAAAGCCCTCTAAAAAAAACTTTTCGTACTGCATCGATTTGATTCTGCCTTCTGAAAAAATATTGAAAGAAGTTTTTCTTGCAGATAAGTAAAAAAAAAAAAAAAAAAAAAAAAAAAACATATTCTTTTTTTATAATAGATATTGCATTGAATAGCTTTTTTTTATATAATAATCATTAATTGCAAATAAGCTTCTGAGTACTAATTATAATGATTGAATGTTTTAATTTAATTTAAATTAATTTGCTACCATTTTTAAATGAACAACCAAAATATGCTATTAATGTAATGTAAGTAATGTAAATCAGTTTTATTTTAATTAATTTTTTTTATTTATACGTCAAGAAAAAAATAAGCACTCAAAAATAGATAAGTTGTAGTGAGTATCAAGTGCAGAAAATTATTTTCAATTTAAGTTAAACAAGTTTTTTTTTTTTTTTTTTTTTTTTTTTTTTTTTTTTTGTTAAGTTTTTTAGTTACGTTTGAGGAAAGAAAAGAAAACGATCAAAGAAAAAACGCTTTTCATTTAATAAGAATAATTTAAAATTTAAAATCAAAATGTTTGATATTTCTTACTCTTAAAAAATAAATTTATTAGTTTTCCGTCTCTTTTCTAGTTAATTTTTTTTTAAATAAAAGAAATTTATTTTTTTATTTATTTATTTTTTTTTTTTTTGTAAATTTAACTAATTGAGTGACCTATAAAATCATTTTACATAGAGAAAATTATACCAACATAGAATTCTATTTACCAAAGATAATTTAGATTTTTTAGCAATAAAGTATTGTTTACTTTGAGCTTTTAAATTCTTGATCTTTTAAACGAAAGCAAATGCAAATGCAAAAAAAATTAAAATTCAAGTTTTAAAAGGAAAAATACATTTAGCTTTAAATTTCAATTACTTCATTTTAATTACAGAAAAAAAAAATTCGCTTAACTTTTAGTTTTAATGTTTTAAAACATTTTTATATTTATTAAATTTTTTAATTTAAAATTTGTATCACTTAATTTTAATTTTTTTAAATTTTATTATCGTTTAAATTTTGTTTTTTTTAAAATTTTATATTATTTATTGTGTGATTGTCTAATCTTTTTTTTTTTATCATTATTAACATTAATACTATTATTGCACTTTTCAATAAATTGTTGCTTAAGTATTTTTCAATAGGGTACCTATTACTATTGTATATAATTCTATCTCTTTTGCTTGATTATATATCTATATTTATTTCTCTTATATGGCACCAAAACACGTATACATTTCTCAATCTACAGTCCCTGGCCAAATTATTAGACACACACTAAGATTCTATTTAAAATTTTAATTATCAGGTGATAACTATACAGCTTTATTGTTTTTACGTGTTTTGCACTTGTTTACGTTCGTGTATCAATGGGTTAAATAAGACGATATATAATATAAATTTGACGATTGGATAAATTGGAAGATATATTATATAAATATAGAATATTTATTATATCAGGTATTATATTATTATATTCTAATAATTAGATCAAAGTATGAGACACACAGTAGTTTTTTAATAATGACATGATTTGCACGAGTTTATAGGCAAAATTTTTATATTTAAACATACATGTAAAAGGGTTTTATTCTGGAGATTTTTTTATACGCTTCCTAGATGTATTAATTTTTAACGTACTGCATTACAATGTTAACCAATGCATACAGAAGGGTAAACAAGTGCAAACCGGTTTCATCTGAGTCAAAAGCAATAAAGCTGTATTGTATCGCCTGATAATTATAATTTTGCATAGGATCTTATCGTGCGTCTAATAACATGGCCAGGGTCTGTAAATTAGCAACGCTATACTACCGTACAATAGAAAAAAAAGAAGAAAAAAAACGAAAGCGACAAAAAATTCGAAATTGAGATTTTAATGCATCTTTGTATAAATAGCTACATATTGCAAAAATATTTTTTTTTTCAGAAATCAATTTTTTAGCAGTTTTTTGAAATACCGTTTCAGTGTAACACCGACTCACTCTTTAATTTGACAGAAAATGTCGCAATTCCAAAATACAATTTAAAAAAAAGAAAAAAGAACGAAAAAAAAACGTAACGTAATTACCTATTCAATGTGACATTTTCCAGACGGAGAAAAATAGACTGAAGAAGATTTCTGTATTGCAATTAATTGACAGGTGAAAAAGAATAACCTGGCAACCCTTGTACTTACGTTTTTGTTTTTTTTTCCCCTTCATTTGTCACTTCATTTCTTCAGCATCTTGCGCTAATCACGCTAAGAGGTTAGTACTAATAATTGCCATAGAAGCAAAGTAATTTGGTAATTAATTCGTCAGAATTTATTGAAACTTCAACTCAAACGTAAGTTTTATATGTGCTGTGATGAAATAAATCTGCTTTGTAGAGAGTATTAAGTCTATGTAATTTCAATAAACAGGCTAAAAAATGCTTTAAGGACCTAAATTTTATTTTTAAACACTTAAAAATAGTGTTTTTATTAAACCAAAGGCATAAACAATTTTTGCTTCAAAATACTCTGTGTTGCTTTCAGAATAATTCCCTGACAACAGCACAGCACAAAGAAACCCAGATAGCAAAATAAGGTATATTTTCATTGAGCAAAAACCTTTTAATGCAAACCTAAAAAGGTTTTATATGCGGTTTAAGTGTAAACCTTCTAATTTTAAAACGAGATTTGTGTCAATTTGCTCTATTCTACGCACAATCCAAAACCTTGTTAACCTTTTATATAAAAATCGAGGTTGATATAGGGTGTTCAAGCGTGCTTTTAATAAAGCTAGTCTCAAGGTGAAAGTACTTTTAAATCTATCAGATTTATGCAGGAGAAAGATAAAAAATAAATAAATGAGTGTACTTGGAAAGGTAAACAACTAAAGTAATTAGAACATCTAAAATAATAAAAACTCATTAAAATTATGAAATAACAAAACGGTGTTTATCACTGAAACTATATACAAAATTCAATGAGTGTTTCTAAGAGAAGACTGGACGAACATAGTTTAATAAAAAAATATAGTGACATACGAAATTCAATACAATATTTATATACAAAATCACACGTTGTAACAAATAATAATAAAAAAATATAGATATATTAAATAAAAGTTGATAGAAACACAACTGAAAGCACCAAGTTTTAGATTTATAAACTTTTATGTGCAAACATAAAGAGATTAGAAGTAGTTGGTAAAATAAATTGGAAAATGAGTTTTAAAATGTATAGAAACATCAGGAAGCATGTGCGTGAACTCAGCCATATGACTGGCCATATGACTGAAACAAAAACTTAAATGTTGCCGAGGACAAGCCTAGCTTTTGAAATGTTGAGAAAAAATAATTTTTTGATCTAAAATCTTCCCGAAAATCCTCTAAAATTTATAAAATATCTTATTAATAGAAAAATGCGTAATCATTCACTATTGTTTTATTAAACAAAATGCAGAAATGGTAGGTGGAAAATTACAGAATGGTATACAGAAAATTACAAAAGAATCCTTGTTTCGTAATCGGTAACATAGATAAAACGAATAGGGTCTATTTCTGCTTCAAAAATTACCAATAATTTAATTAAAAAAATCAATTGAACACAAACGGAAGTAGACAGAAATGTGCAGTTTTAAGTGTTTTGTTTAGAGGAAATATATTCTTTATTTTTACAAATGTTCCAAATTAGTTACAAGCTTTGTCATAAGAATACGCTTTAAATTAGAAATATACTAAAGCATTATCTGCTACATGTCAGACCATTATAACTGATTTATTTACGTAGAAGTCTATTATTTTTACTCTTTACGCCAAGTTGTAGATGAAAATGGTAAAAATTTATAATTTTTCCCAGTAGCTACATCTGTTGACAAATTTTGTAACTAATTTAGAAACTTGACGGTATTAAACATTCTATGGTAAAAATTTATTATTTTCTCAGTAGCTACATCTGTTTACAAATTTTGAAACTAATTTAGAAACTTGGCGGTATTAATCATTCTAGTTTTCTAAAGAGAACACCCTTTCTATCCCTTCCGTTTTTCTTTAATTGATTTTTCACCTACCGATTTTCTTTAATTCACATTTTCTCTTTCATTTTTCTTTAATACATTCTTCCGTTTTAGGACACCCAATACATTCTGAATAATTTTTTTACGAAATATTCTTAGAAATTATTTTTTAAATATAGTAGTTACCTTTAAATATCTTAATTTGTTCTAAAATTTATGAAAAAATATTTTATGCATCAAATGAATCATAATTATAACTCGTAGAGACAAAATTCTTAAAATGTTTTCCAAAGATTATGTATAGTTACGTAATATTTAATTTAAAAAAAATATTATGAATATATGATGAATTATTATTAATGATAATATCATGAAGGTGTGATTTGAGGAGGAAAAAAATGGCAATTGTTTTAAATGCCTCTTGGTAACAACTGATAATTATATGATGCCATATATACACGCTTTCGGTATATATTCCATAGTTTTGAGTAAAGTAACTGCTGAAAGTGCCAATACATTTTGTTTCAGAGATAAGACCAGTTATTTAGATAATCTATTGAATGTAATTGATAATGTTATGTAATGTAATGTAGCATATTGGATACTTTCTATACAGTTAGATTAACTCATCTTTTTACTGAAAGTAGCTACACAACTTGTTACATAAAAGACCAGTTATTTAAAATAACCAAAATGGCAAAACGTATCACACGTACGAGAGATATATATACAAATCACTTTAGTTGCTATAAAAAGTAGAATGTTTGAAGTTTCGATGCGATTCGAATTCCAAAGATTCTCAGAAGCTCCTCATCATGTGAGGGTTTAGGGACAACATAGTAATAAGCCACATTTTTTTCTGAATTGTTGTTTACTTTTGAAGTTTCTTGAATTCCGTCTGGGTGGCAGTGCAAAACACTCAAACGTGTTATTCCATACTAAATATTTTTCACCAAAAAAAGTCTTATCTCCTGAAGATTTTGATAAATGTGACTCATTTTTTATAAGAGACCCTCTGAAGCTGGACAAACCCATCCACCAAAATATTTTTCAATTTCTTCAGCAACCGCAATAGTGAGATGATCGTTATAAAGCCCGCTCACAATCTGCAATCCAAGAGGAATACCATCCCTGCTCAAAGTGACAGGACATTGAGTGACGGGCAAACCCAACAAATTAAAAACACACGTGTACGAAACGTTGAATGGTTTAAGTACCGGTTGTCCGTGAAATGGCGCCAAGTCGGATCCCGTTGGGTAAAGGAAGATGCCATCCTCGCCAAGAAAATTCTCGAAATGCTGTTCCATGTTATGCATCATCTCGTAATATTTGGATGCCTTTTTTTCATCTTTTGGTACCCATATCTTGTTGACGGCAGCGGATAATAGAGCGGGAAAGATGTGGTCTGAGACTCCAATCAGCCATTTGAAGAACTCCACAAAGAGGTCCGCATGTCCTCTTCTGTTAGTCATTTCGTAGGTGATCGGTTTGAATCCAGAGGTAGTGATGACCTTTGACCACATTTCGAAGCTGTGGTGCATGTTTGGTATTTGAACTTTCGTGGGTACTATTCCGTAGGTATCCCTGAAATACTCCATAACCTGAAATGAATGCAGAACATCAATATAAAATTCAAAATGGTATGACACATCATTAGGAACTGTATACTACCCATTAAGAAAAGAATTCAAAACATTAAAGCAATTAAAATTAATAATAATAATACATCCAAATGAAAAAAATGCGCTTAGCAGCAGTAAAGCCTAGAGGAATCAAACAAATGAGACAATGAAGAAAAATTTGAAAAAATATTGGAAAAAAAAATATGACAACCAAAGCTGATGTCGTCGAGGGGTACCAGCTTCGAATGTCATAAAAGCAAAACTTTTTCTATCGAGAACACCACTTTGTTCCAGCCAGTGTTGCCAGTTCGGGCGGATTGGGCTACTTTTAAGTGTCGAATCGAATTTGAGCTACTCGCGACTTTTTGGGCTACTTATTATTTTTCGAACGCTAAAATTTAAAACTGAGCTACTTTTTGTCTTACAGAAATTTTTTTAAAATTTTTTTCCCACCCCATTATAAAATGATTCTGAAAATGTGCAGTTATTTTACCTTTTTTAAAAAAGACATTTTTTTGTTGTTGCTGAAAACGCTTTAGTTTTGGATTTGTTTTGCTACGTGGATTATCTTTCTATATCTATGTTTCAAATCTCGTGAAATCGCGAAGAAATGCACGGAAAGTGTGATGAATAGAAAAATCGAACCATTATTAGGGCTGGGAACTTATTACAGATATCTATATTATGTGATTATTACAGATATTATCCAGAGTACTTCATAATTATCCACTTAAATGCATATTTTTATAATTCCAAATGCAATTATTCAGGTTGTCTGTCATAAATTAATATATTGATGAGGAAAACATTTTCTCAAAATCTAACCAATGACAATCCAGGTTAATAAAAGCAAATAAAGAATTAAAAATTACCTAATGATAGTTTCACTTAAAATGAAACTATGATTTCTGGCGAATGCAATCTTGTAACACCATCAATAGTTTTTGATGTTAATAAGAGCAAATGAAGGATTAAATTCATTTTAAATTAGTTTCACTTAAAATTAAAAAAAATCTGATTTCTAGCGAGAAGTGAATGCAATCTAAAAATTCGAAGGAAATTTTCGATGACAAAAGTTCATCATAAAAGAAATTCCCCTCCTAAGGTTTTGTGGGACAAAAATATAATTAGTTCGTCCTTCTGGACACAGCTCGAAATACGTGGAAACAGCACTAAATGTATGTTTAACACAGCTCCAAATGCGTGTTTAAAAACAATTAAGACAACCTTGTTTAAGAAAATAGCAACAAATGAGTGTTTAAGAAAATGAACGCAGTAAAAAATGCACCTATTTTACAATCTTTAATAACTAAACTCAAATGTAACAGCTGAACAAGGAAATTCGTAGTTGCTTTATCGTAATTTTTTAAACACTAAGCATAATCATGAGGGGGGGGGAGGAAGCAAACTTGACTTTGGGGTCGGTGTGATTGGATACAGACATTTTTCAGACAATCTAAATCAATAAATCTAAATTTTCACACCATTGAATTAATACCACTATTATAAATTCATTAAGACCTATATAACAACCTTTTGTAAAAAGAACTGTTGACTTTTAATATCTTTCCAAATGAAACTTATTTAAAATAAAAATATTCTAAGTGATTGAAAAAAAATGGGCATCACATTATTTATTTGTTTTTGAAAAAAACAAAACAATTTTCACAAGAGTAATCTGAAAAACTAATGCTATGTCCATATTCTGAAACACTAACTGTTTCGCGTTGTTTCAGTAATAAAAAGTTATCCACCGATTTACTTTTCTTATTCCACCTGAAAAAACATCTTAAAACTCTTTTCCTTATTATTGTCGTAGTCTAAACTTATAGTTATGATGAAAAGAATAGAGTTAAAAAGAGAAAAAAGAATTTATTAGAATCCCTATACATTAGGTTTAAACAGGATTATATCAATTATGAACCAAACATAAAATATAAAGCAAAAAAAATTAGAAATTTTTTAATTTAAAATGGTTATCTTGCAGAGAATTGCGAAATTGAAACTGTTTGATTCTTTCAAAAGTAAGTCAAGAATCATTCAACAAAATTATTTTAAATTTTTCAATTTTTCGTCGTAAAATGTAAGGAATTTTTCTAGAGACACATTTTTTTTTACTTTGTTTTTCTTAGGTTTACTTTGTTTCATAAAATAGATACTCATTAAACAGTAAATTATTTTTACATTATTATCTCGTTATTAATATTTCTTAAGGTATCCGACTACCTTGAAAAAGGGGTATTTGGTCAAAAAATCATGTTTTCATTTTATTGTCTAATAATAATGCCCAACTCTTCTAGTTTCTAAAAATGTTTTGCTTTTGAATGTGCGTCAAATAGAACTTTTGTTATAGTAATTTTAGTTATGACAGGTAGCTGTCAAATTTACCGGAAGTCATAAAAACGAAACCGGAAGTATCTCAAAATTTTGTATTCTATATTATTCATGAGAAATGTTTTCAAAAATTATTAACTTTTGAAGATCATTAAACTCTTGGCTAATACTTTATATAATATTCAAACATAATTTGGCTGCTATTTGTTGGCATCACATGAAAAGTTTAATTTCTATGCCAGGAATGTTTACATTAAAAACGCTTGTTTTACATTATCGAATTTAGCTTTGTTTTTATCGAATCAGTTTATTTATCTTTTAAAAAGTGCTATATTTTTGTTATTATATTTTAAAAATTATTAAATTTATTGTTATAAATCAAAAATTTAATAGTTTAAGATGGGCAAATCAAGAAGTTCTAGAGTCAAGAAACGTAAATATTATGGCAATCAGCATGCAAATAATAATGATGGTGCAAATGATTTGAATGTATCTAATGCGAGTTCTTCAAAATTAATGTTGTCATTTAATGCTGACCAAGAACTGAAATCCACAGTAAATAAAAAGCTCAGTGGAAATAGAATCATTGACATTGAAATATTAATTTCAATTTTCACAGCATTGTGTTGCCCTGCTTGTTTTGACAACAAATTGGATATCTCAGAAGATTCGAGATTAGGTTTAGCATCAAATTTGACTTTGTTTTGCAAAGGCTGTGGATATAAAAATGCATTTTGTACAAGCAAAAAGCAGGATAAGCAAAATGAGATCAATACTCGTTTTGTTTTTGGCATGAGACTTATTGGGAAAGGTTTCTCAGCTGCTAAAAAGCTCTGTGCTATTTTAAATTTACCTCCCTTTTTGTCAAAAATTTCTTTTAGGAAACAAGAGTTGAAATTGCTGACTGCTGCGAAATCATCTGCAGAGCACTCAATGAATAACGCTGCAATGGCAGTAAAACAGAATAATGGTGGTAATATTGATTGCGGTGTGTCTGTTGATGGCACTTGGCAGCGAAGGGGATTCTCATCGTTGAATGGCTGTGTGAGTGTTATATCCATTGACACTGGAAAAATCTTAGACGTGGAAGCCATGTCTCAATTTTGTAGAATATGTTTACTGAATAATAATAAAGCTGATAATCATATTTGCAGCAATCACAGTGGCTCATCTGGATCCATGGAACCTGTTGGAGTTCATAGGATCTTTTCGAGATCTGAAATATCTCATTCTCTGAGGTACTCTAATTATTACGGTGATGGCGATTCCAAGGCTTTCCTAACAGTGAAAGACATTTACGGTACTAACAGTGTAACAAAGTTAGAATGCATTGGCCACGTCCAAAAGAGAGTTGGATCTCGTCTAAGAAAACTAAAAACTTCTAAAAAAGGACAACTAAGTGGCAAAGGTAAATTGACAGACACTCTTATAGATAAATTACAAAATTATTACGGCATAGCAATTCGCAGCAATGTTGGTGATCTTGATAAAATGCAGTCTGCTGTTATCGCTGCATTCTACCATTGCTGCTCAACACCTTCAGAACCAAGACATGGACAATGTCCAACAGGTGCTGATAGCTGGTGCGGTTATCAACGCGCTAAATCTTCAAACCAAAGCTATTCAGAAAAATCAAAAGGGTTGCCACAAAATATCATTAACTTGATCAAGCAAAGTTATTTTGATTTGTGTGATCGAAAACTTTTAGAAAAATGCCTTCACGGTAGAACACAAAACGTAAATGAATCTTTCAACTGTGTTTTATGGCAAATTGCGCCTAAAGAAGTGTTTGTTGAACTTTCAACTTTGAGTTTGTGTGTCAACATTGCAGTTGTTCAGTTCAATGAAGGTTTTGGTGGACTTCTCTCCATATTCAATGAGTTGAATATATCTCCAGGGAGATATACTTTGGCAGGGCAGCATACGCTAGATATGGAACGTATCATTGATTGCAC
Organism: Parasteatoda lunata; assembly: GCA_949128135.1. Classification (NCBI taxonomy): domain Eukaryota; kingdom Metazoa; phylum Arthropoda; class Arachnida; order Araneae; family Theridiidae; genus Parasteatoda; species Parasteatoda lunata. Next base: position 108,809,098 of record OX421977.1, on the reverse strand, counting down.
GCGACATTCGTCAGCTGATCAAAAGATTGCTAGAAAAAAACGACGCGCTTTAAAAAAACGGAAAACTGCAAAATGTGAAAAAAATGAAGGCTCAACTTATAAAAAGGGAGAATTTTAGTGTGAATTTTGACTTTTCTTTCTAAAGTGAATGACTATTATGATTTATTGTTACAATTTAAATTTTTTCACCAGTTTAACTTATGCTAATTTTTAATTTTTACACTATATATTTCTTTATATTGCAATTTTACAAAACAATCATTGTATATATTTCTCTCAACTATGTTCGTGTACTTGTATATACATATATTTTAAATTAATATAATTATAATTAGAATGTTATTTTTAAAATATCTCCTTCATTGACTTTTAACCGATTTTTCGAATTTTAACGTTAACTCATAATAGGCTTAAAATGTACTTACATAAAACTTTAAACTGGTAAACTAAACTCTGTAAATATGTAAAGGAAGGTGCAACCTGTAAAATTTAGTGCTTGCTTGCTTCTGGAGGCTCATGATTTTCTAGTTAAGTGTAATTGTTTACTTTAATTGCATTTTTCTCAAAATGAATTTTTAACAATTATTTGCTTACGAAAAACATGATAACTTAAGTAATTATTATAGTTTTGTCTTCAAATTTTTACTGAATGTTTCTCATACTGGTACTAATGTAATAGACCTCCAAAATTCTAATACCTGTAATATATTTTGTTTTATGAAAGTTTTCTTTGAAAATCAAGTGAAAAAAACTTTCAAAAATTAGAAAAATATACGTAACACACCATAACTTTTTTCTTTTTTTAAATATCATTTAGCTTGAGGTCTATTACACTTGAAATGGTTGTACAATGGTTCTGCAAAAATTTCATTGCAAAAAATGTACTGGTTTTTCATGTAGAGCGTTTTCCGTTAACGAGTTTTTTTCACTAAAATTACTTAAAAAATCTACTTTTTTGAAAATGTATTATTTTTTTTTAAATATTTTTTATATTTTTCTTTTAATAATATCAATACACATCTTAAATAGCAAAAATGTGCTTGAAAATATTTGTTTTTAAAAAATTTTGTGTCGAAAGTAGTCGGATACCTTATTAAAACTAATAAACAATAAGCAAGAAAAAAACCTCTATAATCTTCGAAACGAAGAATTCTCCAGTTCTAAAATACAATTTTAACAGGTTGAAGACCTAACCTTCAACATTAATTGTTAAAATGAGGTTAAATTATTTTTAAACTTTTAGGAACTTCAAAATTACCTTCTTTTGATCACTTAATATTAAAATTAGGTTAGGCTTAATTTCTTCGGAGCATTTATTATTAAAAAAGTTTTAAAGTACCTTCTTTTGAACGCTTGATATTAAAAATATTTTCAGTTTAATTTCTTCTGAGCATTTATGATTAAAAAAGTTTTGAATTACCTTCTTTTGAGCATTTATTATTTCAGGATTAACAGCTGAGACTAAAGGATTTCCCCCTTCATTTTCCATGTAATAGATTTTCGTGTCTCGAAAATTAACCTATAAAAAAAAAAGAAAATATGAAATTAGCTATCAAAACGAAAAACATACAGAAAACCCTTTTTAGAGATATAATATTCCTTTTTATTTATATTTTAGAAAACTGACATAGAAATCGAACTGATTTGGAGAAACTTAAAAGAGTTTGATTCATGCTATCTTTTTCATGTTTAAATATTTATTTGCCTGATTAGTAGGTACCAGATTTCAGCAAACAAAATCCCAAACCATTTGAATGTAAAACCAACTAGATACCATACGTAATTATTATCCAGAACAGTATTTTTTAAAATTTTATTTTCTGCTATGTATTACTAACGTATACATATACATAGATAGTAAATTAAAAAAAAAAAATACAGAGAAAAAATCCGAAATATAAAAGATTAATGAAAAGAAAAGAAGAAAATTCTTAAAATAAAATGTTTTTAAAAATATTTATTAAAATAATTAGCAGGATAATTAGTAAGCTTACTTGATAGTCTAATTTTACAATCGGCACTTCACAACCTTTAGATGTCTGTGAGGCGTGTTTTAAATTTATTTGTTTTCACCGATAATATTTTAACCATTAGGTTTCTAAATTATTCTGAATCACAAGTTTATTTCTTTTAAACATAAATTATGTACAATTTTATGCAACTACTTAAAAAAAAGGATTACTATAATCTCTTTTAAATTAATCCCCTATTTTTTGGAAAAGAAAGAAAAAAGTTGTGATCCCCCTATTACGAACACTGAACCCATTGGTCAAATGCTTTTTCTTTCTGGATTGACTCCGTTAAACTACACACCATTTCAAATCATGGCTTGCAAAAACTGTCTCTATTGATGTTGGTGCTTTCAAATGCTATCTATGTACGTCTTTCAAGACGTCACAAAATACATTTCCTTCTTCAGCATTCATATTTATATTGAAATCACCGTCAAGCCAGTCAAGTTAATAATAAGAAAGATATATAAATACTTTAAGTTATTATTATGTAAATACATTAAAAATGCCTGCTAGTGAAAATAAAAATACAAAACAGCAGCGGTCGCCATAGCAACGCATTCAATGACGACGCATGCGCACTGTATACTATTACTATTGAGCACAGTTGAAATGTGTAATGACGTCCAAATAAGTTGCGCACGCCATCAAACCCAAAAGAAGACCCATTTTGCCAATGGGTAAAAAAGGCTGGAAAACAAAATAATGAAAAGATATAATCTCTTCATCAGCTCACACGATTATATCCGTAAAAAGGAGTGATTTCTAATTTTATATCAATATAGCTAAAGCAAAATATATCAATGCAATAATCTGAGAAGCACTCAAAAATATTTAAATTAAAATGGAACACATTAAGTAAAAAATATATAGGAAATGAAACATATCAAGCAAAAAACAGAAAATAAAATGCAGAACAAAACACAAAACGAAATCTGTAAGGAATCAAATGAACTTACACGTACAAGAATCTTTTAAGAATGTTTAAAAATATTTTCGTTATGAGATTTCCAGATTGCAAAATATGAAAGCAGAAGCGCAAATAGATGTTAGAAGCGTAAATAGGGGGATCTTTTATAGTGGTACTGAATTTTTTTTAAAATAGTTGTAAGTACGCTGTCGGAACTTACTGCAGAACTGAAGCTCGTTTGATTTGTTAGTTACCTTGGATGGACTTGAAAATGATCTGTGCAAGGTAATATTATTAAACTGGATAATTAAAGAGAGCGTTCGCCTTTCAAAACTCGAATCTTTAGCAGATATATAAGTCTATGTAATTGAAACTAATGCCTTAAGTAAATGAAATAAGGAGAGTAAAAAACTTAACAACTTTAATATAACATTTAACAAGTAAATAACATTCGTCGAAATATTAGAACACAATTATAGACAAAGATCGCTGACGTTTTTTTTCTCCCGTAGAACACCAAAGCTAAACTATATCTTCTTTTCACAGAAAACTAAACTGAAAAATTTTTTAGTTGCCAGATCACGAAAGTTCAAAGGTAGTGCCGCCACACCATCCCCCTTCCTGAGAAAAAAATTTTTTAAACAAAATTTTATGTAGAAAACTGTGCATATTTGGCGGGGAAGTGAACTCGTCTTCCAGAGCGAGTCCGAAATGTGTTGTTTTGATCTGGAGGAATTTCTTTTACAATTTGCTTTTGCGGCTGAGATGTCTCTTTAGATGTAGGTTCTGGCTGTGTTGATAGAGGGTGGGAAGTATCTTGATCAGGTAGTAGATGAGCAGGTTTAAGTCTATCGATGCTTACAGTACACTTTTTATTATTTAAGAGAATTGTGAAATTTTTGTCATTTCGAGAAATTACTTTATAAGGACCTGTATAAGGCGTTGCTAATGAAGGTCTCATAGCATCAACACGTAAAAAGACATGAGAGCATGTATCTAGGTCTTGGAAAACAAATGTAGATGGAGAAGAATGGTAAGCTGTTTGCTTTGGTTTTAACTGTTGAACGTGTTTTTTTAATTTCTTGATAAAATCAGGTTCAGTCACATCTAATTCTTCGTCAGAAAAAAATTGACCTGGAAGATGAAGATTTTCTCCATAGACCATTTCTGCCGTGGAAGATTGTAGGTCTTCTCGAAAGACAGTTCTCAGTCCCAGTAGAACTAAAGGTAGGGCGAGAGTCCAATTTACTGATGTGTGACTTATAATTGATGCTTTAAGAACACGGTGCCATCTTTCAATCAGGCCATTAGCCTGTGGATGATATGATGTAGTCCGTGACAGGTGTATGCCAAATGTATTTGCAAAGCATTTAAAAAGTTCACTAGTAAATTGAGTTCCTCTATCTGTTGTTACTCTTTGAGGTACTCCAAAACGTGCGATCCATCCACTGTAAAATCCCTGAGCAACAGTTTCAGCTTTTATATCTGTTAATGGTATTGCTTCAGGCCAACGAGTAAATCCGTCTATGCAAATTAAACAATATGTAAATCCTTGCGAAGACGGCATAGGACCTACCAAATCAATGTTTATATGATTGAATCGTTTGTTGGGAACAGTAAATTTAGAGAGAGGAGAATGCACATGTCTCGTGATCTTGGAACGTTGGCATGATACACAACTCTTTGTCAAGAGGGAGGCATCTTCTTTAATGTTTGGCCAAATGAATCTCTCACTTATAAGTTTGACTGTTGCTTTTATTCCAGGGTGAGCCAGATCGTGCAAGCAATGGAAAACTGCAGTGCGATGTGATTTTGGGATATATGGCCGGATCATCCCAGTAGAGGTATCACAATATAGGAAAGTTTTCGGATCAGAAATGCTAATCCTTTTCAACTGCAGACCAGTTTCACTGTTAAGTAAGGCTTCTAATTCTGGATCATTTATTTGTTCTTGAGCAATCTCAGCATAATTTAAGTCTCTTGGAACTGCAATCTGTTGAATTCTGGAAAAGGCATCAGCAACTGCGTTTTTTAAGCCGCTGATGTGCCGGATGTCATTGGTGAACTCACTGATGAAATTTAGTTGATGGATTTGACGTGGTGAAAGATTGTCATATTTTTGAGTTAATGCATGAGTTAACGGTTTATGATCAGTAAACACTATAAAATTAGTTCCTTCCAACATGTAACGAAAGTATTTTATGGATGTAAAAATTGCAAGAAGTTCACGATCATATGCGCTATACTTTTTCTCTGCAGCACTCAATTTACGAGAAAAGAAACCTAAAGGCTGCCACTCCGCATCTTGATGACTTTTCTGATGAACGCATGCACCAACCGCAGTATCTGAAGCATCTGTCATCAAAGCCAGCACTGCAGATGAATTTGGATGAGCCAAATAAGAGATTTCTTTTAATTCTGCTCTGCCAGATCACGAAAGTTCAAAGGTAGTGCCGCCACAAATCCCAGCGATATCTGGTCAATACGAAATCCACGCTCGACTAGTCCCAACCACACTGACGTAAAATATCTTCAGTGGTAAACGGATAGTGGGGTTACAGTTCCTTTACCGGTCAGTTTAACCGCGGGAAGGTTTCGTGGTTTTCCAGAGCGTTTACCGCAAACTCAGGATAGTTCCATCAAAAAGTCCTTCACGAAGGCTTTTTCCCAATACCTGACCCAGGAGTTTCTTTGTCTTCTGGATTGGGTTCAAAATGACAAGGTTACGGAGATGAACATTAGTAATCGTAAACCCAAAATTGAGTCGGCTGTTTAACGACGGTTATAAAATATAAAAAAATAATAAGATTTATATTTAATTATAAAATTCAAATGATTTTAGAAAATTAACATTTATTTATGAAAAGAAATGTGATTTGCCCGTTTTGCGCAGATTCTTAGCTACGGATTTGTTCGAATTGGATTTGCACTTGGTAAAAATATAAATGAACAATGTAAATTTAGTAAATATGTTAATAATAAAATTAACATAATTAACACAATGATTTTATAAAGAATTTAATTACTTGGTTTGGGTATTCATAGTTTCTTTTTTTATCAGATTTTGAAAGAAGAGATTGTTTTGGATAAATGATTCATTCGATTAAAATACGGTATTTAAATAAATGTTCATTAGAATTCCAATTAATTAGTTTATTTATATTAAAATCATTTCTTTTATCGTATAAATCAACAAAGCAGATATTTTATAATATCCAAATCCAAAAAAGTAGACTTAATAGCAACTTAAACAAGTCATTATGACACAAATGATAACTTTTTTGAGGAAGCTACAAAAACACAAAAAAACAAAAAAAACAAATCAGCTCAGGTGAACCAAAAGTTGCTGAAATTGTTTTCTTTTTTTTTCAAAATATTAAAATGCAAATAAATTATGGTCACATGACACAGAATTGCATAGTAGGGAAGTAATCTTGCCAGAATTTGCTGTATTTTGATATTTAAAGAAAATTCCAACATTTGAAACTTGGTTCACCTTAACTCTCTTTTCTCAATACTTTAAATTTTAAATGACTAATATGAGTAAATATACTAACTATATTTCTAAGTTAAAATCTTGCCATGAAGCGTTTCTCCGGCGTTATAGTGTCCTTTTAATGTTATATGTTCTTTTTCATTTAATCTGTAATTTTGGTTTAATTTCTGTAACTGTTCTATTGTTTTGTACTTTTTGCTCTCTTCTGCGGTCATACTTCATCAAAAGGAATTGTTGGCTGACCGCAAAAGGTTATTTATTGGTCAGATCAGATAGATATTGACTTACTTTTTCGTCTAATTTCAACTTAGATGAGTTATTACCAGCCAAAACTTTAGTCATGGGTAATAAATCAGAAGCATATCGACACATGGGCCCGGTCATCAAAAACGTCTGCAACGACGGAGATGGAGTCGGGTAATGGCCCGTATTTGACACGATGCCTATAAATAATTACACAATTCTGCTAAATAATGTTTCATTAAAAAAATTATATAAAAATAAATATGCTGAGATCACAATTTTTAAAATGTAACTTAATAAAATAAAGATAAAACTACACGCAAAAAAAAAAAATCTGAATTCGATTGTATTTCCCTTTATCAAGAAAATAATGTGCGATTTTTTAAGAATAGACTAGAGAAAATTTAATGACAGAAAGCCAGTTTTGTAATGAAGTAATATTGTTTCTACACTTGACGAAATGCTACCACCAATGTGTCGTTTTTTCTATAAATCTCCCATCACGATATACAAAGTGAGAATAAAGCGAATCCGCGATTTAAGGGAAGAAGATAAAGAACCGAAAGTAAGGACACCTTATCCAGAATATTGCAAAAAGTAAATAAATAAAAAATTTAACTTATTTAAAAAGCTTTCAATCGTAGTAAAAGAAAAAAAAATCGGAATGGTATTCCAGTACAAGTTAAATAAGCTCCCTCCCTATGAAAAAGTGAACTCTTCCTCTAAGAATTCCCACCAATTTTTTGTAATTTTAATATTATAAAGGATGTTTATTTTAAAAGCATTGTTTTCAAGTTAACGTAGTACATGCTCACCGAGAAAAACTCGAAAAAAATGCTCTGATGAACTCTGATATACTTTGAACTGTTGATGTAGTTTGATTGGGATGCCAGATAATATATACTAATAAAAAACAGCAAACCTAACTTTGTAATTCCTTTTCAACAATTGATTTCTCGAATCGTCAGCCCCAGTGAAATACTCTTTTTAAGATGAATTGTAAATTGAACGCTCGAAATAATAATGTACTGACGACTCGAAAAGCTATGCTCATGAGAGAATTCATGTTTATACAATATTTGTACTGTGAATATATTCTTTAACAATGAAGTTCTATAACAGAAGAGAAAGAAGTTGTAAAATTATCGAAACCATTTCATTTATTCGAGAGAGGTATGAGTACTTATATTGGCCGCTTTAGTGAACACAGTTTATAGTGAACTCAAGGATATAGTGAACGGTGCCTTGATACACACGTATAATGTTACTCTTTGTGGATATAATGAACCAAAAAAAAGAGAAGAAGTTGGATAGTATGAACCTTCTTCTGACTTCGACTAATTTATTTTCTTCATTGTTTTGTAACAATTTAAAAATAAATTCATATACCGATTTTTAAAATCATTTATAGCATGGAATGCATTTAAGAAGCCACAATCTTCCAATATCTGGACAAATGCTTCAAGTCCAAGTCGATGAATTTTGCTAAGAGATTGGGTGAGACTACTTTTATGATACAGGTTTAAAAATCGGAATAACATAAATTCAGTAAAAATTATCGGACAGTTTTGAAGAGTGTTTCCATATCTGATGTTAAAGAATGCCCATCAGCTAAAGATTACTAATTGTTTCTTACGCAAGACGAAAAGTAATAAAAAATAAAAGTGAACACATTTCTGTTACTACGCATTATTTTTCAGTCATTTTTGTATTTTATATCATGAGTCATTTATTTAAATGATGTGTAAAAAAAGGGGGGAGTTTGCAACCTTTAGCAAAAATTGTTTGTGGACGGTTATAGTGAAGTCTCGGTTATAGTGAACCGAAATTTCGGTCCCTTGAAGATTCACAATTGCGGGGTTTGATTGTATTTTTAAATTATATAGCCTCTCAAGGCTACGAGATTTCCCCCTTCTCCACACTTTCCATTCTCCGTTAGTATGATTTCAGCAAAACACAAATTTTCCCGAGGCAGTACATTTCAGTAAGAAGTTGGAATTTACTGACTTGGTGTAAAAGCTATGCCGAATCTATGATGACGAAAATTCCGATTTATTGTGAATGGTTTATGAATTAAATCCGAAACTACATACCTCTTGTGGGCTTGTGACCGAACACTCCGTTGAAAGCTGCAGGTATACGAATGCTTCCACCAATGTCATTACCGATACCGATGACTGAACCAGCAGAACCTAATATACATCCCTCACCACCTAATATACAATGCGCAAAACAAAATATTTATAATATACAATACATAACCACCTAATATACAATGAACAAAACAAAATATTTATAATATACAATACATAACCACCTAATATACAATGCACAAAACAAAATATTTATAATATACAATACATAACCACCTAATATACAATGCACAAAACAAAATATTTATAATATACAATACATAACCACCTAATATACAATACATAAACAATAAATTTTTGAGGAGAATCTGTTTTATGAATAATTTTCGCTCTTTTTTATTATTTTGTTATTTATACAGTTATTCATAATAATTATGACCATCACATACTAGATATAACAGTGATCATGTTTATTTTGTTTTATTCATACTAATTTATCTACATTTTTGTACTATTCATTGCAATCTATACAAATTTGTAGAAAAATAATTTAAAAAACAATTGTTGGCAGCAATATATGAGAAGGAAAAAAAACCAAGCACTTTTTCCAACATTTTTTTAAAATGAACTCATTTACATGCTCAATTTCATAAAATATTTTTGAAATGAATGCCGGAGAAGTAAGCATAGTATGATGAATTATTAAGATCTGACTTATTAACTTCATTTAGAATGAAAAGGAGTTTCTTTAGACTGAAAAAAAAAACAGCGTTACTAAATCATAAATGCCAGAAATGGACGTACTATAGTTTCGGTTCTATAAACAAGAAACTTACTCGGCATTTAAATACAAAATCATAGAGCAAAGTAAGGAAACCATTACGTGCAAAGTGGATTAGCCAATGAAGGCAGATGTACAAGTTTAAACAAGATACTGAAAGAATGGACCTAAACGAGTATGAGGAGGGAGCCCAAGGGTACAAAAGATTAAATCTGAGTAAATTGCCACATAGTTGGAAATAGTGGGATACTAGAAAAATCTAAATTATTAAAATTTTTCAAAATGCAGAATGATTTCCAGAAATCAAATTCGGTAGATGAAGAGCAGTACTGAATGATTTTAATAGAAGAAAACTCAAATTGTGATTAGAATTTCAATTATGTAGGACGATGGAATATTGGTAAATATGCTGATTTAGGACAAATCTTTCGTGTCCTTTAAGTTGAAGTTTAAGAGTTCATTTAGTTTGTACAATATACGCATGACCACATTGACACGAAATTTGATAAATACCGCAACTGTTAATATCAGCAATAGGGTCTTTTGGTTCGTAATATTTTGTTGGATTGCAAGAAAAAAACGCCTATAACTGAAACATATTTAAAATCTTAGCAAATTGCTAGCTGATTTTCGAAGGATAAGATAAAACAAACAAATTGCTAAAGTTCAAATTATAGAGTTTGGTACATTGTAAGATTAATTAGAATGTTCTTTTCTATACTTCTATTTGTGTTTTATTCACGTTGTTGTTTGATATAGTCTACATAGCACACATTTTACCCTATTTTTTTTAATAGGAACTTTTATTTTATTCATTTCTATTTTGTCTATGTAAAAATAAGTTTGAAAGTGGTGCAAATTTTATATAATATCTCATTTTTGCATGTGTTAAGTTATGTTTGTATTTTTTGCTTATTCTTTCTTATCGATTACAATGTAAAAAAACAGCAGCGGGCGCCATAGCAATGCATGCAATGATGACGCATGCGCACTGTTTACTATTACTCCTGAACAGAGTTGAAAAGTGAGTGGATGCCATAAAATTTAAACCAAGACCCATTTTGCCAATGGAGAATTAAAAATAAAAATTGAAAGTCCCCCAAATAAATTTATGTTAACGAAAATGGTTTAAATCCAACTTACCGCTACTTCCTCCGGCAGTTCTTGAAGTATCGTAAGGATTCGAACAATATCCGTATAGAGTATTGTAGGATTCCCACCACAGGCAAAGTTCTGGTGTAATGGTGACCGCAATGGGTATAGCTCCAGCTTGTTTCATTTGATGGACAACGTCTGCATCAAAAGTAGCTCTTATACCCTTCCTGGCAGGCAGTCCAACAGTATACAAGCAACCTATATTAAAGTTTTGTTTCATAACTGGGCAATAAGAGTGTGATTTTAGAAAGAAAAAGATCACCTTTCAATCCATCATTAAATCGCAAACTATGCAAGTAAAAAAAAAAAACTATGCAAGCACTTACATATGTTATATCAAATACTAGGGGGCTAACCCCCCTGTTCGCTGCCGCTCACCAACCCCGATGATTGCTTCGCAATAATTGTCTTTTCTTGGCAGAAAACAGTTTTTCTACATAAGTTAAATATTATTTACTTAACATATATGTACTAAAAGGAATTCTGTTTGCTTACTCTTGTGCCTCGACTTCCCACGTCCAAATATTACTATTTATTAGTATTATAAACATTTAGATCTCTTGGTGAACGGAAGTGATTTTTTGAAGTAATCATTTTTTGAAATAACATTTATATTCTTATAACATTATATTGTTCAAACAAATTTGATGAGTTCACAACCATAATTTAATATTCTCGCTATTGATAGCAGTACTGGAAAATAAGTCTAAATTAGGGATACAAAACTATTTAAAGAAAAACAATTCGCGATCGCAACGAACTATAGGGGGCGTTGTTGTATGAGACGAATACCTGCGATTTCTATATGAACAGTCATTCAGTTACACTGGAGACGTCTTTAATGTAGCGTGTAGCATTGTAACGTTCCATCTTTATTGTGGCTGATTAAATTTAAGAAAAACAAAAATTTTTGATATTCTTTCTTATACAAACGAAAAAAAATGGTATCTCTTTTTTTTTAGAGAAGGAACATCCAGAACACATCCGAAAAATATTTATAAATAAAGAGAAAAAATAGGTATATTCTTATAAGAGTTCAAACCTATAGCCTGAGAAATAGTTTTACTAAATTTAATGGTATAACATGAAAGGCCCATTTAAATTTTACATTTCTTAGTTTTAAGAATCATATTATTTCAAAAATCAAAATGAAAAAAAATTAGGACGTAAAGCCACATAATTTTATATAATTTAACTTTGTAAACAAAGTTTTTTGACAACTATATCAAAAAATTTTAAGTTTCAATAAAAATCTATATTTAGTAACTAAAAAACGTAAAATAAAGAATGCTTACGAAAAAAAAAAAAAAAAAAAAAAAAAATATTCTTTTTTTGTCGCCATTTTTTAATGTTACGAAAATGCGTCTTTGGGACTTGCCAAAAACAAAACAAGATGCAATTTTATTTTTTCAGGAGCGAAATATTTTATGGAGTGAAATATAACGAAAATTAACCAATGTCCATAACATGAAACTTTATCTTATTAAACGTCCGTTTTGGAAATGTTATTTCATTTTTAATCTTATTTATTAGAGTTCATATGGCTATAGAATCAGGTGAGAGAAAAGTTTGTTCTGAATCTATGCTAAACTCTATATCGGCCCATTTTCCACCGAAATCCGATTGACTACTTTGATTTTAAACAAAGTGTTTCATTTTAAGATTTTTTCCAAAAATTTTAAGTGCAGATTGGCGGCACTTAAGAATCTACCAAATCTGTAGCTGTGGTTAATACGCAAGTACCGAATTTTTCTTCTATACTTTTCTGAATCATATTACTTCAAATATTAGAATATGTAAGAAATATACATAAACACATAATTTAATACCATTTAATTTTTCAAAAAAGGTATTTTGACAACAATTTTAACAAAAAATTATAAACTAAAAAACGTAAAGAATTCTTGGGAAAAAGACGATTTTAAAAATTCCTCATTTTTCAATAAAAACTTTCGTATTGTTTCTTTTTTTTTTAATTCTTATAGTATTTAATCAGACGTAAAAAACCATTTTGTAGAGAACGATCATCAAGTAAGAAAAAAATTTATTTACAAGAAAATTTTTTTGTATAAAAATCATAACACTTACCTGTTTTATAAATCCGCAGAATTCCAAATAAAATGATCTTCGTTTGAAAGTTTTATTTTCAAATAATATATACATAGATTATCCCTTCATTACTTTTAGATAACATACCACACATCAAAATTTTATAATTGTAAGATCTCGATATGAATTAGAATATATAGCTGAAAAACAGAACAGCTGAATTCTAGTTGAAATTATTCTTTCAAAACTAAAAAATACTTACCAAAAAAACGATAAAATTTTTTTAATAATTAGCACAAATGAAACTATTTCAAGTTGTTCTTATAAGAGTTCAAACCTAATGCCTGAGAAATAGTTTTACTAAATTTAATGGCATAACATGAAAGGCCCATTTAAATTTTAACGTAAAATAAAGAATGCTTACGAAACAAACAAACAAAAAAAAGAGAACCATTCTTTTTTTGTCGCCATTTTTTAGTGTTACGAAAATGCGTCTTTGGGACTTGCCAGAAACAAAACAAGATGCAATTTTATTTTTTTAGGGGCAAAATATTTTATGGAGTGAAATATAACGAAAATGTACCAATGTCCATAACATGAAACTTTATCTTAGTAAACGTCCGTTTTGGAAATGTTATTTCATTTTGAATATTATTTATTAGAGTTCATAATGGCTATAGAATCAGGTGAGAGAAAAGTTTGTTTTGAATCTATGCTAAACTCTATATTGGCCCATTTTCCACCGAAATCCGATTGACTACTTTGATTTTAAACAAAGTGTTTCATTTTAAGATTTTTTCCAAAAATTTTAAGTGTAGATTGGCGGCACTTAAAAATCTGCCAAATCTGTAGCTGTGGGAAATACGTAAGTACCGAATTTTTCTTCCATACTTTTCTGAATCATATTACTTCAAATATTAGAATATGCAAGAGGTATACATAATTTAATACCATTTAATTTTTCAAAAAAAGTATTTTGTCAACAATTTTATCAAAAAATTATAAACTAAAAAACGTAAAATAAAGAATTCTTAGGATAAAAAACGATTTTAAAAATTCTTTATATTGAAATAAAAACTTTCATGTTTCTTTTTTTTTATTCTTATAGTTCTTAATCAGACGTAAAAAAACCATTCTGTAGAGAACTATCATCAAATAAGAAAAAAAAATATTTACAAGCAAATTTTTTATTATAAAAATCATAACACTCACCTGTTTTATAAATCCGCAGAATTCCAAATGAAATGGTATTCGTTTAAAATTTTATTTTCAAATAATATATACATAGTTTATCCCTTCATTACTTTTAGATAACATACCACACATCAAAATTTTATAATTGTAAGATCTCGATATGAATTAGAATATATAGCTGAAAAACAGAACAGCTGAATTCTAGTTGAAATTATTCTTTCAAAACTAAAAAATACTTACCAAAAAAACGATAAAATTTTTTTAATAATTAGCACAAATGAAACTATTTCAAGTTGTTCGGATGATTCTTTATTGTTGTTTTCCGAATTATGTAGATACAGAAATATATACTATTCTATGAAGAAGAAGAATATTCTATAACTATTACAGTTCTGTATGGAATTCATTGGAACACATTTATTCATTGGAATGACGAAAGCAATGTTGACTTCATTTTAACTTATAATGACTTGAAAACAGAAAAATTATTTTACCGCAACACACATCTGTAACAGCAAGTGATCATGAAATCATGTTATGTTGTTGGTAATAGAAAGGTAAAAATTATTGAGAAGTTGTTCTTCAAATGCTTGGCGTGTTCTGCTTCAATGTTTGGCATGTTCTGATTAGTTTTTTCAAGAAGTTTTACCTTTTCTTTAGGGAAATTTTGCTTCTTTTTTCATGCTAAGAAAATGGCGTCCGTCATTGCCAATGGTTATGTGGGAACTAATGCACGATATTTTCAGGCTCCCGCTGGACGGCGTACTCGACCGTTGCAATCGCGAATACTTTTACGACTATTGTTAATTTTATGCTGATGACAACCAAAACAATATGGAAATGAATGAGGGAAAACTGGATCCTACCACGTGATTTTCCGGCCAATAAAAATGCGCCGACGACAATGGAAAACGGTATCAGACCATTATGATTTTATATTATATAGAGATATATAAATCTGTAGTTACTTTGCTTTTAATATACAGTGCGTCAAAACAAAAATGGACCTTTCTGAATAACTTCAGATCTAATGATCGGATCTTCACTTTTTAGGACTCAATCTTACTGATTCGAGGGAGTGACCTCAAAAGAATGAGTGCAGACGATATTCTAAGTTACGAAATCAGCGGTCTTCTTCTTCTACAGTTGAGAGTATCCAATTAAGAACATGTAAAATTGGTCAAAACATAATACACTTCATTCACACTAACTAAATTCAACAAAGAAATTCTCTTGAAACCATGTTCGTATGACAGCCAACAGAAGGATTGTTTTTGTTTAAGTTCACCCTCTTTTCGGCTACGCATATTAGACCCCTCTCCTAAACTTTTTTTTTCTTTAAATATTAACTATGGCTTGATACACTTTCTTAGTCTGTTACTCTTTATATAACTTCAGTAGGTAGAGTGCGCAAAAATACTCAGAATAACTTTCGATCAGGACTCAATCTAAATGTTTTGAAGGGGTGACCTCAAATATGCTAATTAATAATTGCAGGTGATATTTTAAGTTACGAAATCAGACACAAAAGCGTACTTTCTTTGAATAAACATAACTTTTTTTTCGATGGATTTGGATTTCTGAGTAATAGTTTGTTTTCGTATAGTTTGGACAGAAGAGCGGTCCTAAGTTTTAATCACTTAATGTTAACTTTACTGAATGTGTATTTCGCCATATCTCGAAATTTTTTTTAAGCGAATTGTATAATTTATACAATAAAATTCGTTTTTCCAAATACAAGACAACTCCATGCAAAAAATAAATTTTAGTAAATATTTATTATTTTATTTAATAACAATCGAAAAAATTCTGAATCGTAAGGTGCGCAATTTTTTTTACATCATTTTAAAGTACATATCTAATTTTACATGGCAAAATACAAAATTTCTCTGAAATCGGTTGAATTGTTCATGAGAAATCAATTTTAATTATACTACTTTTTTTTAAAATTCGATTTCTCAGGAACTATTCAACCGATATTCACATTCTGACATGTAAAATTACATGCTTTAAAATGATGTAAAAAATTGTATACCTTACAATTCAACATTTTTTCGACTGTTATTAAATAAAGTAATAAATATTATCTAAAATTTATTTTTTGCACGGATATATCTTTGAAAAAATAAATTTTACAATTGTGTGCAAAAACTTTTCAATCCGCATTTAAAGTACTCGAGATATGGTAAACTACGCAAAAAGTAAAATTAACATTAACGGTTCCAAACTTTGGATCGTTCTCCTAACCAAATGATGAGGACCATAATGCGGCTGACCCCTATATATTGGGGGTCCAAAATCCGAATCCATCGGGAAAAAAAAAGATCTGTTTATTCAAAGAAAGTAAGTTTTTGTGTCTGATTTCGTAACTTAAAATATCACCCGTAATTATTGATTAGCGTATTTGAGGTCACCCCTCAAACCATTAAGATTGAGTCCTAGAATGTGAAGATCTGATCAATAGATCGAAAGTTATTCCAGGTAATCCATTTTTTTTGCGCACTATACCTAATGAAGTTTCATAAAGAATAACAGTCTATGAAAGTGTATTAATCCACAATTAAAATTTTTAAAAAAGTTAAGGATATGGGGCCTAATATGCGTAGAGGGTGAACTTAAACAAAAACAATACGAACATGGATTATGTTCTAAATGATTGCATTTTCAAGTGCTAAGACTCAATCTTAATGGTTTAAAGACCTCAAATACGCTAATTGATTAGAGCAGACTATATTTTAAGTTACGAAAACAGACACAAAAATGCATTTTTTTTTTTTTTCATAACAAAGCATAACTTTTTTTCCGGACAAAACTAAAACCTTGAACCTCAAGATAAGGAAGGTAGCCGCCATCTGGGAAATACTAGCACGTAGAAAGAGTCGGAATCATACCCGGAAGTCATCTATTAATACACTTCAGGTATACAAGAAACTAAGTATAGTGTTTGCCTATAAAAGAAATCTCCCTCGCCATCAAGTCTGCTGTTGTGGAAACAAGAAGAGGAGAGCTTTTACTTTCCCCTTGATTCCTTTTCTCTCGCCGGTCCGAGCCAAAACCTAAATGTAGATGTTGTTGCTAAATATCTTGTTGGGTCAGTTTAAAATATTGACACAACACCTTTACTTGAGATAGTTAAGCCTCGTATCCATAGTCACCGCCACTGCCCCTGAATGGTGAAGGGAGTTCTTTCCATGGATAGACTATAACTGGCGTTTACACTTGAAACGCATGAGCTTCTATTGCTACTACATGCGGGACAGTAAAATGATAAACAGAAACTTTTTGAAAACAAAGAAATAATATATAAAAACTTAAAAGACATGTTTACATTTTCTCACGATGTGAGGATCAAATTCGGTGTTTTTGTCTCGCAGGAGCAATGACTATTCAGGTAAGCTGACATACGTCAATAGGGTTCCAATAGTTTGATCAATATAGAGGTTGATAGTATTGACTCCTTTATTTTAATTTTACTGTTTGTGTATTTCACCATAGCTCCCGAACTTTTAAAGCCATTTGTAAATTTTTTGCTTCGATGAATTTTTTTAAATAATACGTCATGTAAAAATTATTCATTGAAATAAATGTGTTCAGAAAAAGTGCGTTTCTGATTTCGTACTTAAAATATTTACTGTACTAAAGAATTAACATAAGGAAAGGTCCGATCATTAGATGAAAAGTTATTTCTTATAATGAACTTCGTTACTTTAAAAAATTCATTTAACATTTTCCTCACCTAACTGAAGTTATATGATCCAAGTATTTTTCTGTTACAGAAAAACGCTACACAAAGACAGACAGAATACATTTCATTTAAATATTCTAAGAGTGAAAAATATATCAAAGAGGCGTTCACAACATATTTCACATAAAAATATATATAAAAGCGGCTGTTTAGACAATACTAAATCCGGTATATAAATATATGTTTGCGAATATCTTGCCAGAAAATGTATTTTTTTAAACAATATCAGATATAATTTATTTCAAATAAATTATTCGGATAAATCCTTTTTATTTAAATATAATGGCTAAAATGATATGATTTATAAAAATTGTTTTACAAATGAAATGATAATGAATCCTTTAAGTCCAGCCACAAAAAGGGGTCTATAAAGAAGTGATACTATATATTTCTTCATACGAAGGTGGATATTTTTTAGTTTACCTACCACTTTCGCTTTAAAAAGCCTTCTTATTCTAAATATAAACATTTATAATATTAATATACTATAATGTATCGAGTTTGCCATAATAAGAGAAGTCCACGACGAGAATTTAACATGTTATAGTCGAATTGCTAAAGTGAAAAATACAAGTATATTTTAGAGGAATATATTTTCCTGATATTTAAATTATCAATATTTTACACGAAAAAAAAGGCAAAATGGAAGAAAAATTTATATCTGGTGTTAATAATGAAAAGTTCTAAATTGAAAACATTTCACCTTATTTCCTTCGTGCCATCTTAACCTTTTATGCAGAAAAAATGTGTAGAAGCAAACATTAACGTGAATAAAGTATAGAAACGGACATACTATAGTTTCAGTTCCATAAACAAGAACCTTTTTCAGTATCTAACCACCCGATAAATCATCATTTGGTGTTTAAACACTGGTTAAGCTTCTCGTTTATAGTACCGTAACTAAAGTACGTCTATTTCTGTACTTTGTTATTGGGATTATTCACTTTTCTTATGAATAGCCATTTCTGTGATAAATATATTATGTTGTTATTTTGCTTTGACCCTTTCAGTTTATAAAGCAAACCTGTGATGATAGGCCAAATTATCTTACTTACGAAAAAAAAACAATCTTCTTTTATTTTCAAATATCCTGATTATTCCCCTTCTTCCCAGATGGTTATTCAAATCTATTCACAATTACGTCGATTAAGTATTTACGTTTTCTTTATCCCATCATTTATATAACATTAAATAGGGTGTTTTTGCTTGAATCGAAAAGCTCGCTGTAACGCCTGTTGCGAACATTATGATGGACTGTATTATGACCCACAGAACTATCTTGTTTTTACAACTTAAATCTTGATCATAAAAATAGGCGTTACTTAAATAAAAAGTAATAAAAAAGGAATTCAAAAAACGACGCTCGACAAAAATGGGTTACGAGTGTTACCTTTAAACAATAAAAAAAAAATCTTACTTTCCTCTTTTAAAGTCATTCATTTGCATAACTCCAATCGCTATACTCAATTAGCAAACGCAATGATTTTCAGTAAAACCTCTCCATACGGACCACTCTCGATTCCACAGTAAAATGGCTGCTTAGAGGTTACCTTCATTGACATTAAAATGTTATTCGATGGTAGTACATGAATATATATGAAAGCACTTTATATTTTAGTCAGTGTCATTTTCTTGGAGCGTAAATTACACTTTTTTTGGATCGATTAGCGTCAATAAAAATGATCCCTACTCATATAATAATGTGTAAAAACAAAAATTTACCAATTATGAACGATAAAACAATTTTAAATAAATAAACAAATATGTGCCTCGTTTAAGTTTGCATTTGATTTTATATCATAAAAATGAGTTAGCTTTAAAAAATGAGACGAGGTTTTTATTTTTTTTATATCCGTCGTTGAACAGCCGACCCACTTTTGGTTTACGACTACCAATGTTCAACTCCGTAGCCTTATAAGTTTGAACCAATCGAGAAGACAAGGAGACTCCCAGAGGTATGATTTGTTATGAGAACATGGAGGACTTTGTGACTCCAGAGACCTTTGTGACTCCACCACCTCTTAAGCATGGTCCCAGGGCCTTACCATCCAAGCTATCCCGGCCCTAGGTTTGTTTGTGATATTTAATTTTTTCTTAACATATTTTTTTTTTTATTATTTAACTTTCTAACTAAAAATCATTGATACTCTTTATTTGACTGCAACATGAGGTTGTATCGTCAAAAAAACTCTCTAAATAAGAGCCACACACAAATATTTTTGATACATTTGAATTTACATTTTTGTTTCGCTAATATTTTTTGTTTTGATATTTTTTTTGTGTTTCCTATTTGACCTTTTTCACGTTAGATGCGGGGATTTACCCGGTCGCTGAGAGAGGTTTTGATGGTCTATCTTAAAGGTTTTCTATAACACAAAGTCTATGAAAAAAATTCCATCCTTCCCAAAAGTGGTTGCAAATAAAGGAGGTCTCTACACAGAGGTGGTTTTTCCTGGAGATTTCACTGTATTATAAGAGCTGTGGATGATAAATGCCCTTTTTGCCATTTTTTTTATTTCATAGGACCTGATTGGAAAGCGAACTCTCTGAGCCTCCATGGCTCTAAATACATAACCGTCGCTGAACATCCGACTCAATTCTTTGGGTTTACAACTACTAATGTTCAAATACGTAGACCTGATATTTTGAACCCAACCCAGAAGACAAGGCAGCTCCCGAATCAATCCCGAATAGCGATTGGGAGAAATTTGTCTTCGTGGAAGAGTTTTTTCATAGAACTAACCCACATTTGCTCTTCAAGGAGAGGAAAACCACAAAAACCTCCCACGGCTAGTCTGACGACTAGGGGACTCTAACCCATGATCCGTCTATCACTGAGGACATTGTACATCAGCAGTGAGGTCGGTGCAGGCGAGATGCAGAATTCATTTCGATTAATTATTGCTGTTATTCGAACCCTGTTCA
The DNA here is from genome assembly GCA_949128135.1 of Parasteatoda lunata. NCBI lineage: Eukaryota > Metazoa > Arthropoda > Arachnida > Araneae > Theridiidae > Parasteatoda > Parasteatoda lunata. Next base: position 108,788,495 of record OX421977.1, on the reverse strand, counting down.
CCTCATTGGAAGGCGAACCTTCTATCCCCTGAGCCACCACGACTCATGCCCTAAATATTAGCATATTTGGGTGTATCAGTGGCATAGTTTTAAGGAGGGTTTGGGTGTATCAGTGGCATAGTTTTGAGGAGGGTTTGGGTGAGAAAACCCCCTCCGAAATTATACATTACTTGATGATTAAAAGTTATTCAGGGTGGTCCACTGAATTTAAAAAAAGTATATACCTTTTAAGTAGGCCTACCTTTCACTGCTATGCATTCTTTGATAGTTAATGGAACTCCCAAAAATGGCGTCTCCCTAGCAATTTCATCTTCCGTCTTGTTACTCTCTTTCAATGATTCATCGATGTATCTGGCCTCTTCTATCGCTTCACTAAATCGATCATCAACAATAGCATTAACGATTGGATGCACCTGCCTGATGCGTTCGATGTAAGCTTTCACTACATCAACACTTTTGATCTATAGAGGAATATTTAATATCTATACTACGTTTCATTTATTCACTTTTTGAAATAATAAATTCTGCAACGATATTATTGTTTCATTTGGAAAAAATTAGATAACGATTTTATATTAGATTTATTTTTATGATAGTTATCACTAGAGTAGTGCTAATCCAAGTCGACAATGTTCTATAGTATTTTGTTATTATTTTAATGCGTATTAAATGCCGCGAAATGAATTAAAAATGTACCAAAATATTTTTTCGAAAGCATCGGAACAATTCGAGTCAATCTATGTATTCTAGAAATATTTCCTATTCCTATTTTTTTTAATTCAATTGTTTTGGATTTTTAACTTAAATTTAAATTTTGTTTTACTGCGCGAAACAAATATCTCTAAAGAAAGTGAAACTATTGAAGCGTGTAGTGAAAAATGTACAAGGATTACGATGAAATAATCATTCAATTTTTGAGATTATTGAAATTTTATTAACTGTTAAACTTGTAGTAAAAAATACTACCCCTTTATTTTAGAGAGTTGTAGAGAGGATCGCCTTGTGTTTTTTACTAACAAGTTGAACATTTGGTAATTCTCGAAATAATTATCGAACTCATTTTTATTCCACCCTACCTTTGACCATTTTTCTTCTCCCCGTCGTAATTTCTTATTCTTAAGCCATATAGTTTTACGCTGATGCAACGAAAAAAAAAAGTGAAAAAATTTGTAAAGAAAAAGATTTTAAATGGCTATAAATATTGAATAAATTAGAATTTCGAGTAAAAAAACCGCTTCTGTTAAGTTTATAATTAAAAATAGCCTTTTCAGCCCGTCAAATTTCAACCCTACTTTTGCTGCCTACTTTTGAGCGGTATTTTTTTTTTTAACTTTAACAGTTGTTTTCAATTAGATTCGATTCAACTCATGATTGAAAGTTATTTCACCCGAACATTTTTCTACACACTTTTTAGCTTCTATATTTGCTTCTTTAAAAAAACAATAACTTTTTTGAAAGTTCATTTATTTTAGTTATTATTATTTTTTTTAAATATGTATAGTATATATATATATATATATACATATTTAAAAAAAATAATAATAACTAAAATAAATGAAGCTTTATATAAGAGATTAAAAATTAAAATTAGCAATATACAATTTCCTTACTTAATTATCAGTCCGAAATTTCATAAAATTCCTGTTAAATTTAGAACTATCACATGTGGATCTAATACTTATCTAACTAAACCTGGCACCATTTTCTCTAACTACTTAAATAAAATTATAAACAGTATTTCTAAAGAAGGTTTCTCTTGGATTATCACTAATAATCAACCAATTTTAGATTTCATTAAACATAATAAAATTAATTCTATTGCAACTTTTGATTTCCAGGATCTTTTCAATAGCATTCCCCTTTCTAAACTAAAACATGTCCTTTTGAATTATTACTATGATTTCAAAAATATCCTTTGTTGCGATTTTGATTATTGAGAAATTCTGATTAATTTTTGTCTTTTTAATAATTATCTTTACAATGGAAGGGATATTTTTCTTCAAATTGATGGAATACCACAAGGTTCTAATTATTCATCTCTCTTAGGTAACTTATTTTTGCATTATTATGAAAAAAATTACACTCTTAGTATTAAATTTGTTTTTAGATATATTGATGACTTAATTATCTTTAATTTTCAAGACTATACTATTTTATTAAATGATATTTACCCCGAGGAATTAATCTTGCTTCGTAATCATGTTGATAATATAAATTTCAATTTTTTGGATTTGGGTATCATAAAAGAAGAAAATATCTGCTTTGTTGATTTATACGATAAAAGAAATGATTGTAATTTTAATATAAATAAACTAATTCCTTGGAATTCTAATGTAACTAGGAGCATCTATTTAAATACTACTTTTAATGAAATTAATAGAATTAAAAGAATATGTAGTAATATTTATTTATCTAAAAAAAACAAATCGATATACTCTTTCAAAATTTGATAAAAAACAATAGATACCCAACTAAAGTAATAAAATTCTATATAAAATCATTGAATTAATCGAATATTTTGTAAATATATTTACTAAAAATTTTCTTTGTTAATTTATAAAATTTTCCCATGTGCAAATCCATTGCGGGTAAATCCGTGGCCAAAAAAATTTTTTACTAATAATTTCTTCCTTAATTTGTATAATTTTTCCTTGTGCAAATCCGTTTCGGGCAAATTCTTGGTCAAAATTATTTACTAAAAAATTCCTTCACTAAAAAATTCCTTTGTTAATTTATAATATTTTTCCACGAGCAAATCCATTTCGGGCAAATCCATGGCTAAAATTATTTACTAAAAATTTTTTTATTAATTTATACAATTTTTCCATGTGCAAATCCATTTCGGGCAAATCCGTGGCTAAAATTATTTACTAAAATAAGTTGTTTTTCTTTTTTTTATTTTTCTTTTTTCTTTGTTAATTTATATAATTATTCCTTGTGCAAATCCATTTCGGGCAAATCCGTGGGTAAAATTATTTACTAATAAATTTCTTTGTTAAATTATACAATTTTTCCATGTGCAAATCCATTTCGGGCAAATCCGTGGCTACAATTATTTACTAAAAAGATTTCTTTGACAATTTATATAATTTTTCCATGTGCAATTCCATTTCGGGCAAATCCGTGGCTAAAATTATGTGTAAAACAGGCAATTCATGCTTCTTTCTCTTTTCTATTTTATATTTTTTTCTTAAATAAATATTTATTTTCTAAAATTATTTATAGTCAAATTTTTTTAATTATCCAGTATAATATTACCTCGCGCACATCCGTTTTCTGGCCCATCCTTGGTAACTAACAAATCAAACACACTTCAGTAATGCAGCAAGAACGCCCTTTATAACCTCCTCTTGTTACACTCAATTTGCGCTTTTGTTTTCATAGTTTTCATATTTTGCAATCTGGCAATCTTGTTACGTAAACATTTTAAATCATTCTTGAAAAAATTCCCGTTCAAGTAAGTCCATTATATTTCACTGCTCGCTTTATAGATTTTGTTTTATTCTGCTCTTCCTTTATATTTTATTTTCTGTTTTTACGTGTTATTTTTACTTATTGTGTTTTATTTTATTTTATTTGTCGTAATTTTGTAAAAATTTTTTTGAGTGCTCCTCACACTATTGTATTGATTTATTTTGCTTTGGCTATATTGATACAATATTAGAAAGCACTCTTTTTCGGATATAATCGTGTGGGCTGATGAAAAGATTATATCTTTTTTTTCCGTTTTGTTTAAAAAAAAAACTTTATCCTCTTTTTTTTCTTTTTTTAAATTAATTCTTTTTCTTTCCCCAGTTGTTTGTTATTATTATTATTCCCCCCCCTTTTTTTTCATTGGTCTGTAATTTACCTATGTTTTATCGTCATTTTGAACATATCCTATGAGTTCATTTTACTTGCAGCATATGCGCAATAAATGATACTTATTGTTTTTCTTAATTTTTTTCTGGTTTTCTTGTATTTATTTATTTTGCTGTATATATCTATCTATCTGTCTGTCTGTCTGTCTGTCTATCTATCTATCTATCTATCTATCTATCTATCTATATATATATATATATATATATATATATATATATATATATATATGTATGTATGAATGTATATATGTATAATAAATTTTTTAAAATATGTATAGTAATATGTATATCTAATGCCGAAAATTTATTTTTTTAATGCAAACAAAATGTATCTTTAACTTAATTTTGAAAAAAAAAATAAACAAGAGTGTCTTGAATGTCATGTTTTACAATATTTACTTGGGGAAAAAAATTGCATCTTCGAGTTATATATAGTTTTTCTTCCCGAATGAAGTCCAAATATAAGAGATAATAATTCCTATAATCTGATGTGCTAATTATCCCTGAAGCAGGGCCCACAATAAAGGTTTCCAAATTATTAGCCAGTAATTTAGCCAATCGGCAAAAGTTATTGCCAATTTTCGAAAGTCTTCTCCAAATACAAATCTTAAACATTTTTTCTGATTCATTTTATTCCCATAGAAAACAATTTTTCGGTAGTTTGTTTCAGGCTTACATTATTTTTATACACTTCTAATTGGTTATGCGGAATTAAAAATAATTGGAATGAAAAATACTGATTTGTTTTGAAAAATTCATTTTAGCGACATTTTGCAACATCACCTAGAAGAAGGAAGGCATCAGCACGGATCAATTTAGTAGTCCGATGTGACGAAGTTAACTGCGCAGTTGACGAAAAATAAGAAAGATATCATTACGTTCGGGGTACTAAGCTGCGCAGTGGTTGAAAATACGAAATATGACATTACGTTTGGACTACTAAAAGATATTCATGGTAACGCGTGCTGAGGCCTACTCTTTTCTAGGAGGTGTTGCATTTTGAGGATCGAGATAAATATATATACATTTTTCCAGTGTAAAAAATCTTTCGCCAATACTTTCGTCAAAACACAATTTTATTCGCCAAATTTAAGATTTTATCGCATTTGGTGTGCTTATCGCGGTGAAGGGTTTCCGAAACATTCCTGTCTTCAAGATAAAAAACATGATTTTATTATTTCAATCATTTTATTATTTTATTATTCAATAGGAAGCAGGGTGCGAAATTTCCCAGTATTTGTTTATCACAATTTACATCACTTTTCATTACTTCTTTTATCAATGAAATTAAATATTAAAAAATATCGCACCCTAAAGATTATATTTTAGTTATGTTGTTCACAAAATATTTTCTATTATTATTATTTTTTTTTTTTAAAGTTCAGTATGTTTGAATATAAGTTTTTTTCTTTTTTAAAAAAAAACCCGAATCTGTACCAATTCCCAGGACAGACTGTGTTGAGATGAAACACGCATTCTAAGAATAGCTATTTTTTTTAAATACAATTTACCAGGAATGATTCGACCGATTTTGCTCAGGCATTTTATTATGCAACCCATACTACTTCTACAAAAATGATTAGAAAAATGTTGTTGAAACTTCTTTTCGAGAATATTCGTAATAAGTAAAAATGGATATTAAAAAATCGTGAAGAATTTTCCTTACTTTTCTGATAGTGCTGATACTAATATTGGTTTTGGGCATAAATTGAAATCAAAACAAAAATAAAATAGTTTTTTTCTGAAAAGCTTAGTTAATGGAGAAAAGGCAATTATTATTTCAATAAAATAATAAAAATTATCTTTGGTACTTTTAGTAATGGGTGTTTTTTTTCGGTACTAATCTTTCCACTAAGATGCCTATTTTTTTTTTATAACCGTCGTTGAACAGCCTATCTTTATGGGCTAACGACTTCTAATGTTCAACTCCGTAGCCTCGTAATTTTGACCCAAACCAGAAAACAAAGAAACTCCTGGATCGAGTATTGGGAGGAATTTGCTTTCGTGGGGGACTTTTTGATAGAGCTAACCGGCATTTGCGTTATATGCAGAGGAAGACCACGAGAACCTCCCACGGTTAGCCTGACGGCAAGGAGACTCTAACCCATTATCCGTCTACCAATGAGCCTATTTCATGGTAGCACTATGATTGGTGCAAACTGGATGCGGAATTCGTATCGACTGGGATTCGAACCCGGTTCGCCTCACTAGAAGGCGAACGCTTCATCCCCTGAGCCATCGCGGCTCGAGATGCCTATAACAGGTTCTTACAGAAGACATAAGGATCGAAGAAAATTATTAATTATGGTAATTTTTAAACTTCACGAATTGACTCTCAGCAACGAATTATGCCGAATAATATTACTTACAGTTAATCTTCATTTTGATGCGATAAACTTCTGAAAACATTTTTTGCTCAATCTAATGACGTAAATCCACCGCGAAGAGCAACACATTATTGTTGCTTTAGCATCTATTGTAGCTGTAGCGGTACATACTCTACAATACTCCCCCACCAGTATTCCATGAATGGGATACAGCTAGTGGATCCATTACTGTTTTGTGAGAAGCCGGGAAAGCTGTATTAAGATCACCGCGCTTTTTGAGTGCCAATCGTGCGAGCTGCACCAAGTTCACGTTCGTGCCTGTGTTCCCTCAAAGAGTCGAGTAGTCGTGTGTGATCGAGACGGAGAAGTAACAGCGTGAGGAGGTCAATGTCGCAGTCACAATTAGCAAGTCAACTGTTCAATGAGGACCATCCATCGAAGTAGGCGTGTTCACATCACGTCCGGGTCACCAATGTGAGGAGTGAGTTATGCAGATAATGTCAACCTTCATCTATGAAAAGGTACCCCAACGTAGAATCGAGTTAACATGTTTTATATACTAGGGAATTGGAATTGTATTTTTGTAGTGAAAAACTACGTAGTGAAAAATATTATATTTAGCATTTTAAAAATTTATGGTTTTGAAATACAGCATGAAACACCTGTGTTTTTCTCTGCTATAAAATCTTCCAATCACGGCTTCTTTCTAAACAATATTTTTTTTTCAAATGTGCTCTTATTTGCAGTTAAATACATCTAAGAGAAACAGTTATTCATCGTTGATATTTCTAAAAGTTTACAAATCAATTCTTGCCAAATTTTTTGATATGAATAAAAAAAAAAAATTCAACTCACTTGTTTTGGATTTTACATTTCCGTACAAATATAATTCTTATAATCTAACCGATTTTTTTTGCGGTTTTAACTGGTTATTAGGCTGTTTTTCACTACTAAAAAATACCAAAATTTATTTTTGCTTATAATTAGAGGGCCAGAAAAAAATTTTAAAAAGCAGAGGATGCATCCATTCTGCGTCTAAGGGATACGACACTTCTAATTGTAATTTTTTTTTTTTTTTAAATTTTCCTTGTCGAAAGTGTTTTGAAGAACATCCTTAAAAATGTCTACAAAAATAATTACATTACAAATAATAAATATTCTTACTTCTCTTTTGCGTATTTTTTCCGCTAAAATATGTGCCGGATCTAGAATAAGTGGATTCTTTATCGGCGGTAATTTCTTATGTTTTCCCTTGTAATACCAATCAAAAACTATATCAGAGACGTAGTCGACACTGAAGCGAACAAAGTTCAGGATCTTCAAAACAATTCTAACCACGAAATCAATCTCTACAAATAAATAAATAATCATTAAAAAATATTTATAAAAATCTTTTACACTTATTATAGGCTTTTTTTCATTGAAAAAACCATAGTTACACAAGAATTAGTTAAAGAATTACTGGAAATTGAAAAAAAAATAAATTGTTGGAACATAATTTTATTCCTTTTTGATCCCTCAATTAATAACAATTAAATAACAATAATTGTAATTGAAATACTAGCATTATAGAGCATAAAACTAGCATTATAGAGAGGGAATTTTCAAATGAGTTTTTTCTATAAATATCTAAGGTTTATAAAGGTCATACTTTAAATAAAATTATATTACAATAAAGGATTGACGGTTTATTTACTGAACTGTCCTTATGAAGGTCCCTGACGATGTCTGACCCAGCTTCAGATCGATGCTTACAGCTTGTCAGCGAAGTAAAGGCGGCCTGTGCGCAATGTTGCACACAGTGCTATCATTATTCAAGAAATGGTGGAGCCTTAATCCCGAAGATTTCTGGCTTTCAGCGGAATATTGCAAAAATGCTTTTCAATATCAATTATTACAGTTTATAGAAGGAAAAAAAACTTTCATGTGAATTATTTAAAATTTTGCAAAAAATTATAACTATTTGTAGTAATAAAATTTTAAATTAAATTATTTAAAATTTTACATTAAACAAAAACGAACACAAAATTTCAAATTGAATAATTTAAATTTTTAGATAAATTATACCGGTTTACATTGAATGATTTAAAATTATTTGTAAACATTATGACTCCTCACTATAGTAAAGAAGTATAGAAGTATTTTTTGGGTCGTAAAAGAAAAAAAAGATGCTGGTACCAAATTAGGAATGTTCACCTTAATATCGTCCATTGTAAGAAAAGGATTTTTTTAAAATTAATTTCAGGACTTTCCATTAACATTTTTGTTATTGTTGAAATTTTTATTTCTTTATTAATTTATGTCTGCGGAAACTAAATTATACTGAATTGAATAAATTACGAATAATTATTTTATTAAAACAAGCATTCAAATACTCCAAAATTGATTTGTTTCTTAACATATTTTTATTATAATTCCAATTGTTGTTGTTTTTTTATTGTAATTGCTTCTAGTAAAAAAAAAAAAAGGCGCGAACTTTAAGAAAGAGCGATCAATGCATATCTCATGCTATCAAATTCAGTTTATTTATGATTAAATCAAATTAACTTCTTGCTTTTATTTTATCAAAGAAATCGGTTATTAAAAAAGGTGTATCCTTCTCTTAGTCTGATTATTTTATTATTGTTTTTATTAACTATTAACTGAAAACTATGTATTTTTTAAAAGGTGTAAGCCATGTATAAGTGGCTTACAAGGGATAACTACTGATAAACCATAACTCTTTATTACTTGATTAAATACTTCATTCGCTTCAAATAATGCACAAATAGGAAATATGAGTCGACATGTTTGAAGAGCTGAAAAATAGGCGCCCATTTTCAAGACAATTATGTCTCTTGAAAATAGAGTCACGTCACATTTGTCAATTAAACGTTTATAATACGTTTTCAATATGAAACGTAACGTTGCCGACAAAAAAAATCTAAAAATAAAGTTGAGAATCAAAACTAGAAAACCCACAGTGGCAGAGAGGGGTAAACGCTCTGATGAGAGGTGGTGATGAACTATTGTCATTAACCAGGAAATCAGCAGTCATATGAATAAAGCAAGATTCCAATGCTTTAAGATGAGCTGATATGACAGGGACGGGAAATAATTTTGGCATTGTAGAAATTCAATTTAACCCCACTAAACATGTTTATAATCAAGCAACATCTTGCCGTTTAAGTTTCTAGGGATTATTTATTCAATAATTCTATAATTTTAATTTTTTTTACAAAGTTTTATAAGGCTTAATTGAGCAAACAAGCCTGCAAACACATATTGTACCAATAGACTAAACGATCACCGCACCTGCCGGCTTAATTCTGCAGACAAATACAAGTTTATTTTTTCCTTTTTATTTCGTCTTAGATTTTTGGTACTGATTTTTTTCCTTAAAAAAATATTTATTCTGATGGCAAATTACTTTTATTCAAATAAATAAGGAAGAAAATAACTTACACATAAACAAATTTATCGTTTTTAAATTACAAAAGCATTGAACAGAAATAAAAACTGTATAGAAAGGACACTATTTCTCAGTTTGCTTAAATATTTATTTTTCTGTTAAATAATTGAAAGAAATGAAAATTATCTTCATCATAACTACTATAATTAAACAGTCTCAGGCCATAATATTAGACGCACTGTAAGATTCTGTAAAAAGTAAAGTCTTAATTATCAGGTGATACTCTATACAGCTTTATAGTTTTTACACTTGTTTACGTACGTGTATTCATTGGTTAATATTGCAATGCAATACGTTAAAAATAAATACAAATGGGAAGTATATAAGAAAGTCTCCTCTATAAAAACTCATTACATTTATGTTTAAGTACAAGAGTATTGCATATAAACTCGCGCAAAACAAGCAATTATTAAAACACTACAGTGCATCTAATAATTTAGTCTAGTTTTTATACTATACTAATATAATGCCTTATATAATGCTTGATATAATAAATATTCTATATTTATCTATAATATATCGTCTCATTTATCCAATCGTCAAATTTATATTATATTTTGTCTAATTTAACCCATTGATACACTAACGTAAACAAGTGCAAACAGTCCCGTAAAAACAATAAAAGCTGTATAGATGATAATTAAGATTTTACATAGAAAGTGCGTCTAATAATTTGGCTGTAACTATAATCAGAATAATGTACAATCATTAGAACCAAAAACAAATGTCTTACCCCCATAACCAGTACTATAGGGCATTCTTAGAGAATTATCCATTTTGTGTTCCGAAACAGTAAACACTAAAACAAAACTCTTTCTCGCTTCGAACAGCCCAAAATAAATGTTCGAAGATAAAAAACAATTTTTGCTTTCACCACAATCTGTGACCCGGAAAACTGATAAGGAACGTCAGATTCCTTCTCTTCTTATCGGTCTATTGTTGTATCAGAAAATGTTTAATAATTATCAGTCTAACTTTTGTGTTTAAGTTTGAAATTTAAAGATCAGACAGCAGAAGGCTTCATTCCTGGGTACATTTCCTTTGTTTAAATTCTTTTATTTAACACTTTTTTTTTCTTTCAAAAATGATTGTAAGGTATAAACTGATTTTTAACTGACTTATGCATTTTTTTTCTAAATCTAAAACAATTACGCCTAAATAATTTTATATTTAAGGTTGTGTCATTCATAATTTTCTTACTTAAAATATGCTTAGAGGAATGCGCTGATATATGTAAATTGCTTTGATGTAATATCATAAATTATGTCACATTAAGCAAAAAATTCTATCCTTTAGGTTGCGTAAGAAATGTTTTGTTGCAAATAATCTAAAAGAAACCAAGACTGTAAAAACAGAATTAAGTGAGTGTCACAATTCATGCCTAATGATATGATTTTAATAGCACCTAAAAAATCTATTAATTAAATTGTATCATCAATAAATTCCGCTCTTAAAATAGGCTAATAAAAATGTACTAAAATATGTAAAATTGTATTGATTTAATATCATAATTCATTTCTTAAAATATAATTTTAATGGTACCTGTAAATTTATTAGATAACTGATAGATTTATCACAAAATATTTATCATAATTACTGTTAGATTGCATCATATAAAAATTAGTGCCTAACATATGAAATAAAATGCACTAAAATACACTCATTTAAATTAGTGCACCTCCATAAAAAATTGTTAGAATGGCTGAAATTTACATACGTAAGAACAATGATGATATAAGAGATTAAAAATCAAAACAAAAATTATCATCTAATTACAGAAAAAATACAAATGAATGAAGGTTCCCCAAGCGTGAAAGCGATAGGGCCGGCACCTTCTTGTTCCACAGTTGCGCTAAAAAAGCCACTAAATCAGCTTATCTCGGTGACTCTCCAACTTGCTGTCCTAAATGGTCCCCTCGGTTTTTTTTTCAAATTTTGGGGATCGCCAATTTGACAGAGGCAATCCTATAACAATCCTTTAGCGCGGCCGACCCTTGTATTACAGAAAAATGGTGGAAATCAGGCCATGAGTTGCGACACATATGACTGAAGGATGTCACAAATTTACCGCTGATCAATATCGAAAGTATTGGTGTGTCGTAAGTGATGACAACCCATACCATGACATCAGCCGTAGAAGTTGTGTGGTTTTGTACGGCGTAGGCAGAATTGTCATCGACCCCCCGCCCTAGATAAGTCTAGTGTCGCTCTAGATGTGCGTGTAGATGCGGCCGTGATGAACGCCTCAATCTTGCCTACACTGTACAGCAGCACACCGCCTTTACAGTTGTTTTTATGGAATGTGGTGCCATCGCATACGAGACATGATCATCCCTCCATGGCAACATAATACGCTCGTGACTTCCTTCTGTCACACTGCCGGGAGTCATCTTTACCAATCAATGTTCGTCCACACCCAGTCTCTTTTACACTTTCCTGATCCCCAGATTTATCCCCCACTCGTTGAACAGCCTCCAAGTTAAATCGATTTGGAGGTGTTTTTACAGCAACTGCTGCAGCAGGAACTTGTATGACTCAATGTTTGATCCCGAATTCGAGCTAGAGGTTGGCCCAAGAGGGTACTTTTTCCTACAATGAGAGGTTATTTTGTTTTGAGTATTAATCCCTTACTTATATCCTAATTGTAATAACATATGTAAGTTTTCGTTGCATTCTGGCATCCCCTTCGATGTGCGCTAATTTTAAGGCAATGAGTGTATGTAAATTGATTTGAATTAATATCATTATTTATATCTTCTAATACAATTCTAATGACAACTGAGAAATTTATCTATAAAGTTATGACATAAATAAATTCCGGTGACAATTATTGTTATTTGAAACTAATATTGTTCGAACCTATTATTATTGGTTTTATACTGATGACAATTATTGTGAAATATTAATTAGTTCTTTTGTGACTGTAAGTTTGTTATAATGACAATTATTATCATGTTCAATTATTACGATAAAACAATGACATTTTTTGGAACTATTGGGTTTTAATTGGATGGCAATTATTACACTGGTCAATTATTATGATGAAACATTTCAAAAATGCACAAATATTTTTGAAATGACGAAATGTCGATAACTCCAAATGTTTACAAAAACCTACATCCGCTTTCCTATCTTACTAGACTAATTTTAGAATATTTTTATCAATACCCTATCAAAATTAGAAATATAATGAATAATGATTCATTCTAATATGGTTTCAAATAGAAATGATTTCTATGAATTCAGTTTAAATTCAGACCATTACTTTGATAAAAAAAATAATAAATTGCACTTCGTCTTTTTGCCTTTCGCAATTTTGAGGACTTGGGAATTCTGCTTTATCTATAAATCGTCGATAATGGATGTTATCCAGAATACAATGCGATAACAAACGTTCGAAATAAACAGCATAAATGAGAAACATTTTTTTTTATCTGATTCATCATATTTAATAATATTTTTTTTTATTAAAGCATAATTTTTGATAATTAATACAAGTTATGACAAGTTAATACAAGTTCGTTCACGATTTATAGCTGTGGTATCAAAATCGCAGGCAGTGGAACAAATGGAACGCCCAAGGAGCAGTAAATTACTTCCATTTTGTATACTTTTGTGTGACTTTTTATATGAACGAGAGGTTAACTGGGAGCTGAGATGTGGCTTAAAACTAAGATACATACCGCGCATGTATTTTGTTTTAATGCATGTTCAAATACAATTAAATTAAAATCAAAACCTTTCAAAATACAGACGATCCTCTCCTTTCAGCGATTCGCGGTAAAATTATCATAAGTTGATTCGGCGATGAAAAGGTTGGGTTGCACTGATTTATGATATTTCTCGATCAGTTATTTACTTGAATAATAAAGCTAGAAATAGAGTTTGAAAATAAGTAATTAATTAAAGTATATTTAGTATTTTGAACAATAGTTATTTATCAAAATAAATATAGAATAAAATTAAGTATTTTAATAAAACAAGTTTAGTGTTTGAAATTTAATAACTCATCGTTTCGAACTTTAACTGAACCATCGTCAATCTCAACACTTATCTTACAAATAACAAAAACAGTTTGTAGATTTCTGGTGTAGATTTAAATTGCATTTATAAGATTATATTTAAAATATTCTAAGATATCAAAAATTGGTTAAAGCTCTAAAGACATTTAAGCGGAATAAGAACTATTCTATGAAATGAAGGTTGATATGAATAGAAGCCATTTAACTAAATCTAACTATTACCGAACTTATTTTGTTACTTTTAAAGAAAGTAATTAGCAAACTCTAATTGGAATAAATCATGCAAATTGACTTTCGAGCTTAAGACTGAGAACTAATTCAAGCAACTGCATATTTAACTATAACAGTGATTCAATTGAAAAATTATAATACTTTCATCGGATTTTAATGAGTTTCGCGTTCATTAACTTCGTTTAGTGACTGGTTTGATGATTATTTTTTTAAAATAAGCAAAATGACATTTTTAATAAGCGTCGAAATTAAGTCTGTTTTATAATATATTTAAATTTTTAGACAAAATAATTTGAAAACAATCGTCATCATCATCATCAATGTTTCGACTGCCCAGGGTGGGCCTTGGCCTTCTCAAGAAGTTTTTTCCAGGCAACCCTTTTTTCTGCTAGTGATTTCCAGTTTTCAGTTTTAAAGACCAAAAGGTCTTTTTCTAGGCCATCTATCCATCTCAAATTCCGCTTGCCTCTTTTTCGTGGGTCAACTGGTTTGGCAATGAAAACTCTTTTTGTGGTTTCGTCCATTTCGATAAGGTGGCCATTTTATTCTTTGTCGTTTAATAACGTTAATTAATGTCAGGTTCATTATATCTATAATCATCCATCTGCTCATTTGGCAGTCCTTTATTCCTATAACGTCACACCCCGCTATAGTGAACTTTCAAGGGACCGAAAGTAAAAGTTTCAAAATTATTACTGATATGTAATGAAGAAAATAAATCATTCGAAGACAGAAAAAAGTTCATACTATCTAACTCCCACTTGTTTTTTTTTTTTTGGTCACTATATCCACAAAATAACATTATATGTGGGTAGCAAGGCACGGGAGCGAGCATTTCGTTCACTATATCCGGGAGTTCACTCTAAACCGTGTTCACTATAGCAGGGTTTGACTGTATAAAGAACGAATATTTTCCATGATCCAATTTTCAAGTCCTTAAAGCCTTTACCAAATCGTCTCTGTATAGACAGTCCGTGGTTTATTTGCCCAGCTAAAAATAAACTGCAGAAAATTTAAAGAAAAACTGCAGTTTGAAGACTGCGGTGATTTAGCCAATTCGACTACAGAATTTTTAAAGTCAAAGAACTACAAAATTACTACAGTTTGTAAACTGCAGTAATTTTGCAGTAGTGTCAACTTCAAAATTACTGCAGTAATTCAACCTTCAAAATTACTGCAGTAATTTTGAAGTCGACACTACTGCAAAATTACTGCAGTTTACAAACTGTAGTAATTTTGTAGTTCTTTGACTTTAAAAATTCTGTAGTGGAATTGGCCAAATTACTGCAGTCTTCAAACTGCAGTTTTTTTTAAAGAATTTGTGCAATTTATTTTTAATTGCATGATCAACATTCATGGTAAACATTAAGAAAAATATATTTTCAGCTAAGTTAAATAAAAAATTACTCTGATTAAAAAAGAAATAAATACAAAAGCCATCTAAAAATAAAATTAATAATCATGTATTACTTACTGTAAAAAATAGATACATCAATCAAAGTAAATTGAAGGTTACTCATGCATTTTTGATAAACTGACTTATTTACCCTTTATTAAACAACTTGCAAAGTTCAAAAAAGAAAGAGAATGTAATTTTTTTCTTTTTCTCTTTAAATCTTATGTTACTTTGGTGCGCCCTGCAGGGGTGTTATTTATGCCACCTAGTGTTTGATCAGAAGTATAGTTATATGTTATCGATAAGAACTGTTTATTTGACTCCTTAGCAATCAACTTATTGTCATATATAATCACTCCAAAACTTATTGTTGTTTCAATGGGGAGATCCATTGTGTTTGGTATAGAATTTTGGTAACAAAAAGTTTCAATATTAAAGAAAGAAAGAAAAAAATGACAGAACAATCTTAAAGTATACTGTAGGCTTTAAATTATTATACACACAAATGATATACCAATTTATAAGATTTTTTATCCATACACAGTCCGTGTTAAGCATTTGTCGCCTAACCAAATACGATCAAACTGTAAATTTGGTAAAAATTTTTTATTTTGAGGTAAGTAGTGGGTAAATATATTTTCAAATGAAAAGCAAGATGCAGATTATTTTGGCAGAAAAAATATTTTTTTCATGGCAATCATATATGCACTAACTTAATAACATAGAATATAGTGTCGATTCAGGTTCATCTTTATATTACCTCCCCAACAGCAAAATGACTCTAAATTTGTATTTGCATAAAATAATTAATTTATGAATTTGTATTATGCTTAAAAAATTCCTATGGAAATAATTAATCGTAAAAAAATTCTCAAATTTTTCTTTGGCGAAGAATTTTAAAATCTGACAAATAATTTAAAATCCTTAGCATTGGCTATTTATATATATATAGTAATATCATAATTAAAGGTCAGTAAAGAAAAAGTGCAGGTAAACAAAGAAAACACAACACCGGAAACAAAATTATAATGGTAATCATACTAATACAATAAGTAATTAGCAGTAAGAATAGCCTAAACCAAATTTACAAAAATTATAGTTTAAAATAAAACAAAATTAAATAAAATTAGCACTATAATGAGAAAGTAAAACATCATAGTAAAACATGATGATATACAGGTAAATTTGCTATACCGAGTGAAAGACTTTAAGTCCATTTTATTTGAAGAAATGGTAAGAATCGTTTGATGCAGGCACTTATAAAAAAGACCACATGTTTCACAGAGAACTTTTATTAAAACACTTTCCTAATTTCGAAAAAAACTAAATGACAAACTTTTTTTTTTCAGTTTTCACTAGTCTAAACACAATCACAATAATTAAGAAGAAATGCTCTAGTTTAAAAATTTGCAGGGGGAGGTACATGAGCAAAGCATTTGCCGAGGAGACCTGATCAAACCTTTCCCGCAGCATCTATCTTGTACATTCTTTATATTTTAGTCTTTGGCTCGAACAATGGTGGAGAAGATTTCCTCTATAGGGGAGAGTAAAAGCGCGAGTCGAGGAAGTAAACATCAAAATCGTCAAGTGATCGGCTTTTATTGTTTCCAGGAGTGTCTCAATGGCACAGGGAATAGAGGATTCGCCGTTCAATAAGATGAATTGGGTTCAAATCTTAACACTGGCTGGTTAATATGCATTTTTCATTCCATCCCCACTGACCACAGTGCTGAAGTTAAATACTCTCAGTGGTAGACGGACCATGGGTTTGAGTCCCCTAGACACCAGAGTAACTGTGGCAGGTTTGAGTGGTTTTCCTCTCCATGTAACTCAAATGCGAGTCCTGTCATGCATTCAGCTCAGCTAGAAAATTTAAAAAAGAACTTATCAATGTAAGAGTATTTTATTTGAATAAGTTGTTAAAAGTTTTCATCACAAATACATTCATGAAGAATAGGTTTAGCCAAATTAATTTTTAAATTAAATATTATTGAACTAATTTAATATTATTGAACTAATTTAATATTATTGAACTAATTTAATATTATTGAACTAATTTAATATTATTGATAATTTAATATTATTGAACTAATTTAATATTATTGAACTTTAATATTATTGAACTAATTTAACACGTTGGATGCCATAGGGGTCACCGCGATGACTGGTGCTGAGTTTCTTTGTAGCGCCACCGATGAACGGAAACAGAATTCGAATAAATATTTAATGCTCTTATTTTTTTTTTTTTAATTTTATCATTACTAAAATGGTCTGAAGAAATTAACGAAATACATACTGAAAAAATCATTTCCGCCAGACGGGCAAGCCATGTAAAATTAGCGTGGCATTTAACGTGTTAAAGAAACAAAAAAAATTTCAATCCAGCTAAGCTTAAATACATAAGAAAGTGTAAGGATTGTTTTTAACACATAACAAATTTGGAGTAAACAAAGAAAATTCAAATGTAAATAGAAAAATAATCATTTAAAAAAATAACAACTTATAAAAATAATTATTATTTACAAAAATATTTAATAATTGAAAAGATATTTTTACATTTCTTTGAACACAGCCAAGACAGAAAGTAAAAAAATATATATATATATATAAATTATTTAGTTATATTAATAATATAAATTTAGATTATTTAAACATTAAATTGCCTTTCAGAGAGCGAAAAAAAAATTAAAAAAAAAACAAATTGTCACTGTATAAAGTTTATACACATATCTTTACCTTACAATCAATATATTTTCTTTCTAAATATTGTTATCAAAATTGTTTTGCTTCATATTTTTTGGCAACAGGAAAAGCATTAGTTATAGATTAATAAGAATTTTTTGATAATGTTATTCTAAGTAACACAGGTAAGGTAGCAATAACAATAAAATAAATAAAGGTTTCTCAAAAATTATTATCACTGATGCTGAATTAGAAAGTTTTACTAGATAGCTTTTCGTGGCAGGAAAACATGGAGTATAAAGTGTTGAGCATTGAATATAAAGTACCAAATATTTTTTGCATAAGGTATTCAGTTTATATCGATAAAGCATTAAGAATCTATCTTGAAAAATGCCAGTGGCACAACAGCGATTCTGCATATCTAATCCATCACTCAACCATGACCAAACATCCTATTTCTAGGGCTTAACGGCCATGGTTGGAATGCCATGTAATTTTGATACTGGTCAGATAAAGTGGACTCTGCTAGTTCAAACTTCCGCACCATAACCAATGAGAGAACTTTCAGAGTTTATGTTATACATCTCAGTTGTTTTGTCCATTGCCAGGATTAAACTTTCCAATACGCAGTGTATAAGCACATTTTAACTACCATAAGAGCTTTCTACTAACCCTTCTTTAAAATCAAATAAATTAAATTTTGCTTTGAAATCTTACAATTTTTCTGTCATAAATATTTATATATCCCATGTAATTTATTCTGAGGTATTCTGAACAAAGTTGAAATTTTAAACTTAAAGCTGTGATGATGCTAGAAGAAAGCATTTACTTATACAAAATTAATTAATAATTAAAAATTAAAAATCTATAAATAATTAGAACATTGCTTTTTTCTTTCATGCTCACACCATTTTTAACATAAATAATGCATAATCTTGTTTATTTTCTTCAGGTTTATATCAACTGTAAGTTAAGTAGCAGTTTAAAATAATTATAATTAGAATTTGTATATCCAAATGTCAATTTTGTTTTATAAAATAGCTAGTGAATGAAACTATACTTTTCATAATTATAATAAAAATTCGAAAACATTTTTCGTTGTTTTTTAAAGTATCGAATCTTTCTCTGAGAGAATTTCTGTGAAAGCTCTTGATTATAAACTATGATAAACAAAAAAGCTAACAATCGCCACATGAAAAACCTTACACATAAATTTCAGATAAAATATCAACATTACAGAACAAATATAGCGCGTTTTAAAAACATTCTTCTTAATATTATAATGATTAAATCATGAATGATACAACTACAACAGAAATTTAAGTACATCATAACTAGGCTTAGCTTCCACGTTTAAACATTTTTATACGATTTGTATTAGTAATAATTTATTAATAAATGTATATAATTCATTAGTAAATGGATATTAATACGAAAGACGCCATCGTCAATTCTTAAAAAATAGAAAAATAAGATATAAGCATAAGTTTTAACTTACCAAATTCAAGCATTTGTGTAACGATCACGCACGCTGCACTATCGTGCTTTCAGATGTAAACAACATTCTTCAATCGCTGGCGGGGGAAGGGGGAGAGAAGACGAAAGCGTAGCTGAGTCATTATAAGAACAAACAAGTATTGTTCAGATGGCTTTTTCTTCGATTAAAGACTTGTTAATTTTCAGTAAATGAATTAAACTGTAAGCTTACAGCATTTGATAACGAAAACGGTTCATACAGCTTTAATGAGTAAAGATATAGCATATGTAATTAAAAACGAAATTAATGAACACAAATTTTAAAAATTCGTGAAATTAAACTTGCTTTGTTAAATCAAGTATATTTTATAAATTTTATCTTTTATGAACATAGATAGTGTACGTTATTTCCGTTATCAATATATGTTTAGAATTTTTACTTAATTATAAGAAATTAATATATAATGAAAAATATAAATATTTAAAAAAAGGGAGAAAAAAAAAGAAACATTATACCAAGCAGGAAAGCAAGATTGGAAACATCAAACTCTTTCAATTTTACAACAATACAAAGTAACTGCAGTTTTTTTGCAGCTGAAACAATGACTGTAAAATTACTTCAAATTCACTGCAGAATAACCACGGATTTAAAGTTTCAGTTTTTTCTAAATTTATGGTTTTAAAGTGACCTCACTTAAACTACAGTAATTTTGTAGACAATAGCTAAAAGTTTTTTCGAAATAAATTACTGAAAAATTACTTCACATTAGCTGCAAATTAACTGCAGGGTTTTTACAGTTAAGATTGAACTACAGAAAATCTGCAGTTAACTCTAGAAAAACTACAAAGTTTCTTCAGTTCTGTAGAAAAACTGCAGTTTATTTTTAGCTGGGTGGAAACAATAAAAGGTCGAAAAGAAAGAAAAAAAAGAAAAGAAAAAAAAATCATAACTACGGTCAGTAGGTCAGCTTAATATTTTACATGTTACAGAACAGATTGAGCAAATGTAAAGGAATAAATTGCCCCACTATTTTTATGACGCCAATCATAATTCATTGGGGCTATATTTGCTACTAGTAATGTGATAATATGTAATAAAATATCGAGATAAATATTACCCAATAAATATACCGTAGTGATAGGTTTCTTAAGCACTTCTTGAAATATATAAGTACCCGTTTCAATCAACTCGCTTTTGTGTCTTGCAATTGAAAATGAACCCACTTTTTGACTAGACGGAGACGGCAGCTTTGCTGTTTGTGGGGCTGCAGACGTGTTTCGTACAATTGTATATACGATGGTTGATGAATCTATATAGCAAAAATAGTAAAAATAAAAAACAAAAAGGCTTTAGCGAGCGAAAATGAAAGTAAAGCAGATGACTTTTCAGAGGATGAAGATGTGAACCTATACAAAGATTAATATTTAACTTTTTTTTTATGTGCCCGAGATAACTTGGGATAGTGAACTGATGGTAAATTAAATGTTTCTTATACATAAAAAAATTTAAATTTCAACTTAGAACTTGTGTATTATGTTTTGTTTTAGTTCCTTGTATTTCTGAATGAAATAAAAATATTTGCTGATTTTCAGTTGCAAAACAATTGGTAAGGATTGAAAAGAAAAACAATGGAATAAAAATGTCTGTAATAAGAGGCTTATTGGCCGTTTAGGAATTGAGGGAATAATTTCATTTTGGTAACAATTGATGCTGCAATAATTTTATTTAATTAATTGAGCATCAATGTAATATGAGGGGGTTTTGTTAAAAGATTAGTGCTTATATCATTCAAAAGAAATTTTCATTTTAAAAATCGAAGAGAATGTATGTTTTTCATAATAAACAGTTAGATAAAACATAGATTCGATAAAATATTATCAAAATATAATTTCATTCATACGTATTTATAATATTTACAACAAAAAATATTTGTTTATAACGAAAACATTCAGAATTTCAAGTCAAAATAAACAAGTCGAAGTTTAAAATTTGAAATTTTTATTAAAATAAAAAATTAGATTTGGTTAGTTGTTTATAGTTTGAATCAATGCATCAAAGTGGAGTTTTAGTGATTTTTTGAAAATTGGATAACTAATTGGATGAAATAGCAGGCATTCAAATAACTTGAGACCTTTTTAACGTTGCCAGAA
The DNA here is from genome assembly GCA_949128135.1 of Parasteatoda lunata. Taxonomy (NCBI): domain Eukaryota; kingdom Metazoa; phylum Arthropoda; class Arachnida; order Araneae; family Theridiidae; genus Parasteatoda; species Parasteatoda lunata. The sequence continues at coordinate 108,766,899 of OX421977.1, read as the reverse complement.
TGAAGGAGTAATTTTTCCAAATGCTGAAGTCCTGCGATTCCAAAAGGGGAGACATGAGAGTTCTCAAAGATTCTAAAAAAGCACAATTAAATATATTATTTGAAAAAAAAAAATACGATTTATACATGTAAAATCTTAATAAACAAAAATAAATACAACATTCATAAATATATAGTTTTAATGATCAAAATTATGAAACACACTATAAGATTCTATGTAAGATGTTAGTTATCAGGTGATACTATACAGCTATATTGGTTTTACTTGGTTTGCACTTGTTTACGTCTGTGTATTAATTGGTTAAATGAGACGATATATAATATAAATTCAGAATATGACTATTATATATTATTATTATATATAATATATACATAATATATATATATGTATATATAAAAATATATGTAATATATATATATATTATTATTATATATTATATATTATGTATTAGTATATTATAATAATTCGAATAAAATATTAGACGCACTGTTATTTTTTAATAATGACATGATTTGCACGAGTTTATAGGCAATAATTTTATATTTAAACATACATGTAATGAGTTTTTATTCGGAAGATTTTTTATATAGGGGAGAGTGGGGTCAATTTTAACATTTTTTACTTAAGTATTTTTAACTAACAAAAAATCCAATATATTATTAGTATTAATTGACAGACGAGTAAAGTAGACTATCCTCTACTAGAAAAAAAATAAATACCTTATTTTAAATGTTATTATATTAGTTAATAACAATTTTTGACAGTCGTGCACTTGTTACAATTGTCCCCACTTACGGGTTCAATTGTAACAGTTCATAAATTCAACTAAAACATAAACTGCTGTTTGTAGAAAATGCAACACCATGAAGGAATCATCAGAATCAAATGAAATTCGCAGCAAATGTCAATTATAGGATATTATGCAAATTAATAAAGTTTCAGAGCCATCGCGCGTGCGTGGCGCGCGCAGCGCCCTCTGAATTGATGCTGAAAGCGTATAAATAAAGTGCTGTAGCGGGACGTTGAAAATAGTCTATGATTATTTGTTAGTGGCAAACGTTTAGTGAGACCTGAGTATGCCTCCACGACGGAAGAATAAGAAATTCAAGCAACTTACGGAGTTTGAACGAGGGAGGATAATCGGCCTTCGAGAAGGAGGATTTTCCTATCGCGCAATAGCAGCTCGTATGCAGCGGAACAGTTCCACAGTGATGCGAGTTTGGAAGCAGTGGACCGACGAGCACCGAACAACTCGAAAAACAGGCACTGGACGACAGAAGGTGACGTCAGAGCGCGATGATCGACACCTGCTCCGCATGGCGGTGAATGATCGCACAGCTTCCTCCAGGCAGCTGGCAGCACATTGGTCTACTGCTACAGGTGTACAATTGTCGGCTTCGTCAATTCGTCGTCGTCTGCTGCGCCGTGGATTGCGTGCAAGGGTGCCATTATACAGGATTCCCCTCACGGCGGATCATCGACGGCTGCGTCGGCAGTGGGCTCTTGAGCACAGAGACTGGCGAGCTGATTGGCACCAAGTTGTCTTTTCAGATGAATCACGCTTCAATTTGTGGACCCATGATGGCCGTGTTCGTGTTAGACGTTATGCCGGTCAACGCTGCCTTCGTGAGTGTATTATTGAACGACATAGTGGTCGAACACCCGGAGTTATGGTCTGGGGTGCGATTTCGTATCATGGACGATCCAATTTGATACGAATTGAGGGTAATCTCAATAGCAACAGATACGTCCGTGAAGTGCTACAGCCCGAAGTCGTTCCTTTCCTTCAAGGCATCCCTGGAGCTATCTTTCAGCAGGATAATGCACGCCCACATGTTGCGCGGACTGTTAGAGACTTCTGTTCAGCACAACGCATGCAACTTCTTCCTTGGCCTGCTTATTCGCCGGATATGTCGCCTATTGAGCACGTGTGGGATATGGTTGGTCGGCGTCTCACTCGTGATCCGCGTCCTGCAGTTTCCAAAGACGAACTTTGGTTGCGCATACAAGCGATATGGAATTCTCTTCCTCAAGCAGATATTCAACATCTGTTTGACTCCATGCCACGTCGTATAGCAGCACTTATTGCAGCGCGTGGTGGCTGCACCAAATACTGATTTCGGACGCTTAATTTGTTTCTTTTGTTTTGAAAATTTCATCATTTATTTGTATCAGTACAAGTCGTTTCTGCATTAAATTTCATTTGATTCTGATGATTCTTTCATGGTGTTGCATTTTCTACAAACAGCAGTTTAGTTAATTATACATATTATCATAGTTGTGATATATTTTTTTATTGATCAAAATAGTGATATTTTAGGAGTAAAAATAATAATGAGCAGAGACCTGAAGGGTTAAACTTTTAACTTTAAGGGGTTAAAAATTTTAATTTATGCTGTGAAAGATGACAAATAAAATAGTGCACATGCAACATAATATAAATGATATAAGAGACTATTGGTGGCTCTTAAAGAGTTAAGTAATGGTTTGTAATTATAAGATTATTTATTTTTAGCTGTTACATTCGTCCTTTTACTTATTGTTACAATCGTCCCCAAGACGCCATTTCAGCTTCATTTGTTAAAAACAATGCTAGTTAATTAACAAAACTAATCTTTTTTTAAAAAAAATATTAATTAAGGTGTCCACTTACACATTCGGTTAATAATTTTTATTTGTTTAAACAAAATTGTATTGTTACAATATAATATTCTAATACCAAAAAAAGTACTTACGTAGCTCGAAAATATCTTTTGTGATGTAACTCTTTCAAAAGTACATAAAAATGGTTGCCAGCAGGGGTGTACATCTAGATTTACTAAATACACCTTGTGCGCCACCTGGGAACCAAATCTAGAACCCGACACTCGAAATTTTTGCTCTGTTACAATCGTACCCTGTTACAATTAATCCCACTCTCCCCTACTTATATACTTCCAATTTGTATTTATTTTTAATGTATTGTATTACAATGTTAACAGGTTTCAGTCACGTAAAAACAATAAAGCTGTATAGTATCACATGACAATGAAGATTTTACATAGAATTTAGAGGTTTCCAACTTACATGAGGCCGGGGGCCGCAATTAAAATCACCAGTCAAACGGCGGGTCGCAACTTTATCAAAATTTTATATAGGACTCTTTCATGTTTAAAGGAACATTAAAATATTACTTTACAAAACAAAAGTATTGAATTACAGATTGAAATAAGAAGTAGATTTTTAAAAATATTTAATTGCATACTAAAAAATTCTAGCTACAATAACTTTAATTGTGCACCTATGTATTAATAAATTAATGTGCAACAGATATCAAATTGTTAAGATATAAAACTTAGACCCATATAGATTTTACGAACATTGTCAGCAAAAAAATGACAACTAATACATTTTAGTTCGCGGGCCATAAGAAAAGGCTTCGCAGGCCGTATGTGGCCCGCGGGCCGCCAGTTGGTAAACACTAGTCTAATAATTTGGCCAGAGACTGTAAAAATCAATAAAAATAATTACTGAAAAATCATTTAGGATGAAATAAAGTCCGTCAAAGAATGATTACTTAAATGCGTGAATCGAAATTTCCGTGACATATGACGAAAGTCATAAGTCACGGAAGTAATAAGTCAAAGTCATAAGTTAATAAGTATTAAATAAACTGAAAAAACGCGTTCCATTCATATTCATGACAGCAAAATCATGATAAATGGAAACATTTGCTTTTATCCAGGGGCGTCATTTTTTTGACAGATTCGTGATTTCAGATTTTTCCTTTCTAATTTTTGGAATCGAATGTTTTGAAAGTTGCGTACCAATTTAGAAATTTGCCTGAACAAGACCCCCATCTATATAGAACAAGGGATAACGAATATTCGGCAATTATTCGGTTGACCTTTTATCGAATATGCGGTTGGCCAAATGTTCGTTTTTTTGGGGGGGGGGATTTGAATAAATTTAACAAAACATAATTTACATTTTTGTTTTTTACTATGCATTATTTAAGCTTGTTTGTGCACATATTTGTTACTTTCAAAAACTTACCAATTATGTTATGAAAAAAAAAAATGAAGAAGCGAAATTTTGAAGAATTGAAACTAGATTACTTAAGATTACAGAGTTAAATTGTAATGGTAATTTTTTTCAATTAAAATTCAGGAAAGTCGATTTCGTCGTTTTTTTCAATACTTTATGTTTTAAAAATTGAGAATTTTTTTTCTTATTTGTTTAAATTTTGCTTGTTTTCTGTATTAATTATAGTACAACATTTTAATGGAGCGTTTCTAATAGACTTAATTCTTTTTTTTTTTTTTTGTCACTTTTTTTTCTGTATGCAACCGATAACATAGGAAAACTGTTGTTCTCAACGTTAAAATCATATTTCAGGATTAAGAAGGATAAAAAAATTTCAGAATTTTACTTTTTTTTTATGAACTTTTCTTTTATGAGCGTTTTTTATTAAGAGAGCATTTATCAACTTTATTCTTTTATAGTCAATTTTCTTCTAAAATTGCGGCTATGTGAAAAAGTTACATTGAGATTATTAATGTTAAATCTATAATTTAAAAGTTAAGAACTATATTTGTTTCAGTTTAATTTTCATGTAACTTTTTATTTTTCAAAATTTTTTTGCTTTTTAACGAAGTTTATTTTATGATACTTAAAACTTAACTTTTTCTTGAAAATACAGTAATTTGAAAACTGAGATGTTAAGCTTTAAAATTTTCTTTAAAAAATTAAGATCGATTTTCCTTTTTCTGATTTGCTTTTGTATATAATCCTCCTTTTTTAAAGAAGTTTTTAGGATAGCGCTACATTTTTAAAAGCGTTTATGATAAACATTATCTCTTTTAACGTTTTATGAATATTTTTTTTTTCCGGAAAATATTATTTTTAACTTTAAGTTTTGTTTTAAGAATTAAGACGATATTTTTGGCTGAATATTCAGTATTCGGCCAAATAACTATTCGAAACATATTACTCGTAGCCGCAATTCTCAGATAACATTCATATTTAATTGGTAAAAACATTATATATTTAGAATACATGTAAATTTTTAAAATTTTAATATTTTTTAAAAAAAAATATTTCGTTATAAAAGAATAACAAAGTAGGTATTTGATTTTAACATATGAATTTATTTAACAAAATTTTAAATTTGGAGAGAAAGAAAAAACTAGATAAGGGGTAGGTGTTAATATTTTAATTGGCTACCAGACTTTTTTCAAATTCTTGGAGACAATGACTCTGAATGAATTTAGAAAGTTCAAATACAACTTTAGCAGAAAACGTCAACAATTTAAGATATGTGTGTTCGCAAGACAGCACTTCATGAAGGGTGATTGCTAACACACAGTAGCCTTTCTGTTTTTAGTGGTGAAACCAAAATCTGACAGTACCCCGAGGCCCCATAATCGAAAAACTAATAAGAAAAAGCAATTAAAAAAATTGAAATATAAATGTAAAGAAAAATAAATGACAAACAATCACAAAGTAAGTCTTAATAATGACTCAAAAGTAAACAAACTAAAACATAATAGAGTGACGCCAACATGTAAGAAAAATAAATGAAGATAAAGTTAGTTAGAATGGCCACATCAAAATAAAATATAAATTGTAAAATTGCTAAGAAATCTTTAGAAAAAATCAAGTGCTGCCCCTTTTTGAAAATCTTAAAAAATAAAATTAAATTAAAAAAAAAAAAAAAAAAAAAAAAAAAAAAAAAAAAAAAAAAAAAAAAAACATTAAACTGGAAAAAATTAAAAAAAGTGCTGCCATCTATATGCATCCAAAACATTAAATCCTCAATTTCACTGCTTAGGCCTAATTATGCGGGCTTCAATATCGGCGGAATTATTTGAACGTCTTTAAAATATTTTGAATCAAAATATCACGAATTACTGTCATTAAAAGGAAAATTATTATTCTCTAATGTCATCATGAAATTCCCGATAGCTGAAAGAAAATCTATTTTATTATTACAAAAAAATTTAAATCTAATCATTTGGCCCATCATAATATTCTTTAAAATCTTAAAGTTAAGGTTGGAATTAAAATGTGTTAAACTACTAACTTTAAACTTAAAACCTCTTCTTTTATCGTATAATCAGATAAAAAATTTTGGTTATGAAGTTTAATAACAAGATCTGAAAAATAAGCGCAATTGTAATTTGATTCAGTCTTTATTAAATATAGTTCTTTAGGAAAAATCTTTAATTTAATCAAAATCATTACAATAAAAAATAATGAAATCATCCATAAATCTAAACCCAATTAATAAATTGTGTTGTAAATATTTTTGTTCATAAAAATGTAAGAAAATATTAGCAAATGCACTTGAATAACAATTTCCCATTTAAATGCCTTTAATTTGTTTATAAAAACAAAACAATTAAAAAAATGAATGTCATATAGAGCAAACTAAAAATTCAAATTATACAAAAAAAAAAAAAAATAATAATAATAATAATAATAATAATTGAAAATGAGTAAGATCAGTGACATGCCGATGTGACTTTTAAATTAATGTAATCACTAAGAAATTCCGATTTCATAATTAAGTAAAACTTAACCGTGATGGATCAGGGAAAAGAGAGTTCGCCTCCTATAGATACGGTACAGGATCGAATTTGTGGCGTAGTTATTAGGAGGGTTCAGGGGACAAAACCCCCTCCGAAATTAAACATTACTTGAATAATAAACTATTATACGGTAAGTAGGATGTTGATATAAAAAAGTTTTCATTATTCATTTTTTGTAAATTAAACGTTTGGTATATATATATATATATATATATAATATTTTATTTGCAGATAAGCTTTTCTGATTGATGAGAACATGAAATAATCTCTTTCTCATAAGTAACTAAGCTCTTCGCGTAAATCTTAAATTTCATTGAATAACAATGAAATCTTTATTTATAAAATGAATCCATACCGCTCATTAAAATATCTTAATGAAGCCGAATTCCCATTAAATTCAAGAATTATATGATCTTGTGGCGCCAATTCTTCTAACAAAGAAGTCTGGATATTATAGATCACATGACATGAACGAATAATTATATCGTACGCGTAAAAAAGTGCGCACTTATCTTTTGGAAATGAAACTGTAAACTTGTGTCCAGGAGCTCTGCTCCATGCCATGCATATAATTTAACGTTTGGTGTATATATATATATATATATATATATATATATATAATATTTTATTTGCAGATAAGCTTTTCTGATTGATGAGAACATGAAATAATCTCTTTCTCATAAGTAACTAAGCTCTTCGCGTATATCTTAAATTTCATTGAATAACAATGAAATCTTTATTTATAAAATGAATCCATACCGCTCATTAAAATATCTTAATGAAGCCGAATTCCCATTAAATTCAAGAATTATATGATCCTGTGGCGCCAATTCTTCTAACGAAGAAGTCTGGATATTATAGATCACATGACATGAACGAATAATTATATCGTACGCGTAAAAAAGTGCGCACTTATCTTTTGGAAATGAAACTGTAAACTTGTGTCCAGGAGCTCTGCTCCATGCCATGTATATAATTTGTAAATAGATTTTCTTAACTATTTTCTCAATAAATGATTCATAAAAAGTATGGATTTATCCTTTCAAGAAAAAAAAGAGACAGCAAATTAATAATCAGAAGAACCACTGCTAGAAAATTAACTTTCATCTATTATGATTAATTGAAGACTCTGCTCAGAAGTTATGCAGGGAATGAGAGAGCCTGCACTACATATATATCATGGGAGACAATTCCGATCTGACCGTTGGTCTAACCATGAAATGTTTTCGCGATTTCCTGTTTATGTAACAAAAAGGTAGGTTTGTTCCACCAAGTTTTCCACGAAGAGAAAATTGTTCCATTGATTGATCTATTAGCTCCCATGTCTTTTGGGTTAGGCGCAGCATTACAAGGCTACGGAAATGAGCATTATCAGCTGTAAACTCAAAAATGAGACGACTTGTTCAACACCTGTTGTAAAATAAAATAAAATTTACAAAAAAATTTGAAATTGTATAATTTATAAAAAAACTAAACCCATATTTTATATAAACGTGTACGGAAATTAATATATGAAAAAAAAATAAAAATAAATATTTCCTACAAAATAAAAGTCTTAACTTTCTAACACAAAGAATATTAAATTTTATAGTTGGTATTGATCACGAACAGGTACCAATATAAACTTATCCCCTATTTTAAAAAAAAAAAATAAATAAATAAATTTTTGAGTTCCTACCAGCGATGCTTACTTTCTTTAAAGAGTTTTTAGTCAATTTATTATACTGAAAGAATATAATACTAAAATAATATACTTTTGCCATCTCCCTCAATAGAAAAGGTTTCGTTTTATGGCCACTGGGGCCGGTACCCCCTGAAGACGTCGGCTTGAGTGGTCATATTTTTAATTTTAGTTTTATTTCCTTCGCTTCTTTTATTTCTATTTTTATTTAGTCAGTTTTTGTTAGTTGAAATATCTATTCTGAGCAAAAAAAAAAAAAAAAAAAAAATATTCCCAGAACGTCGCCAATGCGAGACGCAAATAAAAATAATGAGTGCGAATTAACAAAAAAAGAAAAAAAGAAAAAAAAAATTACATACACTAATATTATGAAACCAATGAAATACAGTATTTTTAAAGACATAAACAAAAGCCGAATGATTTTTCTTTAATTATAATTAAGATCAAAGATTATAATTAAAATTAAAAAGAAAAAAGAAAAGAAAATCAGGTTCTTCAGTCGAATGATAACTAAGAATTAGCAGCGCGATCACTTTTTAAACTTAATTGTTCTAGGGATAGAATATTCGAACTCACTAATGGTTGCTGAATACTTACTAAACTACATTCTACGTGACGAGAAAACAAAATCTGTATTTACTTCCGTTTACTTTACACCCTTCCACACTCTGACCCGCCAAAGTAGTGACGTCACTACCAGTGGACAAGAATAGTTTCTGAATGATGGAATCAAAGATAGCAGTTTTTCCTACTCTTCTAATTAATTATTCTGAAAACTCAGAGTTCATGATTTGTTTTGATTTTTTTGAAAAAATCAAAAAAATATCAGATTTAAATCGGATTTTTTAAAATTTTTATTCAAATACACTGTAAGAACTTTGATTCTTGATTAAAAAAAACTTCAAATTACATTACATTAAAATTACATTAACGTTAAAACTATATTATAGGAATATTTTAGAAGCTCTAACTACCTAAAACAATTTTTCATTATAATACATAGCTTTGAATGCATAGCAACCACTTTGAAACAAATGCATGATTAAAATTTAAAGACTAGATGAAATAGAGAATTTAAAGAATACTCTAACTATTAAAACAAAGTTTTCAATTAGCAAACTGTAATTTTAATTTAAAATTGGGATTTCTTTTCTTTTTTCTTGACGAAATAAATGTAACAGATTGTGTTTATAAATGCAGTCATTCACAAAAAATAAATAAATATTTAATCTATATATTTTTATATTAAAATATTTATTTTTATTCTTACAGAAAAATAGATAAGTTAAGCTAAAAAATATTTAAGAAAATCTATGTACTCATTCGAATTTTTTTTCACAAAATCTCTTTATAGAAAATACTGAAATATTTATTTTCCACCTATAAATTATAATGTAAATTTTAATTACATGCTTTTTCAATCAAAAGGTAGAATTTTAATTAGCATTATTTGTATTTTTCTGTGCAAAAATTTATGTTTATTAATTACTTTCAACAGCTATGCAAATCTATATTAAGATAGATGTTTACTTTAAATTGCACTTTCAATCTCAAGAATCAAAAGAGTTTTAAAAATGCAATTTCAAATGTATTGGAATTTAACGCACACAAACGAAGAAAGTAATTTCGTTAACTAAAATTAATGAATGCAGCAATTTATTTAAAATACATTTTAAAACTAAGAAAAGAAAAGAATAAAAGTATCAATAATTTAAAAAACTGTTTTTAACTTTTTAAATCAACATATATATAAAAAAATTAGTTGATTTAAATCAATGATTTTATAAAAATATCATTTGATTTAAATCAAAATGGTTTAATAAATCAACAAATTCTGTGAAACCTACGGATCAAGCAAGTTTTCATTATTTTATTTTTAGTTTTAATATTTATTATAGAAAAATTCATGGAATAGTTAAAATAATTGTGAGAGCCGTGCAAGCAAGACACGGTTGAGGATAGGATGGGGCTAATAATACCAAATATTATTATCAAATATTTATCAAATATTTATCAATATTATCAAATATTTATCAATATTCAGACATATTGAAACCTCTTATGAATTCAATTCTGTTTTAAAAAAATATTTATTATTTATAGCTTTCCCTCTAAAATATCTATAAGAATAAATTTATCTGAGGTCTAAAAATGCTTAAAATAACCTAACCAGAAAAGAATAATTTCGGCTGACCTAAAATGAAACTTTTGGTGGTTCATGTTTTTCTTGATGGGTGCAGAAGAAATAAACTTTTTTGTTTAATGGTAACCGCTTCCCTCATTATCCCGTGTTAACTGGGATATGTACATTTATTATCCCGTATAATATTTCCCAGTTATAAATATTTATTAACTCAGCAGAAGTTTGTTTTGTTTTATCACGTTTTTACTCGGTTGGAAGCATGAAATTGCCAAATGTTGTTGGCAAGTTTTCCTGTTGGACATTTTGTGCGATTGCATATACTAAATTTACATAGAAAAAAAAAAGAATAAACAAAAATCGCGTATCATTTCACTTCCTTCCTTCCTTCCTTTCAGAGGAACTATATTTAATAAGTCAATACAATTGTTGGCTTTTGCTGACGATATAGGAATTATTGCTCGAACACCAAGAGCACTCGAAGAGGCCTTTATTTCTTTAGAGAAAGAGGCCCTGAAGATGGGTCTGAAAATAAATGAAAATAAAACTAAATATATCACTTTGTGTAGTTTCTAGTTTTAAAAGCTATTATACAAAGACTAATGTTTAATTGTTTTTCATTTTCCCCTTGATAATTCGGGATAGTAAACAGATACTAAATTAAAAGTTTTTAAATAAATTAAAATTAGTAAAAAAATTTGGTAAAGTTAATAAAAAAAATTTAAATTTCAACTTAAAACTTGTGTGTTAGATTTTGTTTTGGTTCCTTGTATTTATTTATGAAATAAATGCAAAAAATTAACATTTTTTTTTCCTTCAAAAAAATTGGTAACGGTAGCGGTTAAAACTATTGTATTTCATTATCTTCCTTTTTTAAATAAGATGTGTTGTTTTAGAAATCATTAAACATTTAAAACTTATATTTTCATCCAGTAAAGAGGTCAAAATTAAATTTAAGTTCTCTAACTAGTGGGAAAATTATACGTATTTTGATTGAAGACATGATACGGCCCTTGGTTATTATAGGGTGATAAATGCCGCTTGTAGCAGTTAAAAAATAGTTAAAGCATATCTTGTCATGAAACACGGAGCTTCATTTGAGTGCTCTAAATAATCGGAAAATGGTCAAGAATCCGTAGATTGCGAGAGTCCTCATTCACAGACATGAAAAAATGAGATCGGTTTGATAATACAGGATTTTCTGTAATGGCGGTCCCTTGAATGTATATATGAAAAATTAAGTAAACAAAATATGCGCATTAACAATCGCTGATTAATATTTCAGCTATAAATAAACATAAACACTTCTGAGTTATAACGAATTACTCACGAGGAATACGGTATTGGAAACATCAAAACCATTTCGATTGCCTGATGTAACTTGGATGTGTTTTATAGTAATGGCTCATTCATTCATACCTGTTTTCTACAGAAATAAAACAGGTTTTGTTGTTTTCGGCCACTTCCTTTTTTTTTGTCGAGATTTCTTAGAGTTCGATATCATTTTTCTTCGTTTAAGTATTCATTTGAGACATTAAATGTCTATATTTTTATATAATTTTTTAAAAGGATTTAAGAATGTTCATTACATAAAAAAAAATTATTGAAATATAATCGAATTAGATCGATAATTTACTTTTTATCGGTGTACTAGCTGTGTAAAATTAAATCAACTTCCAATATAAAGTTCCTTACATGTGTTGTTCTAAGGTATTTTTTGAATATAAAAATAAATGTAGTTTACTTCAATTTATTTATTTTTTCTTTCATTGTGTAAAATGAAGTAAAGTTTGCTTTTTTACATCGTATTTCGAAACATCGCCACAAAACGAGAAACTTTTTTTTGTACATTTAAATTGAAAGAGGTAAAAGAAATCCAAGTATTGAAAAATAAAAGTGATGGTTTCAAATAGCAAAGGCTCTTTCAAAGAAACTAGAAATACAAAAAGAATTCTGAGGAATTCTGTAAACTTGAAATAAAAATAAGGAACATTTTCTTCGGACGATCCTCGTATATTATCAAACAAATGTGTGGAATTTTTGGGGTCCTCTTGAGTAAAAAAAAAAAAAGAGTCATTTTACTTTAAAAGTATCATGGGAGGCTCTATGACAGAGAGAAATATTACCGAGAAAAAAAAAGGTAATTTCAAAAAACTTTCAATACCATCAGTAATGTTGAAAGATAGTATCAATATAAATCTTAAAACGCTCCGACATATTGATATCAATTCTAATATTGATATTGATTTGCATTTTAGCGATACTCATTTTTCAATTCCTTCTATTAGTTCTCCCCATATCTTACTCAAATTTTCAAACGTTCATAAAATACTTTTAAATCATCCACTCAATTTCAAATACATTTTTTTAAACGTGTAGTGGATGACACTGGATGTTAATACAGTTTTTTCAAATATTAATTCATTCATTCATTAAATGTAATGAACTAATTTCAGTTTTATTTTGGAGAAAAAATTATAATAATTTCAGAAAAAGTAACTAAAATGAAAATTTTCTTTGCTGATCTAAGTAGGAACTGGCTTTAAAAAACTTTTATATTACTTCTTTATTTTATTATAAGGAAGACCAATTCTGAGTTCACAACTACCAGTTGTTCAGCTACGTAGCCTTGCAAACCCAAGGAGAAGAGGAAACTCTTGGGGTAAATTAACGTTCGTGGAGGACTTTTTGAGGGAACCCACACTCATTTGAGTTACATGGCCTACATTGAGTTACATGGCTCTTGGCCTAACGTTAAGGGGATTCAAATCCGTGATCCATCTGTCACTGAAGATATTTGACGTCAGCACTGTATCACTTTCTGCATGGTGAAAAGTGACCCTGACAAATACCTACGCGGCTCTTCTAATCGGGATCGTGTTTTCGCCATCCATTAAATAAATGTCTGCCAATAAATGTCTGATCCGTGCAAGAACTATTGATCAAAATTCATTTATATCATCGTTTGATGCAGACCCAAAGTCGGGAATATATTTGTCGCACCAAAGAACAAGTTGTGTGCGTTTCAAGGGTTACTAAATGAGTTTCCTCACACTGTTAAAATTTTCATTCTAAAATTATGGTAAAATAACTCACAACTGTCTAATATAATTGACATCCGATGTAAAGTAACTGACATCCGATTAACCATAAAGTTTACGGTGAAGAACATTTTTTTCCTTTATGGTTTTGAAACCATTTAAAACAAGCATTTTTCAAAAACGCAAAAAAAGAAGAATTTTTTTTTTTTATAACTAGACATAAGAGCTCGTAAGGCAATGGACACACTTTATGTGTTGAAGGAGGAAATACTCAAGTTGTGCCGGTCATGAGATAAACCCCCCCCCCTCGTCTATGATATGTTCCAAAGAACTAAGTAGCTTCATGAGGTTGTTCTAGTGAGTACGATCTGGTTGCTTAAGGTGAAAGCAGCTAATAAAGCAGTTTTTCTCAAACTTAACAATTTGAGTACCATTTTATTTATGGTTATTTGACTGTTTTGATTCAATATGGTAAAATAACCATTCAATAAATTGCTATTTAACCATTTTTTCCAAGAAATTTTTTAACAGTGCACACATTAGAATAAGAATTAAAAAAATCTTACCTAATTTTCAGAATTTCGTTTATGGATCAGAAGAATCATCTTTTCGTCGTCAGTCAGATTGTTTAGATTTTCCCTCTCGTAACCATTTTCTCTAAGAATGTTCAAATTCCTGTTACCTTCATAGACCTTCAGTAAGGCATCTCTTATACACATGGTTACATCTAAATACATATATTACACACTGATTTACATTAAACATGCTAACACTTAATATATACCTAAATCTATCATAAACGGTCAAATGACCGTACTTTATCTTTATTGTCTGGATGTAGGTATTATGGATGTTAGAAAGGAAATAAACTAAAATTTTTTATTATAGTTAAACAAAATTGTATATTGCCCATTTTTATGTATTACAAACACAAAGAATAAGAATTTTTAATTCATTTCTGAACGCATTTCTTACACATAAAGAATTTTTCATTGTACATTTTCCGAAAACATATTTCTTCTAACTATTATTATTTTTATAATTCTTATCATTATTCTTATAGTTATAAGAATATATTAGAATTCTAACTCCTATAATTATACTTAAAATTAATATTATTTCTTCTAAGAACTTGTGCCGTCCGGATTGTTTCGACATTTTTCTGGGTAACAGTTAGTAAGAAATGAAGTAAAGCTATCAACATAAAATAAAAGCTACTAACCAAAACATTAAATTTCTGACACAAAAATGTCAATCTAAACTGTTAGGTACTTTCTTGAATTTTGAATTCACACTTAATCTGGTGGAACTAACTACGCAACTATTTTTGCATCATAATACGCATTAAATCCTCATTTCTGATCCGATAACAATAGAAAGCAATAAATTGTTCAAATGAGAAATAGGTATACGACACGTATTATTCGATACAAACAAGATACAGAAAAAAAATAATAGAATATTAACTGTATATAATTGTTAGAAAGAGTCATAAAATCAAATGTTTAAAAACGATAAACACATTTTCGATGCATGGGAACTTAAAGGGTCATTTGACCGGTAATGTTATGTTTAGTGTTAATACACACGCTTATATAAATCAAATAACAAAACAAAACTTATAGTATTTGAAAGAAAATAAAAAAACTTACCAGTGGTAAGCTGTCTCGGACTCTCAAGATGGGCACTGGGTGTTGGATTCATGATTATATTCAAAAAGATACTAAGTCTCTCTCTTAAATAAGTAATATTGTCAATTATAAGCAGGTGTGTGTGTGTTGTCATTCATGCGATACGATGATTTCCGGACACTTCTTAAGCAATTTCAGGATTATTATGCACAGTTATGTTTTATATAAAATAAGCAGATTGTTTCCTGTTTTTACCAAAATGCGTGACAGTTTCTATTTATTTTAATTTTCACAGCATGTTTCATATATATATATAAGTAGCTTTTATACTTAGCAATAAAATCTTAAAGCTTTCAAAGTTTTGAGAGACCTACAATAAATTACGAAATAAAACAAGTATTTTTGGACACTCTATGTCAGAAAATCAAGTAATAAACTTGTAACTTGCATCGATTACTTTAGTTGTTTTTTTTTATATCACTGCATAAAGTTTCGTAAACCTAGAGTAAATGTTTATGGGGATATGAACATTTTTATGAAAAAAATTTATTTTTTCGCCTTACATTTTGTTCGTTATAACTTTATAGCTATTCGATAGAATTGAACAAAATTTTTGGAGAAATGTAAATAAAATTACAAAATTATTGATTAAAAATTTTTATAAAATTCATTAAAAACTGCGCATGAGGTACTTTTCATAGATGAAGGTTGACATTGACGATAGCTATTCTCCCCACATACCTTACAGTAATTGACCGGAAACTATACTATGATGGTATAGAAAAGAAAACATACTTTTATGGGGAGTTATCCCCTACAATACCGATCTCAATTTTAAAAAAAAAGAGAGGGAGAGAAATAAATAGAGACAAACCCCGCTATAGGGAACACAGTTTATAGTGAACTCTCGGATATAGTGAACGAAATGTTCGCTCCCGTGTCTTGCTACAGACGTATAATGTTATTCTTTGTGGATATAGTGAACCAAGAAAAGAGAGGAAGTTGGATATTAGGAACTTTTCCTGTCTTCGACTGATTTATTTTCTTCATTTTTTTGTAATAATTTTGAAATTTCTACTTCAAAATAAATACAGATACCACGTTTTAAAACCATCTATAGCATGACATGCGCTTCTTTATTGAGCGACGTTTGCGCTTCATTATTGAGTAGCATTATTGAATGGGTTCAGCATACAAAGAATCTTCCAGTATCTGGACAAATGTTTCAAGTCAAAGTCGATGAATTTGCTAAGCGATTGGGTGAGACTACTTTTATGTGCTTCAATGGATGGTTAGACAGGTTAAAAAAGTGGAATAACATTAATTAAAGAAAAATAATTATCGGAGAGTGTTTCCCTATCTGATGATCGTGGATTGCGCATCAGCTAAAGATTATAAATTTTTTTCTGTACGCAAGACGAAGAGTCATAAAAAATAAAAGTTAACACAATTTTGTTACTACGTATTATTTTTCAATCATTTATTTTATTATCCTTTTATGGGCCATTTATTTTAATGATATGTATTAAAAGGGGTGGAGTTTTTAACCATTAGTGAAAAATGTTTGTGGAATGGTTATTTTGATGTTATAGTGAACAGAAATTTCGGTCCGTTGAAGGTTTGACTGTATTATTGTGATTTGTTTTTCATCCATTCTTTTCCGTGTTCGACATAGAATTGGAACCATACTTTTCGAATGCAGTGTAAGAAATACGTTAGATGGTGAATTAATAATTATTTTTAAAGGAGAAATAGATTTTGAAAACCAAATAAACGGTCATTATTATTTTTAGCCATGCTTAAACCGTTGAGTTTGTAATAGTTGTGATTACGATGGATAAATAAGTTTAAATAATGCGATTTTTATTTTATATCCGTGGTTGAACAGCCGACCCAATCTTGGGTTTACGACTATCCATTTTCAACTCCGTAGCCTTGTTATTTCGAACCTAATCCAGAAGACAAGGAAACTCCTCAATCAGCATCTACAGAGGTATTGATTTGTTATGGGAACAATGGAGGACTTTGCGACTCGACAGATTTAACATGCATCAGTCACCATTTACAACACGGAAAGTCTTCGATCACAGGGGAACATGATTTTGGATATTACTGGCATTAAAAACCGGGTTTATTTAATACCTGGAGTTATGGGAGTGCAGTTAAAAGAATCAGTGTTTCTTCGAGTATGTTTATAGTTTTAAAATCAAAATTCATCAGCTGTGCTATACTGGTTGGTACAAGCCAAGTCCTTGGTTCGCCAAATGATTAAAAAACAATGTGTACGAAATACAACCTCTAAAAATTAAATGTGTTAGATACATCGCTCGGTATTCGTTTCAATTTATGAGAAGTGATCTGATTGTTTTTATTCATCATTTGGATGAAGTAAAAAAAATGTTGATTAATGGATCACCCTAGATTTTGATTCTACAAAATGTGTTTCCTCGTTTGAAAGCAATGCGAAACACAAGTTTAAATTTTGATTATCTCATACTACCTCATATTATATTTTTATAACCGTCGTTGAACAGCCGACCCAATTTTATGGGTTTACGACTACTAATGTTCAATTACGTAGCCTTGTCAATTTGAACCCAATCCGGAAGAAAAGGGAACTCTTGGGTCGAATATTGGGAGAAATTTGCATTCGTGGAGGACTTTCTGATGAAACTAACTCACACTTGCGTTACATAGAGAGGAAGACCACGAGAACTGCCCACGGTTAGCCTGACGGCTAGGGGGGTAGTCGGTGCAAGCCTGATTCGGATTTCGTATCGACTGGAATTTGAAGCCCGTTCGTCTCATTGGAAGGCGAACTCTATCCCATAAGCCATCGCGACTCAAATACTGTTTAAAAATAAAAATTCCTCGAGATGTGAAATCAAATAACTCTTGGGCCATCGAAAGTCTTCTGTTTTATAGCACACATGGTAAGCACAGCCGGAAACTCTAGTACAAGTCATGATTCTTTGATCTAAAAACGGTGATGAATACATGCGCGTATAAATAGATGTCGAGCGCATAAGCGGTAAAGCTTAAACACACATTAGCACATGATTTGATTGTGATCCATAATTTGAATAATATACTCAACACACTTGATGACATTTCTATACTTACTGAATGAATGATAAACTTGAACATGTTAAGTTTTCTTATATTTTTTTCAAAGCAAAAGTTTTATAATATTTATAAAAGGGGTCGCGTTTCTCAATTCAATGGATCGCAGTCGATGCGCATGCTTAGACGGTTGAGCTTAGAAACAAAAATCCGTGTGTTACATTTATATACGCACAAAATCGCTGATAAAATATTACAGTCAAACCTCGCTATAGTGAACCTTCAAGGGACCGAAATTTCTGCTCACTATAACTTCCCTCTATCCGTTCTGCAAACTACTTTAACTCATTTCTCCGAACTGCTCCCTTTTATGACACATTATTTAAATAAAAAAGAAATACAAAAATGAGTAAAAAACAGTAACAAAAAATGTGTTTTATATTTTAATGACTCTTCGTCTTGCGTACAAACAAATTTAAGGATGACCTTCATTCAGGGATGGGAAACCGAGTTAGAAGAAGCATGCTTACGGCTATATTCCAATCTATAGATGGTTTTAAAAATCGGTATATGTATTTCTTTTATGTGGAATAATCAGTGAAGACAGAAAAAATTTCATACTATCCAATTTCCCCTCTTCTTTTGGTTAACTTTATCCGCAAAAAATAATATTATATGTGTATAGCAAGGCACGGAAGCAAAAATTTCGTTCACTCTATCCGGGAATTTACTATAAACCATGTTCGCGGGGTTTGACTGTACATCTGTTATCAAGCAGATTAAATCGAGGAGCGTATGTGCATTTATTTGCGAGTTATTATATATATATATATATATATATATCAGCTGCGCTGTTCTTAAAAATGTATGCATAACCTAAATGATAAACATTTTGAGATGCACATCTCCTGCTTGAAGGAAACTAACGGTTATCATATTTATAATGTTGTCTCTCAACTAGTGTCCAGATGTTTCCCTTTTGAATTCATAATAAAGCATGAATGATCTGCATAAGTGGACCAAAAAAAAAAAAAAAAAAAAAAAACGCAACAAACCGTTTCATATTCGCGGTGGATTGCACACCTTTCCCTACACGAAAGAACCGGATATGAAGATCAACTGAAGCACGCTCAGTATACAATGTAATTTTGCAAACAACACCTGCTCAGTTAAAGAATTCGCGGATACAATAATTATTTACTTTGTGTATTATAAAAAATGGCTACTTTTGACCCTCGCAATGTTTGCTTCGCTGCGAACCTCGTGAAACTTTAAGCATTTCTAACTGAAAGAGTGTTCACTGCTATAAAATAGATTCGTATTGCTATTTGCTTTATTTTTTTTAATTAATTATATATATATATAATATAAGAAGAGAGTGGAATGATAACACATAGCCAATCCCAGAAGACTTCTGGTTAGTAACGCACAAAACAGCCAATCAAAATTGAGAACGCATGTGTTTTAAAAGGTAATAATTTTTAATAATGCTGTCTGCAGAAGTGTTACAGCTAAACCTACCAGCTAAATCTTGTTGCAATTTTAATTTTGTATTGAATGTGTGAAATATATTGAACAGAGTTTACTTTAAAATACTTATATCTCTTATAAAAAATGGAACGCCGTGAATATCTTAGGCGATATCAGCAGCGACATAGAGCTGAGCATAATTTAACAACACAAAATTACCGGGAAAATAATCGTAGTGCTATCAATCGTAGTACGAGAGCGGAATGCGCCGCAAAGAAACATTGAAGAGTTAAGACGTTTAAATAAAAACGAATAATATGTAAAAGAAATTGATAAAAAATTTTGTATATAAGGAAGTTTTGTAAATAATTTTGAATTTTATCATTGTTTTTCCTTACTTTTAATTGTTTTTTACTTACTCTCAAAAAATCGTTCAGCCAGAAAAATTAATTAACAGTTCATATTTGTTTGAGATATTTCTTAAATAATGCATATGTAAGGGTAGGTTTTCTATCTTCCAACTATGTGCGATTTTGGAGAAATAAAAACGAAGTAAATTGGAGACATCACAACATTTAATATATACAGTTACTTACAAGTCAATATAAATATATACATCCATTAATACTTTTACATCCCAATCTATGGAACGTCATGATAGTAATTATTTATTGAGTTGTCTTAGCAACGCGATGTTTCTATTTTTCATAAAACTAAATTTAAATGCTCGTTATGTTATTGCTCTTGCGCACCACACATAAAAGTGCAAATCATTGGTACACAAAATGACGTGAAAAGAAAAATCAATGAAAATTTACATAGCTAGGTTTTGTGAATATTCAGAAATCTATTGTAAATATTTTTTAATTTTATTGTTTTCACCTTTATTTTTATAACAATTCTAACAAAAATGTTTATTGATCATTGATAATATAATTATTTCATTTTACATTTGTTTTTTTATTAGTATTCAATATGAAAAAAATATTAAATTGCTTAATTCAATTTGTCGAATTTCAGTTACATATGTTTTTATTATATAATTCGCTTTTTGTCAGATTGAAACTAAAATATTTTGTCAGTTGACAGTATTGCAGTTAATTGAGCAATTACTTGCAATGGTTTTTGCTTTTGAAATATTACTCAGCATCAACTTATTAATATTACATGTTTTAATTTGTTTGCCATATTTCAAAGTTTTTTTCATTAGGTTTTAACTGTTTTCGGTTTAAAATTTAAATTACTGGGGGGGGGGGTGAGAGATGAAGTCCCATATATGGAGCGTCCTACATGCTATAAGATCAACAATGATTTGAGTTAGGGTAAAAATATACTTGAGGGAGCCCCTTGGCGACTTATGTTTAGAGCCATTCCTGTTTGCGTGAAACACCGTGGTAACTCCTGTTACCACGGTGTTTCACGCTGCCAAAATTTAATGATATTTCAATAAAACATTGAAAAATTGCAACAAAACATCGGCCAAAACTTTATACAATTGCAATGAACCCGATATGATCAAAATTAATAAACCCAATAAAATGCATTTTTAATCGAAACAAAAATTAATGGAGTAAGCACAGAGAGAAAAGGAAAAAAACAACTCACTTCTCCGTTAAGCTTAAATAACCTCAGATTTAGGTGCACCGAATTCTCTACTAACAGTTAGATACTGTCTAAATTTATCATGAATTGAATCTGTGTACCTCCATCGCCACATAAATTCGGCGGAATACGAATCGAAAATGGCGCCTGTGCTACCGGACTGGCGATGACATTTTTTTTCTATAGTCCCTTTTTATGACTGCCCACATACCTTCGATTTTATTGACCAGAAGCAAAGGTAACCTTACCAGCCGGTATCCAACGTAGAACTAACGTTCTTCTGAAATTACATATAGCGTTTCTGCGGACTGTACATAAATAGAATGACAGGTTTCAAAAATGATTATTGGTAAAATAGAGTCTAAACTTTCAGTGAGTCACAGAAAATAGTCCTAATATGTGATCTTAAAGTGGGGTAGTTTTAGGGAGGGTTTGGGGGACAAAACCCCCTCTGAAATTATACATTACTTGATTAATGAGCAATTCGGTTCCTTAAGATGGAGACTTAAGAAATTTTAATTATTCATTTTTTTCGTAATTTAAGCATTTAATATATATATATATATATATATATATATATATATATATTCATTTTACCTCCCACGCATTGAGTGGAAAAATTCTAGAAAATAGATTTCAGAACTTGTTACAAGATAAAAATTCTGTGATCATCCATAAAAGATGTCAGACTATTACTATATTTACTAATAGTCTTTGTTTGTTCTGAAGTTGTACATAGTTAGAAGCCTTTTTTTTATTTATTTACTTTTGTTCTGGTTACTCAATGGAGTGGATAAGGAGAGTGTGTTATTTATCACAGCTAAATGACACGAAAGCATTTATCAGAAAACGGCGGCTGCGCAAATGAAAACAAATATATACTCTTTTTGGGAACGCGTTTTGTCTAAATCTTTTCACTCTTTCGGAATTTTTTTTTTCCGGCTGTTTTATGGAGAAAAATTTTTTAATAAAAAGCGGTCGGTAAAAAAAAATTTAAATTTTAAATAAAAAAACGAAAAAATATCTACAAAAAAGTGGTACACAGTTCCAGGCCATATTATTAGATGTACTATCGGATTCTATGTAAAATTATAATGATCAGTTGATACTATACAGCTGTATTGTTTTTACTCGGATGAAACCGGTTTGAATTAGTTTACGTTTGTGTATCCATTGGTCAACATTGTAATGCAACACGTTAAAAATAAATACAAATAGGAAGTGTATAAAAAATCTTCTGAATAAAAACCTATTACATGTGTGTTTAAATATAAAAGTATCGCCTATAAAATCTTGCAAGTGATGTCATTATTAAAAAACTGGAGAAGCGTCTAATAATTTGATCGAATTATTATAATCCATTAATAAAATGCTTCATATAATAAATATTCTCTTTTTATATAATATATCATCTATTTTATCCAATCGTCAAAATTATATTATATTTCGTCTCATTTGACCCATTGATACAAGGAACGTAAACACGCGCAAACCGAGTAAAAACAATAAAGCTGTATAGTATCACATGATAATTAAGATTTTACATGGAATCTTATAGTACGTTCAATAATTCGGCCAGGGACAGCATATATATATATATATATATATATATATATATATATATATATATATATATATATATATATATATATATATATATATATATATATATATATATCTATATATATATATATATATATATATATATATATACATATGTATATATATATATATATATGTATATATAAAAATATATATACATATATATATATATATATATATATATATATATATATATATATATATATATATATATATATATGCTGTCCCTGGCCGAATTATTGAACGTACTATAAGATTCCATGTAAAATCTTAATTATCATGTGATACTATACAGCTTTATTGTTTTTTCTCGGTTTGCGCGTGTTTACGTTCCGTGTATCAATGGGTTAAATGAGACGAAATATAATATAATTTTGACGATTGGTTAAAATAGATGATATATTATATAAAAAGAGAATATTTATTATATCAAGCATTATATTAATGGATTATAATAATTCGATCAAATTATTAGACGCTTCTCTAGTTTTTTAATAATGACATCACTTGCAAGATTTTATAGGCGATACTTTTATATTTAAACACACATGTAATGGGTTTTTATTCAGAAGATTTTTTATACACTTCCTATTTGTATTTATTTTTAACGTGTTGCATTACAATGTTGACCAATTGATACACAAACGTAAACTAATTCAAACCGGTTTCATCCGAGTAAAAACAATACAGCTGTATAGTATCAACTGATCATTATAATTTTACATAGAATCCGATAGTACATCTAATAATATGGCCTGGAACTGTGTACCACTTTTTTGTAGATATTTTTTCTCCATAAAACAGCCGGAAAAAAAAAATTCCGAAAGAGTGAAAAGATTTAGACAAAACGCGTTCCCAAAAAGAGTATATATTTGTTTTCATTTGCGCAGCCGCCGTTTTCTGATAAATGCTTTCGTGTCATTTAGCTGTGATAAATAACACACTCTCCTTATCCACTCCATTGAGTAACCAGAACAAAAGTAAATAAATAAAAAAAAGGCTTCTAACTATGTACAACTTCAGAACAAACAAAGACTATTAGTAAATATAGTAATAGTCTGACATCTTTTATGGATGATCACAGAATTTTTATCTTGTAACAAGTTCTGAAATCTATTTTCTAAAATTTTTCCACTCAATGCGTGGGAGGTAAAATGAATATATATATATATATATATATATATATATATATATATATATATATATATATATATATATATATTAAATGCTTAAATTACGAAAAAAATGAATAATTAAAATTTCTTAAGTCTCCATCTTAAGGAACCGAATTGCTCATTAATCAAGTAATGTATAATTTCAGAGAGGGTTTTGTCCCCCAAATCCTCCCTAAAACTACCCCACTTTAAGATCACAAATTAGGACTATTTTCTGTGACTCACTGAAAGTTTAGACTCTAGTTTACCAATAATGATTTTTGAAACCTGTCATTCTATTTATGTACAGTCCGCAGAAAAAAAAAAAAAAAACGAATCACCCTGAGCAACTTTCGTTCTAACGATCGAATTTTCACGAACTAAGTCTCAATCTTAATGGTTCCTGGGGGTGACCTCAAATATGCTAATTAATTAGTGCTAATTATTAATTAAGTTACGGAATCTGACACAAAAACGTACTTTCTCTGAATAAACAAATATTTTTTTTTTTTTACACATTTGGATTCTTAACTTTCAAAATATAGGGGGTAGCCGCAATCTGGGAAATATGGTCCCCATAGTTTGGTCAGGAGAGCGATCCAAAGTTCGTACTCCTTAATGTTAATTTCACTTTTTACGTCTTTAGTCATGTTTTTAAAACTAATAATGCAATTCAAAGAAAATTGCACCCACTTAAAAAACTCATTTATCCAAAGATAATGTCATGAAAAAAAAAAATTTTAATAATTATTAATTATTTTTTATTATTTAATTAAATTGAGGATGAAAAAATTTTGAATTATAAGTTATGAATTTTTTATACCATATTAATCTACATATTTTTCAATTGAAAAATCTAAAGTTTCAACTGTTTTTATTGATTAGAAGCTAAGTAAAATTAAAATTAATTATTTTTAAAAAAATAATTTGGCGACAATAAAGAAATAATTCAATGGAGCTATTAATATTAAAATGTGATAAACTTGCGAGGAACTTGACTTCGCGCGCTTAGCGTAAAATTTCATTCATATTTTTTTCGCTAATAATCATTTGCTAATCTTTTTATTTTATTTCTTTCAACTATAAAGTACGATGTTTCTTTTTTAGTCCTTTAATAATTTAATTGCAATTTAGTAATAAAAAACACTTTATTTAATGAATGCCTAGTTTAGATTTATAATAAAATATTTATAAATTTCCTGAATATTTTTTTATAAATATTAATAAAAATACGTAGTAAACATATTTAAGCTTATCTCAGATCATCGCAAATTTCTCAACATCTTATATATCATCTTAATCTGAAAAGTAATTTTTTAATCACCGTCCGGAAGTGTTTCGCAGAAATATTTTACCAACTATTTAATTAAATTTTAACATTTTTAAAAATCTTATTCTTTACCCTACTACGTTTATTATTTCTTCATTAATATACTAATAAATTTTTTAGTACTTTAATTTAGGTTTTCTTTAAAGTAAAGCTCCTTTTTAAATTATAATCAAGTTTTTTTTAAAAGAATAATTGTCTGCTAGCTAAGGATAAAACCTTGTTAAGAAATTGAAAACATTCCGCTGTTTAAAATTATTTAATGCAAAACAGCTGATTATTTACTAAGCATACTATTTTTTTCGAAAAAAAAAATACTAATCATTGATTGTCTTTTTTTTGTTTCTTGTGACTTCAACATAGATAATCTAAAATAGTGTTGATGATTTATAAGTCACTACAAAGAGTATAAAGATACCGAACATAAAAAGCTGTCGAATACGTAGCTAAAATTTTTAAGCGTCTTAAAATATCTTAAATGTCGTCCTAAAATCTTTGTTGTGAAATTAAATTTTTAATTATCTGATCACGTGTGATTCACTAATTATTTCCTTATATATTTTATCCTTTCTTTATGATTCCATGTAGATACGAGGGTTGCTATTTATATTTCTGGCCTAATAATGAAAAAACAAATATGTAGGATCGAAATTGGTTTTATTGTTTTTCAAAATATTCTCCATGATGATCAATACACTTTTGCATGCGTTTGAACCAATTTTCAAAGCACTTTTTCCAGTCCGATTGAGGTAACTCCAAAACATGCGTTTTGAATGCATCAACCGCTTCTTCGGGGGTCGAAAATCGTTGTCCACGTAATTTATTTTTGATGTGTGGGAATAAGAAAAAGTCATTGGGTGCCAAATCAGGGCTGTACGGCAGATGACCCATCAGTTCGATCTTTCGCTCCGTCAGAAATGCCTTTGTTTGAGTCGATGTGTGAGAGCTCGCATTGTCATGATGAAGAATGATTCGCCTGTTCTTTTATTTTTTTCGAATTTCTCCGATGACTTCTAGCAAACAAATGGTCGTGTACCATTCAGAATTGACCGTCCTGCGTTGCTCTAACGCCACTGTTGCCACATGACCGTTAATGCCGAAGAAACAGGCAATCATTTGTTTCAATGTGCTTCTTCCTCGAACAACTTTTGTTGGTTTTGCCTCGTCCTTGAAGACCCATACAGTTGATTGCTGTTTTGTTTCTGGCTCATATGCATAGATCCATGATTCGTCACCTGTGTAGATGTTATACACAGCCTTTGATGTACCTTGAACGTATTTTTCCAACATTTCCTTGCACCAATTGACACGAGCTTTTTTTTGAGCGTTTGTCAGATTATGCGGGTCCAACGCGAACTAATTTTTTTTACGCTCAAATGTTCATGCAATATTTTATTGATGCTAGTCATACTAATGTCCAAAGACGCTTCTATCTCACGGTATGTCACATGACGATTTTGCTTTATCAGTTCACGCACAGCATCGATCTTTTCTAGCACAACAACGGATTTTGGACGACCTGCACGGGATTCGTCCTGGATCGAACATCGACCACGATTAAATTCGTTATACCAATTTTTTACAGTGCTGTAGGATGGCGTTTTATCACTGAATAAAGAATTAAGTTCATCGAAGCACTCTTGTCTTGACAATCCACGTCGAAAGTTATGAAAAATAATGGCACGAAAATGTTCACGATTCAATTCCATTTTTTGAAAGAGAAGAACTTTTCAATTTACTGTCAACAGCACAAATGAAGCTATAATGGTAAATCGTCTGCTGAATTTATGTTTAAAAATATCAAACTTTCGATTAAAATCGTCTGCGGTCGCCAAACAACACTTACTGTTGCCAAGGCCAGAAATATAAATAGTAACCCTCGTATTTTCCGGATAATATGCTAAACTATTTTGTTTAATTTTTTACTTTAGCACGATTCTCAAGTTATAATTTGTTATCAGTAAAAATGCCTTATTTTGTTAAGCAGGAAATAATAAAAATTGAAATTTGTAAAAAGATTCCGAAGCCGTTTCCATTTTAGAATCATCTGATTTAAAAAAAATGCATTAAAAAATACGCAATTTCCGAACTTATTTTGATTAAAAATATAAAAAAAATTAATAAAACGTGGCAAGAAGGCTAACATACTTTTTACAGAAACCGTGAAAATCAATTTTTCCTATATTTCGTCAAAAGAAGATAAGAATGATATTGCTATACTGCTTCAAGGGACCTACTCAATAATTTCGCTATTTCCAGAATGAAATCTGGTTGATCGAAACATATTTCCTTGAAAATTAAAACGAGGAAAAAATTAACTTTTATTATTTACCTAAGCTTATTCCATTTATTTAATGATAACGGTATCAAGGTTAAGGATATGCGAAGGATCCCCGTTTAGTATTGCACTATAAATTCATTAAATTATGTAGCTTGAACAATTTATTTTAAGCTTATTATTTAATAATTTTAAGCAAATGGGGGTGTCGAGTAAAATATACTCCTAAAGTATACACTAAAAAGCTTTGGAATCGAAATATTAAAAATACCTTTTCAAATAACTTCGAGTAGGACGGAAACGCTATTTGAAATAGTTGTCCTTGTAACTATTTAATTTCGACTACTGGTGCTAGGGGACATTCCATTTTCACATTAGACTTTTGAAATTTAAATTGTAAACGGAATTTTTTTATGTCCTTAAATTAAAATGTTAAGGCTCGCAACAAAAAAAATTGTACTGCATTGATTTTTTTACAAAGTAGTGAATTATTATTTTTTTCAATCTAAGAACCTATGCCTATAACTTTCGTAAAACTTATTTTGATATCGAGTGAAATAATTTAATATGTTGTGTAACTAAATAGATAATCCCAAGAAACTGAATCGAAAATATAAAAACTTCAGTGATTTAAAAAATAATAGATGATAATAAAAATAGACATGTTTTGAGCGTCCAATAATAAAAGTCACTAGTTATTCAAGCTTGACAAGTTTTGAGAATGGGCGATTATATTTGAACGCTCGAAGCATGTCGACTTTTACTTCCCTCTTCATATTTTTTGAAGCCAGTTGAGTTTTTATCATCAATTATACTGTTGATCATTATTTTGATAAGGATTTTACACTCGTTAAAGTAAACATATGCATTTTCATAATTTAACAGGATTTAGGCGGTCTTTAAATACGTAAGAGCATCAATATTGTGAAAAATTATATTTAACTTTAAAATTAAAATTTTGAGACCAATTATTTTGAGTGAAATTAAATATTTTATCTTTTAAGTTTTAGTGCCCCCATTTCAATATCGTAAGGACCTTACGAGCTCTGTTTATAAAGTGAGTATCGTTTCAGATATATATAAGAAAACAAAAATATTCATAGTAGCAGTATTTGGTGGTAAATGTAGCTTATCGTAATTGAAGAATATGCTGTGCGACATTTTATGGTGAATTTGCGAACGTAAGTTTCAGAATGTATCGAAATATGAGGTCATGAGCAAATAGCATATTTGCTGATCATCTTTATCCAAAGAAAACCTTGTAATCTAAATATCTAGCAGAGTGAAGCGATTTTTTTAACAATGAATCATACAATATGCAACATATTATTTCAATATCTTATTCTTAAACATAACATATTTCAATGTTTTTAAAATACCACTAAACATTCAGCAATTTCTTGTGTTATAGAAAAAAGAAATATCGTAAATTATAGAAAACCTTGGAAATGTGCATTAGAATTACTATACAATATACATTTTAATTTTCAAGCACTTTTTTTTCTTCAAACTTTCTTGCCTAGAAGACTCGATTAAAGCAGTAAAAATGATTATCTCTAAAATTTTTTATATAACCATAATAAGTTATGTTAATTTGATTTTAGTGTGAAATCCTCGAATAAATATAGCAAAAACAACATAATCTAAATAATATCAGATAAAAAGTTCATGTATTTAAATTCTAAAAATTTAGAAAATCATAAATAATTTATAAATCGATTCAAATTTTCTTTTCAAAGGAAATTAAAGTGTAAAAAAATTTGCTTTTTGGACAGAAATCAGCTTAAAAATTGTCTACTGCCTAGAAACTTTGAGAAACTTTCAATTTACTATTAATTAAACCTCTACGAGCAATCACAGACAGTTATTTCAATTTTATTTTACAGTCAGAGCTTGGTTGCTTAGCAACCTAGTAAAATTAAGCATTATCTTTTGAATTAGTCAATGGAATTAGTCAATCTTTTGAATTAGTCAGTTAAAATATTCATTTGCGCAGGCGATTTTTGGACTATCGCCAAATATATAAACCTTTATTACGATCCAATTTACCACCCAATTTTTTCAAAATTTTTCTAATTCACGTGTCTGGATTCCAAATATGTAAAAAAATATATATGTTTATTCAGAGAAAGTACGATTTTGTGTCTAATTTCGTAACTTAATTAATAGTTAGCACTAGTTAATTAGCATATTTGAGGTCACCCCCGGGAACCATTAAGATTAACTTTTGGTTCGTCCGATCATTAGAACGAAAGTTATTCAGGGTGATTCGTTTTTTTTGCGGACTGTACAGTTCGCAAAAAAAGACATATATATATATATATACTATTTACTGTATACATATGTTACGGCCAAAGCCCGAAGTCCAGCCAAAGTCCGAATTTTATTGATTTCGGGAATTGGCCGGCCAGATCGCGAAGTGGCCGAGAGTGGCTGGCCAAAGTCCGAAATAATTGAAACGATCAGTGAATATTTTACTTTGGCGGCCTTCTATAATTATATAAATAATTCTTATAAATCTTCTAATTTAAAAATATAAAAAAATAGAAGTTTTTAAATTGTCTATTAAATAATCATTATTTTAATAATCATTATTAAATTGTCTATTTAATTTTCTAGTCATACATACACCAAAGGTCTAGTCATAATAGGTCTAGTTAAGTGCCACTGCCCGGTATACATTTCCCCGGTATACCCTACGCCAGAGGTCGCCAAAGTGGTCTATATAGACCCCCAGGGGTCTATGTAACAACAGCGGGGGTCGATCGGAGCCAGGGGGTCGAATGAGGGTCGATCCGAATCGGAAGGGTTGTTTGTGGTCGAAGAAGAAACAGTTCTTAATAAGCAAATCACACATACCTAATTGAGTATGTAAAATTTGTGATTTTTTTTATAATTGGCTTAATATCAGTTTCTTTATGGAACATAAATTTATAAACGTATATTCGGGTGAAACAAGTATTTACGTATCAGTGGTACGAACTCTGCACTTCTGGTTTATAAGTCAATGTGCGCTTGTCCAAATGTCACGTGTGACGAGCATTGACGTTACAAACGCAAATATTATATGCAGTTTCAGCTATCTTTGCAAACTGTGTTGAATATTTGCAGTGTCATTAACGTTTATGTATATACAGGTCATCATCAAAAATTGAGCGGCGATTTTAAACTGCTTTTTGTTGATTTTGAAAACATTGACATCCCTTATTGGATTATTGTGCCATTTTCTGCTATAATTGAAAACGTGGACATCAACCTGCAAGATGAGCTTGCTGAATTATTATCGGATCTTGAAGCAAAGACGCTTTTAAAAAATTTAACAATAAGCAAATTTTGAACAAATATAAATATAATGCAGAAATATGTAAAACTTTACGAAATCGCTCAGCCATTTATGCTAGCATTTCCAAGTTCTTATATGGTTGAAGCCGGTTTCAGTCACGTAAATTCAATCTTAACTAAGTACAGAAATAAATTAAATGTGGAGTTTCGAGGGGATTTATGATTAAAATTGACCAATTTTAGACCCTATATAGCGAACTTTGCAAAAAAGCACCAGGCACCCCTATTTCATTGATTAAGAAGCAATAAATCTATAGTCGCTTTACTTATTTTTTCATAAAACTATTGTTACACAATGTACTATTACTTTAATAAATTTTTAAAATCATAAAATAAATGTACAAACACAGTGTCTAATAGTTTTTTTTTAATTAACAGAAAATTACTTTTATGGGGTTCGATGGAGATTTCGAAAAATTATATAGGGGTCGATGATCAAAAAAGTTTGGCGACCCATGCCCTACGCTGATGCTTTTTTAAGGTTCAGTGCCACTGCGTGGTATACATTTGCCCAGTATATCCTACACTGATGTTTTTTAAGGTTCAGTGCTACTGCCCGGTATATCCTACACAGATGTTTTTTTTAAGGTCAAGTGCCCCTGCCCATTTACATTTGCACGGTCTGCCCGGTATAAAGATTTTTTCTTCCAACGTGTGTGGATTCTTCGTGATTTAGACGTCCAATTCCCGAAATCAAGAACAATTTCCGACTTTGGCCAGCCATCCTCGGCCAATTCGCAATCTGGCCGGCCAGATCGCGAATTGGCTGACTTTTTTTTGCGGACTGTACCGTCAATAATGCAATATTCATTTAATATTTCATTTATTTTTTAATGAGATATATTTTTCATTTTGGGTTTTACAAAAATGACATCATTTTCTGACCTTCTAGGTTCCTTAAAAAAATAATTCTTTTCAAATCTTATTCTTAGTTTTAAAAAACAATATTTAATATACTTAATTACAGTTAATTTTTTTTAAATGTATTAAATTTAAAATAAAGAAATACTTTTCAAAAATTATTATAAAGGCACTTTTGTTAAATTCAAGTTAAATGAAGTTTTCATAATTTTCATCATTTTTTTTAACCTACTAAACTGTGAAAGAACATCTTAATTAAGACATTAATGAACTTTTTTCTAAGAAGTTGTTCTACTGAGTAATTTTATTCACATTGTAATTTAATTTGGTAATATTTATTTTAATCTTGAGTTATTTATCCTTTTGAAAAAAAAAATAAACAAAATCAATAAAGTAGCCATCTTATAATGAATAATAAAAACTCCTTTGACATTATTTGATAAACAAAACGTGATTTTAAAATCAAAGCATTTTAATAAAAATGTTCAACTTTTAAAACGGGGAAACGATTAGACAATGAAAATTTACATAGTGTTTTAAATATTTGATTAAAATTTCATCGTTAAAAGGTTTCATTTGTTCAATAAATAAACAATGTTCAAACAATTAAATTTGTTACTAGATGTATACTATATTTCTGTAGTCCTGTGCCTGTTTGTATTTTACTAAAGTGCCGTATTTTAGTGTACATTTGCTACTAATTTATGATTTTTAAATTGTTTTTTAAGCAAGTAAATTTTATCTAAATTATTTCCAAATACTGAAAATTTTTGTTACTTGTTATAATTACAAAACAGTACATTCAATACGATTTTTGAACAAAACTTGATTTTATTATCAAGCAAATGAAATAAAAGGGATAAACTTTTCGAGGATAAATTCGAGTTATAAAATAGTTTAAATGTTTAATTTAGATTTCATTATTTATTTTTAAAGAGTTCATTTCATTCTTAAAAAGTTCTATTTATTCTATGAATTATTTCGAAATTAGTTTAAATTGTGGCTATTTGTTAAACAAAATTTGAGTAGTTTTGTGTTTGCATATATTTAATTAAAAAGCCGTATTATAAATTGCAATATTGATTTATTTGCTACTATCTAATTTATAATTTTCAAAATGTTTGTTAAGAAAATAAATTTCACTTAAATTACATTAAAATGCGAGAATTCTGTTATTTGTTATAATTACAAAACAGTATATTCAATACAAATTTGTCATTGTTTTATGAAAAGAAATTAAAATTTCATTATTTAAGCAATTAAAAAAATTATAAACTCCTAAAAGGTACTTATAAAAGATTTCAAATGTTTAATTTAGATTTCACAATAAAAAAAGTTCTATTTGTTCTACTAATTATTTCGAAAGTAGCTTCATTAGTTGCCATTTGTTCAACATAATTTGCGTACCTTAGTGTCGGTATGTGTTTTACTAAAGTGCAGTATCTTAATTCGCAATATTGCTGTATTTGCTATTAAAATTTGTAATATTACTATATATGCTACTATTTAAATTATGAATTTTAAATTTCAAATGTTAAGAAAATACATTTTATTTAAATTACATTCAAACAATCGAATTGCTGTACGTCTTACAAAAAGGCTATAACATATTTTGCAATATTGTCTTAAGCCTAATGTCAAATCTTCTAATGGCTGTTAAGAAAATTCGTTTTTTTTTAAGTCGTTAGAGTTCTAGAGTTTGTGTTTCAAATGAATAAGCTATTATTGAAAGCTAAATAGAGATAATTCCAGACATCATGTAGAAACATTTCGAGTACTGAATAATTTTTATCTATTAAAGCAGCGTCTTCTCAGAATAACCCACTTTTATGCTACTTATAAGTATCTACGGTTTTCACTTCTTGTAATTTTAATCAAATTTTGGTTTTAATACTTCTAACCTTTTCCTTTGGTTTTTATACATTTTACCAAGAAATGTAAGTAAAATTATAAGATCTGTAAGCAACTTACCTATTATAGTGGCCAATGATTCTTAGTGAATTGTGGTAATAGATACTATTTTAATGATGGTACTTTGGTAATAGGTTTTTTACGACTGGCAACGAAATGCATACAAATAAAAGATTTCACAGTATGAATGTGCTTCGCATGCTTTTGAAAGTTACTTTTTTTAAAAATTTGAATATATATGTGCAATATTTTTACAAACCTAATATCTAAATCTGGTTTTCTCAACTGTTTGTTAAGAAACTAAATTATCTTTGACACTACATATAAACTTGGAATTTGCAGCATACATTACATTTCTCTATTCGAAACAGCTTCGCCATTATTTTAAATCTTTATTCACATCCCTTTAATACCAAAAACTTCACTTTTAAAAATTGACAGCTAAGGGCTTTAAATATTATATTTAGACTGCAATGTCAAAAGATTTTTTCTCCGCAATGACTTACTTCGAAAGTAGTTTTATTTATTGTATTTTGTTATTCAAAATTTTCGTAGCTGTGGGTTATTTTTGTTTGTATTTTATCTTTAGTGCTGTAATATATTTTACAATATTCTTTCGAACCTAATGTCTTATTTGTTTAATTTTCTTTTTAAATGTTGGCTGTGAAAATGTTTTTTTTTTTCGTTTACATTTCTTCTTTGAAGTTAATAGTGTTACTTAATGCATTGCTAATGCATTATATAACAATTTGTAAGTGTGCAAATTATTACGAAGGCACTATTATTTATCTTTCTATTTTAAGTTATTGTGCATTCATTATTTTAGAAAAAGAAACACTATATATTAAATAAAGCAGAAAAAATATAACTGGAACTAAAGTAAAGAATATTGAAATAGAAAAAGAAGCTTATTATAAAATTGTTAAGGGTACTTGAGATTTTTCTTTAAATATTAAGGATTTTTTTCTTCATATAATTACACTTCTTAAACATCTTTTTAAAGATGAATTTTATTTTAATTATAAAAAAATTTATATTTATAATTTAGCATTTAAAATTTGAAAAAATGTTAAAACTTAAAAAACGTATATTTATTAAATGTTTATTTTTATTTATTATTCTAAAAATTATTTATATTTTAATATTTTTATCTGAGAAAAGGGTGAAAGTAAACGAGGTTTATCTTAATCAGTCTTATCTAATACAAATTTGATAAAAGTGTTCTATCCCTCATAATCTCTATTGAAAATAAGAATGGTTAACTATTACGATAATTTCCTAAATTTAATGCATAATAATAAAATAATTAATTTCTTTTACCTAGTTGTTTTACGTTTAGTTTATTTCTTGGTTCTGTACCTTTAGTTATTTGTTTTACCTTTAGTTTCTTTATTGTTGTTAGTTTGTTTGTTTGTAATTCATTTACGTCGCACTAGAGCTGCGTTATGGGCTATTGGCGACTGTCTGGGAAACAGTTTCTTTATTGATGCACTCGTTTTAACTTACTCTTCCATTATCTTTTGTAATAAAGTACTTTACAGTATCTGGCCAACTTATTAGACGCACTATAAGATTCTATGTAAAATCTTAATTATCAATTGTTTTTACGCTGTTTGCATTTTTTTTTTTATTTCCGTGTATCAATTGGTTTAACAGTATCTAAAAACGTGTCTCTCATTAATTTGAATTGCGTTGTGAATTTGAATAACTAGTTAACGGAGAAAAATAATTAATATTCCTTGATAATTACTCATCACTATCGAACTGTTTCATTAATTTAATTATGAAATTAATTCAGAAAAAATAGAATTAACAATTTATTATTCTAGTTCAAGTCTAAATCAACACGTGTGAATCGACACGTGCTTCACTAATACTTAAATCTAATTACATCAAGGCTTAGATTTCTTAATAAAATTATTTATCTTGATTTAATAATTTAAAATTTTTATGCAATTAAAGTAATTCAAGCATTTTTCCTCCAAATAAATTATTTAAGCTAATCTATAATCAGGTTCGAGCCTGTCAGGAAAATATTCAAATATATAACTAAAAGCTACTAAAATCACCAATAACTGCCTAAAGTGAATCAATTAATAACTGCTGAATAATAAGAGTTAAGTTTATATAAAATTACAATATTTATTGAAAAACATATTAATCATGTTCAGCTCAAACAATTAAGTATAACATTCCTCATGTGGTTTAACATTCTAATTTAAACATGACAATGAAAATCATTACTAATCATTTTAATACAATAAAAAAAAGATTCTCTGGAGCAGGGGATAATAAAAAAAAAAATATTAAGTTTTCATTTCATATTAAGTTAAATTAGCGCGAGCACGTGGCACAGCTACCACGAAGTTAAGTTTAATTATTAGAATTACTTATTTGATAGGATCCTACGGATTTAATAAATAAAAAAAATAAATTAGTTTATTTAAATTTAGCGTTAAACGAATCAATATGAAAAGGAATAGGAAAACTTATCGTGATGTCCATCAGGAGGTAGGGACGCGTCCGTTCCGCCGCATTACTTGATTCGGACCCTGCAGGCGCCTGTTACGACGATCACCTAGAAAAAACCAAGAGAGAAAAAAAAAACTCTCCCTTCGTAGATCGCGCGCCACCCCGTCCACGCTGAACAGGTTCGATGACGACATTACTTCGTCACAGCTATAGCTACTATCTATTGGTGGCTCGCTCGTACGTCAGAGCGGGAAAAAGAGAACTTGAAAACAGGGAATAAATAATTAATGAAAGGGATTTAGGGAAAACAAACATTACCTGCTCCAGGTTGAAATAATACCTTAACCTGCTTCCAGAGATTTAATACCCTAATATAATACATAGTTTTTCTTCATTTCCAAAATACTTGATTATACATTCACATACTTTATGATGTCTGGCTTTTAAAGCAAAGCCCAGCGATATAACATACCAACCGGGTAAGGGAAAAAATATATATATTATGTACACAGACATACATATATATATTTTTAAGCAAAAGAAAACTTTTCCAAAAAATTTTTTTTTTCAAATTTTCAGACTGACGTCACATATTATAATTTGAATCTGCCTTATTACCAAACATCATAGATAAAATATCATAACAAATACAGTAAATATGACATAACCTTAGAGAGGGGAGTTCGGGGATCTGAGGGGAGGAATTGCACTCAAGAGGACAAATTCTGGAAATTGTCTTAGCTAACGAAACTTTGTCATTGAGGATGAGTTTTTTATTAAGTGTTCACAAAAGATCCTCTTCTGTTTAGCATTTCACCTGCTTGGAATGTATCTGTCATCTTTCGAGGATTCACTGCGGGTTCCTGGATTTCATGGTTTTTCAGGAAGGAAAAAAAATCCGGGATTCAGAGTCAAATACGTCTGCCAATCTTCCATCATGCTTTTGGTTTTTGAGTACTAGTTCGGTGTGTGTTGAGGGTTGCAGGCGCCATGGAAGCCTTTTTCCATCATCATTGCTTTGGTAATCAACTATTTATTCCTCGAGTGGCCAATCCGGGGATTTCAACATTTCATCACGTTTAGCACTGAAGGGGAAGTTGTTTTGTAAGGTAAATTCTCTCCTTTGCCTCACAGTTGATCAGGCTACGAGAGCAGTAGGTAGGAATTCACTTTTGTTTCAGGTTTCTGTCTGGTGTTACTTCTTTTGCAGTTGGACCACAAAATAGTTAACTAGATTATCTGAGGTAAAGTTTGTGTTATGAAGAATTTCTTAAAGTGATTCATCATGTTTGACAGTTCTATCAAGAGTTCTTTCTATTTGGAGCTTTCAACAAGATTTCTCAAGAATTTCTGTTGTGAAGGGAACGGTTAGGGAAAAATGGAAGAACTTATCCTCAAAAGATACAATTCCAAGCTCAGAAAAACCCAAATACCCAAATTAACATTTTTAACACACATACATAAAAAAAATTCGTACAAAAATTTATGTTACTTTTTTTTTTTTTTTTTTTTTTTTTTTTTTTGAAATCTTATTTGTTTTGTTTTGACCTTAAGTTATAACCATGCGTGTTGTCTTTTTTAGAGTCCAACACTTTTACAGCAGTCTCAAAGTTGTTTGAAACATCATCAGTGTTTCTTTCTTCAACTAATAAGTTAGGGAATTCTATTCGCTCTGGTACCTTTACTATGCGGTCAACATGTACCAATTGTGTCTTACTGATATCCCTTACGTCTTCGATTTCAAAGTTTACTGGGGATGTCCTACTTTTAACCCTAAAAGGACCTTTATTTGGTTTCGCGAACTTTCGTGTTAAGCCTGGCGAAAGCTGGGGAGTGTAAAGATACACAATATCATTAACCTCTATATCTTTTATTTTGCTAACTTTTTCTCGTTGCTTTTCCTGTTTTAATGCTGACGTTTTTAAATTTTCCTCGACATTTTGGAACGACTTTTTTAATCTCAAGGACAAATCGTATACATACTCTCGATGATCAGCATATGAAAATGTTTTTTCATTTGTTAGAACGTCTTTTGGGAGCTTAATTTCACGTCCATATAGCAAATCAGCGGGGGAATAACCAGTGGAAGAATGGATAGCGCTTCGATGTGCCATAAGTGCAAAAGGTAAGTGCCTATCCCAATCGTTATGAGTCTCATTAACCAAATGACTCAAAGAATTAATAAGCGTTCCGTTCAAGCGTTCGACCACTCCGTCTGTTTGCGGATGGTAGCTGCTCGTCGAATGTTTTTTAATACCTAGGTATTGATATACTTTCATTATTGCCTGGGAGAGGAAGCTGGTTCCACGATCAGATATTATTTTTGATGGAATACCGTGACGTGAAATGAACTCTTCAAGAACACGTGCTACTTCATCAGTTTTTATGTTAGGGGTTGCAAATGCTTCGGGATAACGTGTAAAATAATCACTAATTACTAAAATAAATTTATTTCCGGAATACGTTACGGGGAGTGGACCCAGAGCGTCAATTGCTATGCATTCCATAGGCTGGCTGGTAACCGGAATTCTCTGGAGGGGGGCAAGTTTATTTGGTTTATGGGCCTTTTTTCCAACGCAAGATTTGCAGGTTTTTATGTAATTCATAATATGTTTATACATCTGAGGCCAATAAAATGAT
Source organism: Parasteatoda lunata (assembly GCA_949128135.1). Lineage (NCBI taxonomy): Eukaryota > Metazoa > Arthropoda > Arachnida > Araneae > Theridiidae > Parasteatoda > Parasteatoda lunata. The sequence continues at coordinate 108,728,112 of OX421977.1, read as the reverse complement.
GATTTAACTCGTTTTAAGGTTTTCGTGAAGCCTTGGTGAGCAACAGCTGGGGAGTCATGACACAGATTTAATATTTCGGGTATTAATGTTAAGGGGATTACTAATTTATCGGGATTGCCTTGACTATTATTACTTTTTAGAGTACAGAATAAGTGTTCATTTTTAATAAAATAGATCACGGGTAAATCACATAGATCACTACTGTTTGTTTCGATTAGTTTGAATATTCTGCTACAATGGGGGTCTTCTCTTTGATGAATTTTTAGTCTTTCTAGGAATTCTGGGGAGAAACTAGTACTAACAATATTATTTGTACTTTCTACATACCTAGATAGATAATCTGCTGTTAGATTGGATTTCCCGGGTTTATGCACTATTTTATAATCGAATTGTTGAAGCGTCATCACCCAACGCGCAATACGAGAAGTGGGATCTTTTACATTTAGTGCGTATGACAAGCTAGCTTGATCGCAATAAACTGTGAAGTGTTTGCCATATAAATATTGTTTAAAGTGAGTAACACCATACACTACGCCTAACATTTCCTTCTCAACCGTTGAGTAATTAATTTCAGGACTTTTAAGCTTTCTACTGGCATACGCTATAGGATGGTAAAATTGGTTTTCATCTTCCTGACAAAGAACAGCGCCTAACGCATATTTAGATGCGTCAGTAAATATCGTAAATGGTTTCTCGAAATTTGGCAAACTTAAACAAGGCTGTTGTATTAATACAGCCTTTAACTTATCAAACGCGGACTGCGTTTCCGGTGTCCATTGAAATTTACAATTCTTTTTAGTCAGTTTAGTTAACGGTAATGCAATTTTTGCATAGTTTTCTATAAATCTGCGGTAAAAACCGGTAACTCCAATAAAGGACCTAACATGATCAGAGTTTTCGGGAACTTTAAAATTTTCTACTGCACTAATATTATCTTTATCTGGGAAGACTTTACCGTCGGTTATTAGGAAACCTAAATACTTTATCTTTGTTTTTAGAAATGAGCATTTTGATGGTTTTAATTTCAATTTGTGTTGGCGAAGACGTTCGAAAACCAGCTGTAATTTTTTGTAATGCTCTTCTTCGGTTTTCGAAGCTATTATAATATCGTCTAAATATACAGCTATTTGCAAGGGTTTTAACCCTGATAGAACCAATGACATTAATCGTTGGAAGCTATTTGGGGAATTTTTTAGACCAAAGGGTACTCTGTTCCATTCGTATAGACCGTGCTCGGTGGCAAAAGCGGTCTTATATCTGTCGCTAGGATGAATTTTCATTTGAAAAAATCCACTACATAAATCCAGTGAGCTAAATAACGTTGCGTCAGCTAGATTATCTACCAAATCAGTAATGCAGGGTATGGGAAATGAGTCTGGTAAAGTTTTTAAATTTAATTTCCTGAAGTCTGTGCATAAACGATATGATTGATCCTTTTTTTTCACTAAAACCACAGGGGCTGCATATGGCGAATCACTTGGGCTAATTATGCCAATATCAAGCAGTTCATTAATTTGCTTATCAAGTTCTTCTTTTAGATGGTGTGGGACTTTATAGTGACGTTGTCTGACTGGAATGTCATCTGACAAATCAACTTTGTGTAACAGCGTTTCACATCCCTCAGATAAATCTGTGACCGAGTGAGCAAAAACATCCTTATAATCCCTTAAAAATTCTAATATCCTATCCCTTTGTTCAGCATCTAAATGATCAAGCGAAAAATTTCCACCCCAACATTCAAAATCCTCTCCAAGTTGAGCTGTGTCAATACTATTACATTTATCTTTATTTGGTACAAATAAACATTCCATTTTAGCGAGGGACGCGTTTTTATTAATATGGATAGGGGTTTCACCTACATTCATGACATTTATAAATAGTTTATCAGAAGCCAAAGAAACCGTTCTTGCAATTAAAAGATTGTCTATATTTTTGTTGGGCAAAAGAAGTATTTGTTCAGTATGTTTACTGAATTTATTTTTGTTACGAACGGGAATTACCAACTGTGAGAAAGGAGGTACTACAGTCTTTTGGGTCGTAAATAAGGAAATACCTTTTTCGGACTCACAAGTATTACAAGTTTCAGTATTATTTGCATGAGCGAAACTTATATCAATTTCACTATTTCTTAGGTTTCTAGTATTACAATCTAAAGTGAATTTATTTTTACTTAACCAAGGGTAACCTAATATTATGTCATACTCTCGAGATAACCTGGGCAAAACAAAAAATTCTGCAGAAAATTTTACGCTATCAATTTTTAGATCTAAGTTTATTGACTTGTTGATGTTAACAAGACCTCCATTAAAATTTTGTACTTCTATCCTACAATTTTTCTGTTTGTCAATCCAATTAAGTTCTTCTAACATATTCTCTGAAATTAAATTAATTGTAGATCCGGTATCCACGAGAGCAAAATAATTTAAATTTTTAATGTCTACCTTAACAATTGGTAAATTCTTAGAAATATTAGCGTTAGGAAAAAATTCTGAACTTTCCACAGAAAGTGTACTTTTGTTTGCATTTTCATTATTTAAATTTGGTTCCTGATTTAACACCACGTGGGGGGTATCCACAGAGATAAGTGGTGCAGTTACCTCACCCCTAATTAGTTTAAATCTTTGTTTTTCTTAAAACAATTCTCTACTGAATGACCTATACGTTTGCAGTAATTACAATATGGAACTGGGCAATTCTTTGCTAAATGTCCCAATTTTTTACAGTTAAAACATTTCTTTTTAGACTGATTCTGATAACGATTTCTAGCGCTATGTGTTTGACGCGGCTTCTCTCTATATTCCCGATTGTTTCACATAATTTGCATTAATACAATTCACACAATTTGCATAATTTCACATTTGTTCAACATAATTTGCGTACCTTTGTGTCGGTATGTGTTTTACTAAAGTGCAGTATCTTAATTCGCAATATTGCTGTATTTGCTATTAAAATTTGTAATATTACTATATATGCTACTATTTAAATTATGAATTTTAAATTTCAAATGTTAAGAAAATACATTTTATTTAAATTACATTCAAACAATCGAATTGCTGTACGTCTTACAAAAAGGCTATAACATATTTTGCAATATTGTCTTAAGCCTAATGTCAAATCTTCTAATGGCTGTTAAGAAAATTCGTTTTTTTTTAAGTCGTTAGAGTTCTAGAGTTTGTGTTTCAAATGAATAAGCTATTATTGAAAGCTAAATAGAGATAATTCCAGACATCATGTAGAAACATTTCGAGTACTGAATAATTTTTATCTATTAAAGCAGCGTCTTCTCAGAATAACCCACTTTTATGCTACTTATAAGTATCTACGGTTTTCACTTCTTGTAATTTTAATCAAATTTTGGTTTTAATACTTCTAACCTTTTCCTTTGGTTTTTATACATTTTACCAAGAAATGTAAGTAAAATTATAAGATCTGTAAGCAACTTACCTATTATAGTGGCCAATGATTCTTAGTGAATTGTGGTAATAGATACTATTTTAATGATGGTACTTTGGTAATAGGTTTTTTACGACTGGCAACGAAATGCATACAAATAAAAGATTTCACAGTATGAATGTGCTTCGCATGCTTTTGAAAGTTACTTTTTTTAAAAATTTGAATATATATGTGCAATACTTTTACAAACCTAATATCTAAATCTGGTTTTCTCAACTGTTTGTTAAGAAACTAAATTATCTTTGACACTACATATAAACTTGGAATTTGCAGCATACATTACATTTCTCTATTCGAAACAGCTTCGCCATTATTTTAAATCTTTATTCACATCCCTTTAATACCAAAAACTTCACTTTTAAAAATTGACAGCTAAGGGCTTTAAATATTATATTTAGACTGCAATGTCAAAAGATTTTTTCTCCGCAATGACTTACTTCGAAAGTAGTTTTATTTATTGTATTTTGTTATTCAAAATTTTCGTAGCTGTGGGTTATTTTTGTTTGTATTTTATCTTTAGTGCTGTAATATATTTTACAATATTCTTTCGAACCTAATGTCTTATTTGTTTAATTTTCTTTTTAAATGTTGGCTGTGAAAATGTTTTTTTTTTTTCGTTTACATTTCTTCTTTGAAGTTAACAGTGTTACTTAATGCATTGCTAATGCATTATATAACAATTTGTAAGTGTGCAAATTATTACGAAGGCACTATTATTTATCTTTCTATTTTAAGTTATTGTGCATTCATTATTTTAGAAAAAGAAACACTATATATTAAATAAAGCAGAAAAAATATAACTGGAACTAAAGTAAAGAATATTGAAATAGAAAAAGAAGCTTATTATAAAATTGTTAAGGGTACTTGAGATTTTTCTTTAAATATTAAGGATTTTTTTCTTCATATAATTACACTTCTTAAACATCTTTTTAAAGATGAATTTTATTTTAATTATAAAAAAATTTATATTTATAATTTAGCATTTAAAATTTGAAAAAATGTTAAAACTTAAAAAACGTATATTTATTAAATGTTTATTTTTATTTATTATTCTAAAAATTATTTATATTTTAATATTTTTATCTGAGAAAAGGGTGAAAGTAAACGAGGTTTATCTTAATCAGTCTTATCTAATACAAATTTGATAAAAGTGTTCTATCCCTCATAATCTCTATTGAAAATAAGAATGGTTAACTATTACGATAATTTCCTAAATTTAATGCATAATAATAAAATAATTAATTTCTTTTACCTAGTTGTTTTACGTTTAGTTTATTTCTTGGTTCTGTACCTTTAGTTATTTGTTTTACCTTTAGTTTCTTTATTGTTGTTAGTTTGTTTGTTTGTAATTCATTTACGTCGCACTAGAGCTGCGTTATGGGCTATTGGCGACTGTCTGGGAAACAGTTTCTTTATTGATGCACTCGTTTTAACTTACTCTTCCATTATCTTTTGTAATAAAGTACTTTACAGTATCTGGCCAACTTATTAGACGCACTATAAGATTCTATGTAAAATCTTAATTATCAATTGTTTTTACGCTGTTTGCATTTTTTTTTTTATTTCCGTGTATCAATTGGTTTAACAGTATCTAAAAACGTGTCTCTCATTAATTTGAATTGCGTTGTGAATTTGAATAACTAGTTAACGGAGAAAAATAATTAATATTCCTTGATAATTACTCATCACTATCGAACTGTTTCATTAATTTAATTATGAAATTAATTCAGAAAAAATAGAATTAACAATTTATTATTCTAGTTCAAGTCTAAATCAACACGTGTGAATCGACACGTGCTTCACTAATACTTAAATCTAATTACATCAAGGCTTAGATTTCTTAATAAAATTATTTATCTTGATTTAATAATTTAAAATTTTTATGCAATTAAAGTAATTCAAGCATTTTTCCTCCAAATAAATTATTTAAGCTAATCTATAATCAGGTTCGAGCCTGTCAGGAAAATATTCAAATATATAACTAAAAGCTACTAAAATCACCAATAACTGCCTAAAGTGAATCAATTAATAACTGCTGAATAATAAGAGTTAAGTTTATATAAAATTACAATATTTATTGAAAAACATATTAATCATGTTCAGCTCAAACAATTAAGTATAACATTCCTCATGTGGTTTAACATTCTAATTTAAACATGACAATGAAAATCATTACTAATCATTTTAATACAATAAAAAAAAGATTCTCTGGAGCAGGGGATAATAAAAAAAAAATATTAAGTTTTCATTTCATATTAAGTTAAATTAGCGCGAGCACGTGGCACAGCTACCACGAAGTTAAGTTTAATTATTAGAATTACTTATTTGATAGGATCCTACGGATTTAATAAATAAAAAAAATAAATTAGTTTATTTAAATTTAGCGTTAAACGAATCAATATGAAAAGGAATAGGAAAACTTATCGTGATGTCCATCAGGAGGTAGGGACGCGTCCGTTCCGCCGCATTACTTGATTCGGACCCTGCAGGCGCCTGTTACGACGATCACCTAGAAAAAACCAAGAGAGAAAAAAAAAACTCTCCCTTCGTAGATCGCGCGCCACCCCGTCCACGCTGAACAGGTTCGATGACGACATTACTTCGTCACAGCTATAGCTACTATCTATTGGTGGCTCGCTCGTACGTCAGAGCGGGAAAAAGAGAACTTGAAAACAGGGAATAAATAATTAATGAAAGGGATTTAGGGAAAACAAACATTACCTGCTCCAGGTTGAAATAATACCTTAACCTGCTTCCAGAGATTTAATACCCTAATATAATACATAGTTTTTCTTCATTTCCAAAATACTTGATTATACATTCACATACTTTATGATGTCTGGCTTTTAAAGCAAAGCCCAGCGATATAACAACATTGTAATGCAATACGTAAAAAATAAATATAGATAGAAAGTATATAAAAAAATCTTAAAAAATCTCCCGAATAAAAATCAATTACATGTATATTTAAATATAAAAGTATTGCATAGAAACTCGTGCAAAACATGTAATTATTAAAAAACTACTGTGCGTCTAATTATTTGATCCAATTATTATAATATACCTGATATAATAAATATTCTATATTTGTATAATATATCGTCTTATTTATCCAATCGTCTAATTTATATTATCTCGTCGTCTAATTTAACCAATTAATACACGAACATAAACCGGTTCCAAGTCACGGAAAAACAATAAAGCTATATAGTATGTCCTGATAATTAGGATTTTATATAGAATCTGCTTACAGTGCGTCGAATAGTTTGGCTATTGACTGAATTACACACTAAAAAAAAAAATGCTGCTAAATAAATTACAATCAGTGATTATCAAAAAATGTCCCTTTCAATGACCGTATGAACAAATTTATGCTGCAAATATAACGTAATAATAAAAATTGAGGTCTGCCCGTAAATTTTTTCTCGTAAAATATTTGGCAACTGACCGCAAATTAAATTTATGCTCATAAAACTAAGTTTCAACATAGTCCATGATGTTGTTTATGATTTAGGGGATTTCTCTTGAATTGGAGGTGAAACTCGGAATGACATGAAATAGTGTAGTGCTGCCATCTGTGGACGAGTGAAAGAGTTGCGTGTTCGCTATCTGTGGTTACTAATGCAAAAGGAGTGCGAGAGCGATATTTTTTAATGCTGGCTGGGTTCGAACCTTTGACCGTTGTGTCAGTAGACAGATGTTGTAAACACCATGAAAGAGGGAATGTAATCCAGCATTGAGTAAGTTTAATATAATATTTTATAAAATATTTATAATACTTTATATAATATATAATACTTATGTAAAATTTTATTTTATATTTTATAACCGAAGTTCCTGAGTTTACGAATATCAATTTCTTCGATTATGAAATCTGATTTACGATTTTTATAATTTTATTTTAAAACCGTCGTTGAACAGCCCACCCTTTTTTGGGTTTACGACTACTCAATGTTCAACTCCGTAGCCTTGTAATTTTGTACCAATCCAGAAGATAATCAAACTCCTGGATCAGGAACCCCAAAAGTATGATTTGTTATGGGAACATGGAGGACTTTGAGACTCGATAGATTTATCGTGAAACCGTCACCATTTACTACACAGGGAGTCTTCGGCCGGCGGAGATCGAATCTCTGACCCCTTGGACATGGGTCCAGAACCCTACTAACCAGGCTCTCCCAGCCCAAATCCGTAATCTTGTGATTTTGAACTCAATTCAGAAGACAAGGGAACTATTGGATCAAGCATTAAGACAAAGTAGCCTTCGTGACTGATTATTTTGATGACATATACCCGTATTTGCATCACATGGAGAAGAAAACCCCGAAAACCTTCCACGGTTAATCGAATGGGAAGGGATTTCAAATTCATGATCCGTCTGCAACTGATTATATTTTATGTCAGCACTAGGGTTGGTGCGAGCCGGGAGCAGAATTTAAATTAACTTGCTGACGCTGTGATCAAACCTCGGTCAACTCAAAGGGAGGCTCTATCTCTTAATGGTCGTCGCTACTACTTTTGCAGAAGATCGTTGCAATTACCGGCAATAACGTTTCTCAAAAATAAATTAACGGTCGTATAAATCAACGTCCGAATTTTATGGAAATTTTATGGAATCTCTTGCAGTGAAATATTTTCAAATAAAAAAAAATGCTTTTCAGTGTAACTGATTTTATTAATACTTTTAAATTAATAATACTGTATTTAGAATGTTTATAGGACCTAACACTTCCGATTTATCTGAAACGACGGAAAAATAGTTAACGAAGCTAACACAAAATTTCTCCTTTTGATAATTTCCAAGGTACTATACATTATAGCCGATGATTTAATGCATCATTATTTCCCTCTCAGTTGCAATTAATGTTGGGGCGGAAACAAAAGAGCATAATTGAACACGTTCGATTTTTTTTTTTTTTTAGTTAACTGAATATCGTTAATGAGTGCATTATCAATAAGGGCGAGAAAAATAACGCTTTTAACTTTTTGTTCGCAAAATTAATAACTGGAACTAATTATCGAGAGTGATAAGCGTTGCATCAGTCATCACTAGAGTGTTTATTATGTAATGCAAATAATATTAAATTTAAAACAAAAAACAGATGAGTTGGTGATGCAAGTTTTCAGAATTATGTTACTATATGTGGCGTTTTTAATAATATGAGCAATTTTCTTCATTAGTTTACATAATGTTCGATGTTCGATTATTCATGCTGAAATTTATTTTTTATTTTTGTTCGAATTGTATATGACTGTGCAATAAAATGCTGCATGTTTTTTTAATACTCAAGAAGAAAAAAGGAGTGTTTCATTCCTTACAATAGTAATGCGTTCTTTGCAATAATACTTTCTTGTCATTATACAGTCCCTGCCCATATTATTAGACGCACTCTAAGATTCTATGTAAAATCTTAATTATCAGGTGATACTCTATACAGCTTTATTGTTTTTATGCGACTGTTTGCACTTGCTTACGTTCGTGTATCAATGGGTTAAAAGACGATAAGAAATTAGACGATGCATCATATAAATATGGAATATTCATTATACAACCATTATATTAGTATAGTATAATAATTAGACCAAATTGTTAAGCGCACTGTAGTGTTTTATTAATGACATGATTTGCACGAGGCAATACTTTTCTATTTAAACACGCATGTAATGGGTTTTTATTCTGGAGGTTTTTTATATGCTTCCTATTTGTATTTATTTTTAACATATTGCATTAAAATGTTATTTAATTGATACACGAACATAAACAAATGCAAATTGCTTTCAGCTGCGTAAAAACAATAATGCTGTATAGAATTACCTGATTTTACAGATAGAAGTACGTCTAATAGTATGGACAGGGACTGCAAATATTATTATACGTATAGTTTTAGTATTGTTTAGCGTTTAAATTTATAATCAATTCTCTATTCCTTTTCTCAAATATCCGTTCAATATTTTTCTCAGAAAATGCCTAAAAGTATTTTGAGAATCGTTCAGTCAGAAATCAAGACATATAATAAACTCATTATGGATCAATCGAGAATGATTTTAATGTATGCCTCATACATGGCCGTATTTCATGAATTTGCTTCCAAAATGTTTAGTGCAACATATGCTGACATTTAAAAAAAGCTTTATGTGTGCTAATTATCTCAAAGGAGGTATGAATGGATAATAAATCAAATCATCAACTTTGTCAAAATCAGGTTGTGTTTTTATTTGCTATAATTAATTAGTTGAGCTAATGAATTTCATTTGTAAGGATTTTTTCGTCAAATCGAAATGATTTTTTTATCTTTCATACATTTCTTTAAATTAAAAGAATACACATATCTAAAACAGATGATAAAAAATTTTAAAGAAAAAATAAAATTTTTAAAAATAGTTTAACTTATTGGCGCTTTTTAAGAACTAAAAGACAGCATAACCAAATAAATTAGTGTTTACATTAAAACGTTAAAATCAGACTATGTATTTGGCATGCTTAACCGAATATTCAATTAAAGTTTAGTGTCCCAACCAGTTGCAGTATACAATTACAATTTTAAGGCTGGTTATTTTCCAGGTATGATTTAGGAATCTCCCAGGTATTTGAAAAAAATAGCAACTTAAAAAAAAATAGCAACTGATTTTTAGAGTTAAAACAAAATTCTCTGGCGATTTCTGGTCTTCTACCTGACCCTAGGAAACCTGTTTTGATCGTTCGTTCAAGTAATTGTAATTTACAAACTAACTGAACAAAATTTAATCGTAATTAAAAAAACATAATTAAAACTCCTTCGGTATTTTAACTTACTTTTATATAACGTTATATGCATGTGTAACACAGCTCTAAAAATCACAATGAGTCATTAATGATAAAATTATTAAAAATATATATTTTTCATGTCAGGTTCGTTTCATGTATTAAAGCTTTACGGTCATAGTCTATCGATCCTCAAAAGCAAAGATGCCAACTAGAGTGCCTTCAGTGAACAAGAGTGGCGTCAATCGAGGTGAAAAGCAAAACTGCGCAAGCGCATAATAGGATCGGGTTACCAGAAGATAGGTATTAAATCATGGGCTTCCATGTTTGGCAGTGTAGTTCTCGAATTCGTTCGTTTGTTAGAGGATGGAATGGAAAATGTTTTTTTCTTCTCCTAATCGATCATTTCATTAAAACAACGTAATATCTTTACAGTTTTTAACTGGTAATTGATTGACTTTTAAAAAATTGTTTTCTACATTGAAATTTTTTTGAAAATTAAATTAATATTTCAACAAAATTCTATCCTTAAATATTAGTATCATAAATTTATAATTTTATTTTTCAGTAATTAAACAAAAATTAAAATTAAACAAAAAAAAAAGTAAGCCAAAAAATTAAACAAAAAAAATTTTTTTTTTCAGAAATATATTTAAAGCTTGTTTTTTACTTAAAAACACAATATATCCATATAAATGAATAAATAGACATAGTATTATTGTTTTAGTATAAATTAATTTTGTTTTGTTGTGCATGGGCAAGTAGTTTAAAATTTTAATATTAAGAGAGTATGTAATTAAAAAAATAATTATTTCTTTTCTTGAAGAGAACATAAATTGCCCTCATTAATAACAGTGAATTTTAAGTATATGATATTAAGAATGTTCAATCTATTTTGAATTGTCAAAGATACATTTTGAAAAAAGACTTTAAACATTATATGGATATTTACTATTGTAAAAATTTAAATTTATACCATACTTTTTATAAAAATTCATTAAATGAAAAATTCATTAAATGAAAAATTCATTAAATGAAATAAAAATTCAATAATTATTTATTTTCAATTGCAAATTACACAACTTTAATTTTATGTACACAATATTTGTGAAGAATATTTGTCATTTGTATATAAAATTTAAAACAATTCATAAAAATGCTTTATGTCAGCAACAACAAAATTTAAAGTTTGTTAATTGTTTTAATGATAGATAATAGGAAAAAATAAGTTAAAGAAATCTCATTCTTAGGATGTATACATTTATTCTTTTGTTTAGAATAAAATAATAAAACAGAAATAAAGAAAAAAAATTTCCCAATCATGAATTGATATCACTTGAAAATTAAAATTTTATTGTGATGATAATATATGTAGTAGTCTCTCTGAAACCTGCACAGCTCAGGACAAAAGACAATGAGCAAATTTATTCAAATCCATAGCGATAATTTTCTATTTTTAACATAATAGAACTATAGTACTAAATATTCAATACATTAATAAATTTGTTTCTTTCTGTCAGAGCATTTAAGTAATGAATGTAAAAGAATAAGATCAATTGCTAATATTTAAATACAGAAAACTAGGTTTAAAGAATTTTTTAAACAATTCAAAAATTAACATTATTTTTTTAACATGAATATTTTTTACAACCTAAACCAAAAGTTTAACTCTAAGCAAAGCAGTTTTTAGAGTATGTTATGTTTCAGGGAGTTAATTGCATATATGTGTGAACCCACTGGAAACAGGTAGCTTAATTAAAGTCAGACATATTTGCATTAAAAAACCATTGCAGATAAACATAAATCTCGCAACATAAAATTATTCATTAACTAATATTTATGGTTGAATAAATTATTCTTATGACATTTAACTCAATATTCCCTCACAAAAAGTATTACATTAAGCTACAGGTAAAACGGAAAAAAATTTAATTATAAAAGTAAACAACAAAACAAATGTAAGGCTTTTCAACTCAAATCTAAATATAATAAAAAACTTAAAATTAACACACCAAAAAATTCACATGTCACTATTCTTGTTAAAGTACTACATTATTAAAGCTTCCAAAGTTAGATAATGACGTGATTTTTTATGGTATTAATTGAATAAACTAATTCGTTTTGACATTGAATTGCAATACATTATGTTTTATTAATAGCTAACTCTCTTACACTACTTTTAGATTTAGTTTCAGTTGAACCAAAGTATGAGTTTGCAATATTTTTTTTAAATTATTGCAATAGATACAATTAATAAAGATACAATAGCTATATATAAACAAATGCATAAAAAAACTTTACACTACCTATTTAGACATATAAAAATATTGAAAATTCAGCTCTAAGGTCACCTTCATAAGGAAAATTCAAATTCAGGTATCAACTATCGAAGCAGACGACGCTTTATTCTTGGCGACATAGAAACGGCGAGACCCATGAATGAGATATAAAAACGGCGCCAAGCCAGACAGGCTGCGCATAGCACAATGCATAGTTTCCGAATTTAGAAACGCTGAATTTGACCCATAATTATTAATTAAATAGATAAAAAATAATTCTATACGTATGATTATTCATTTAAAATTATTTTAAATGGTTCGGAAAAGTTTTTACTTGACGAAAAATTAAATTAGAGTGCAAAACTCTGAAGCAGACGTATACTAGAATGTAATAAATCTGAAAAAGTAAGAAAAAATAGCAATTTTAGATTTTAACTTTTGACTACAATTGTAAAATAAGTATTTCTTAAAATAAAAACAAAGCATTCAAAATTGTACCTACCTTCTATGAATGAAAATATTCAGCTTTCACATCACTAATCATGCTTCCCGTGTTAAACGAATGGAGAAATTTTCCATTTAGCCTGCGGCGGTAAAAACTTAGTTTCCTCCAATCAGATTTTGTCGGGAGGTTGGCGCCACTCTTGTTCACTGAAGGCACTCTAATGCCAACATGCTCCGCCTTTTGGATATAATTAACAGTTGTGTTGCCCACCGCTACAATTAAATAATTCAGATATGTCAATTTTCCCATTGCCACTTTGTTCGAATTATTTTGCTATGAGAGTTCTTAAGCATTGACGAAGCGAAACAAAATTATATATAAATTTACATTAAGAATATAAACTTATCAATTTTGTCTAATATACATTTATATAAATATTATCTTCTTATTTTCAAGTTACTGAAGCTGTTGTGGCACTCTTTGTTTATAGCCTATCCACCACGACAAGGTGGTGCCACATCGGATAGGGTCGGTTTTTAATTGTTTTGCCAAAAACCGTATAAAAAGCAGATAGTGATTCGATTTTTAATTATCCTTCGGCTAAAAATCGTGTAAAATGCAAGCAATATTTTTATTTTTAATTGTCTTAATGACAAAAATCACAGAAAAAGAAACTGCAAGAAAAGGTCCGGACACAGTGTAATCCTCAGAACATGCTGATGCTACTTATCCGGACATCCAGAGAGATTAAATCAATCTCTCTGGGCCATACAGAATAATTATTCTGTCTGGCTCAGAAAATTCAATTGCATGTGAACAAGGTTCACCCTGTCCAACGTTGTGCATTGGACATCAATTGAGTTTGGAAAAGAACTTGCAGATCCTTCTAAACCACTTCATAATGCCAGTGGGTATTTAAAACGCTTTTTTTTAAAAGAGCTTAATAAGAACAAGTCGATCGCACCACTATCAAAATGGAAATGATTGAAACAAAGCAATGTTTCGCTATTAATCTTGCAACAATTAAATTAGAGTATTGTTGATATGGAAAAAAAGGAAGCTGTATTAAATAGCAAACGTAAACAATGAGTAAGCCTATTGTTAAAATGAACTGCAAGTTAGAATTGTTTTATTCTTAAGCACAAGCTTGGTGTGCAGATGATCAGTTACAATGAAATGGCGAAACACTTTTGAAAAAAGTCACACTTTAATAGGAATAAGCGTTTGGGATATAATTTTTTTAATAGAGTGAAAACTTGATGTTACGAAAACAGCATATAACGATAAATCCATTATTACGACTATTCCAATAATCCACTAGTTTTCGTCAAAATATTAGTATTAAAGATACAAAAATTTTATATTTATGACAAGTTAGCCCACTTTCGTGACAAACTTTCTTAGGGCTTTTCTGTCTTTCATGTTAACATTCCTATACAAAAAAGGGAAACATATGGAAGACATCTTTTTTTTAAATAATCATTATTTTTTATTCATTAGAAAAATTGAACAAAAGTAGGAAATAATTTTTTGATCAATTAATTTGTGCAACTGCAATCATAATATCTGTGTTTTTAATGACTTTTACGGCGAGTGGAGCTATGTTTTTAAAAACTTTTATTACTTTTTATTATTTATTTATTTTATAACCAATTTATTTTTATTACGATGCGTGAAATTTTGAATCTGAATAATCACTTTCTAACACGTTTTATTTATTCCTTGTAAGGTGATTCTTTGTAATAAAGTTTATTTCCTTCCGAACATTCAATCATACTTCATTTGACCCGGCTGTGGTAGAATATATTAAGGTAAGTTTAGTGTTAAAAGGTGTAATTGGAGCTGGATTCATTTTCGTAAACAGGCATTTGGTACTTAGTGTATCGACCCATTACTGTAATTAAATCATTTTGAATGCTCAGTTCACCCTTTGTGTTGTTTAAAATTTTCTCCACATATTCATATCTGCTATTCAGATAAAAATTAAATTAAATTTATTAATTGCACTGTTGCTTTTGTTGATCCATATTGTAAGATAAAAAAAATATTTTAGAAATTTATCAAATAAAGATCTTAAAAGAGGATACTTTTCAATGAACAGGACATAAAAAATTTTAACTATTTATTTTAAATCTTTTTTTTAATTTATTATTTTTTATTTAATTTGATTCTTATGTGCTGTAAAAAAATAGATAAAATAAAAATGAATAAACAACAGTTGACGGAGGTTTAAATTGTTGGCGTTTTTTTTAGAGTCCGACTAACCGTACCAAAATAAGTTAGAGATATGCTAAAAATGTTGTTTTTAATCAGTGTAGAACGAACCATTTCATTCGGTGTCAAAGAACATTTTAGAAGTGGATACAAAGATATTTTTGCTTCCAAAATACATTTTAAAATGCATTTTTGAGTGCAATAAAAAGTTTATTTCTCCTTAAGGAATAACCTAACCACTAATGTGTTTTTGGAAAACTTGACAAAAATGAAATTTGTTTGGGAAAATTCAACAAAAAGAAAATTTAAGTTTATATATATTATCCTCTTACATTGCTTACTGTGTGATAAGTTCTAGTTAAAAGAAAATGTTTTATTTGACGTTCAAACAGAAATCTTCACTTTCTTTGAAATGTTTTCTTTTAAATATAGCATTTCTTCAGGATATGGATTTCTCTCATTTTTTTTAATCACTGCAACAGAATGTTTTTAAAAAAAGCAGTTTATTAAAAAGAAAAGGAAAAGAGTTTGCATACGTATTTTTTTAAAGAACACGTTTTTAAAGAGATTTTCACGCAGAATTAAATAATTTGGTTCGGTGTTATAGATTTTAAATAAGGGTCTTTCGTGGGCGAATTCATTAAATTCAGGAATTCCCATAAACCTTTACATTAACTGGATAATGTACTATAATTTTTTTTTGTTGCCCCATAGTATTGAGCAAATTTACTGAAGCATCGTTGTAAAATCAAATTTCATCGTACTCCCTAAACTGAATTACTAAAAAACAAAATGGACGAAAGCATTTACTTGATTTAGCATTTTACTAAGGTTTCAGTAACTATTGCATCGTATTAAGGTTAGAGCATATATATATGTCCTCCAAACATACAATAAAACTATGCACAAATCCTTTTTTGTTAATTTTCCTATTAATAATGTTAACTTTCAAGGGCGCCGGCAGGAGGGGGGTGGAAGGAGGTGCACTTGCTCCCCCCCCTGACTTTTTTTAAAAAACAATTTTTAACAAGAAATACAGAAAAACAATTTTGTTATAAATTTTTATTATTTAAAGTATTTTTATTCAAAAACAAATAGTTAAGTAATTATTGATTCATAACAACTAAAGAATTGTTTAATAAAACAAAAATTGTAATCGTCTTGTTTACTGTGCAAATCTGTTTATAAACTTTTTCAATGAATTCTGAGTCATCTTTGATTTTTTTCTTATGCGCACTGAGCACGCACAAACTACTTAATCTCTCGTGAAACATTGTAGACAGATTCCATGTTTTGATGCGTCGCATTGTACTAAAAGTGCGTTCAATAGTGCAGCTGGAAGAGTTAGACCAATTTTGATTGCCTCTGCTAAAGCTAGATAAAACGGTGTGGCCTCAATAACTAAATCGAGGAATCACTAAATTGTATTCGAGGGATTCATAAGAATTTCTCTATTCCTCCACATTTCGTACCACGTTGTAGCTTCAGTGATGAAATTTGGTGAGAGCAGAGCTTTACATAGTATATATATCTTCTAAAACTTCAAGATATGATGCTTTGTCCAGTTTGTTCATCGCATTCGGATGAAGCTGTAAGAGTGGAAATGTTTTTCTTTGTGTAGAAGAAAAACGGTCTTTCAACGAAGATATAATGGAGTCCAAATAAGGAATAAAGATTGACCTCCTGAAAGATTCTTCTGCGTTTTCAGAAGACACATTCGATCTATGAACTTGTCTAGATGCCACTCGAGGTCGATTCATTTCAATGCCTAATTCTTTGCAAATGTGTTCTGCTTTCGTGAAAATTGCAGTAAACTCTTTAGAAGCATTGTTTTGATGAATTTGCAGCACATCTATCAATTTGACTACATAATCAGTTACTTCTTTTAGTTCTGTGTTTACTTTTTGCAACTGATAGCACACATGTTCAAGTTTGGCAGAATAAGTAGCAATAGCAAAAAGTGATGCAATGTATGTTGGCGTTGTAGTAGCTGATAAAAGTATATTAGCTTACACTTTGGTGTTTTTGTTTGCCGCTTTTTCTGTAAGGCCCTCTAAAACTTTTATAGTTGTAACAAACTTTTCAGAAAATCGTCTGGTACTCTTGTACTTTTCTGGCCAGCGTGTTTCACACAGTAAAGGGATATTAGGATTTTTTTTCCTCGCAAGGTACTTTCACCTGAAAAAGCTAATAATTTCTTTCGTTATCCCTATAGCATACCTGCCAACCCTTCCGCATTTGGCGGAAGATTTTATTTCTACATTTTAAGTTGTAGTAAAATGTATGATTTCTATATATTCCTTGCATTTATAAACCTAATTTATAATCTTTTTGACCACCACTATTTTTAAAAAAATTAAGCATATTTATAATATGTAATACTATTGTGGTAGTCCACATAAGCTTCCTCAAAATACAGCGTATGTTTCTGCATAAAATTGTAATTTAATTTCTATTTAACTACCACTGGGGAAAATCATCCTCGAAAGGATTAAAAGTTGACAGGTATGCTATAGTATTCTGTACTTCCTTAACGCGGTTTAAGTTGTTGATCACGAGATTCAATACATGATTGGTACAATGAAAAAACACAGCTTTAGGATATGTGTCTCGAATCAATTTTTGAACACTACCTTCTTGACCAGCCACAAGCACGTTAGTATACGAAACTACAGTTTGTAGTTATTTGTGTTTCAAACTCAGTAGCTATCCCAGCGTCATCCATCACTAATCAATACAGTTTCTCGTGGCAAAACTTGCAATTACAAAAAAATCGTACCTTTTTTTTTAAATATTTTGTTAACAATGAAGAAATGAACCTTGAAAAAAATTGACAGAGGCAAAATGTAATAACAGAATAATTTTTTTTGGGGGGGGGGGCAGGGGGCATGTTAGTTTGATAGAGGGTTGCACCCCCTTTTATATTATTCTGCCGGCGCCCTTGATAACTGTAATTAACAATAATCAAATAACAATTAATAAAAATGAAATCTAAACAAATATCTACGTATTTCTGTTCGCCTTTAAAGCGGAGGAAAGAATCATAAATTTTGTTTCTTGCAAATGATTTTATTCTGCAGCGAAACAAAATTTAAATTCTTTATCACAACGTTCGATTGGTTAAGTGCATGTCAGCATAAGGCAAGACATTTTTAGTGGTGCAATCAAATCCAATGCACTTTGCAGCGTCATATAGTTGTTTCTTTTTCAAAATTGAATCTTCTCTTTATTTATTGAAATATATCGCCTAGACTAGGTGTCCAATGAGATTACGAAACTATAACCTTTCTCAATAATTCTATGATTCTATATCTTAAAGGATAGCACAAGTTTTGCTACACGTGTTTAACTTTTAAAAGCATTTATATTACATTTATTTTATTTATTACATTTATTATTTATATTACATTTATTTATCATATATAACTTGCAATAAAATATAGCAGTTAAGGCAGATTTCATTATACGGATTTGCATAACAACAATAGTGTCCTCACTCGCCATGTGAAGTATTTTGTACAACTAAATATGATTCTTTTCACAACACTTAAATATGTACTTTATTTTCTTGATATATACAGAGAACAGTCGGCAAAGAATTCTGTTACGTTAAAAAACATTTCGCTAAAAAAAGAAAGAATTCTATAAGAAACAAAAATAAACAACTTAAAGAATAAAAATGCTGTTGCCAGTCATAAAAACTTTTGAAAGTTAACTTATCAACATAAATCAAAAGGGCAACTAGATCATACAGGTGCAGCTAGATCAAAAAGTGCTACTAGATCAAAAAGTGCAACTAGATCAAAAATTATGATGCCTGAACGCTTGACGCAACACTCCCACCTTTTGATTAACTATAACATCAAAATATTAAACAAAACAATCAGTCAAGCGTACTACATGCACTACTAACAAATTATAGTTATGACAATTAGAGTTATAAGAGTTCTGCAGCAGACTATTCAGTCAAAAACTTTTGTCGGAATCTTTACAGTTCTGCCACTCCTTGTTATGACTCTTCGAGTTGAGGAATCAGTAACTGAAACGTTTCCTTCAGGAGATTCAGCTATATCATTTGTTTCAGCAGCCTCCTCCGGACAAGATATCTCAAGAGGAAAATTTCTTTGAACGGGTTGAACCATCTCTCCGGTAGTGGTTTTAATACGAGCTACTCTGATGTGCCCATCTTTTCCTACGTAGGTTTCTGTTATTCTTCCCATTGGCCAGATAACCTTCTTTTTACCTTCGGTTTCAATTAGGACGATATCTCCCACAGCTATTCGTTGATTGCCTTTAACTTTGGACGGGCGCATTACTAATTTTCCAAGGTATTCGTCCCTAAATCGCTTTCTTAAAGCTTCCCTTAGATTTTTTTGATAACGAAATCTTCTCTTTAGGTTTACTCTGTCGATATTATCCAGGTCTGGAACACCCACCTCTGTTAACTCACCTAAGAACAACGCGGGTGTTAATGGAATCAGGTCATTGGAGTCTTCGGAAACATACGTTAGTGGTCTTGAGTTTACAGTACTTTCACAATCGATAAGAACACTTTGTAGCTCTTCGTAATTCAATGAAGATCTACCTAAAACTTTTCTCAAAAGGGTCTTGATCAGCTTCACCATGATTTCCCCAAAACCTCCCCACCATGGAGCAGCAGGAGGACTAAAGTACCACTGAATTCGATTTATCGAAGATTCTATCTCGATAGCGTTCCAATATATAGATTTGAATAAGTTGTCGGCTCCCAGGAAGTTTGTTCCATTGTCACTATAGATGACCTTTGGTCTTCCCCTTCGGGCTATGAATCTTCGAAGAGCTAAGAAAAAACCATGTGTGGAAAGTGACTGTATCAGTTCTAGATGAATGGCGCGGTACACAGCACATGTGAAGAGGACGACCCACGCTTTCGATTGGTCATTAAGAATTAGGGGGCCACATAGGTCGACTCCACTGATTTCAAAAGGAGACGCATCTCTGACTCTATTTTCTGGTAAGACCACAGGAACAGTTTGGATTGGTCTGGCTTCGTGTCTCTAGCATCTTATACATCGGTTCAGTACCTTTCTAATTGCTTTTTTGCTCTTGATTATCCAAAACCTTTATCTTAGTTTAGACATCAATACATTTAAACCAGCATGGTACATTTTCAGATGCAAATCCAAAATTATGCAGTCAACATGGTCATGTTTGCTAGGTAGTAGAATAGAAGATATAAAATCAGCGTCGTCTTTCCTTTCTGTCAACTTGGTTTTGACGCGTAGTTGGCCTCCCTCATCTTTAAACACAGATATTGTTTTGTTCCTGTCAATGTCTCCTGGGGCAAAAACCATTTGCTGAACTAGTTTTGCCAACCTTGTCTCAGCTATCACCAATTCAGACACTTTCAGTTCCCCAATTTTTCTCTCTTCTTTCTTGAGCTGTGAATTGCTTGTGAACCTCAGCATCCACGCTATCATTCGTAGAATCTTTGAATATTTAGAAAAGTAAGAGAAAATCCATGAAAGATCTACATTATTGTCGCAAGTTGCTACTGTTAAATATTGCCGTTGGTCAGATATTATTTCTTCTCTGTCAAAGTTAGGATTCAATTGAGATCCGTCTTCTATAGTCAATTGGTTGCAAGTGGTCAGAAATTTCCTCGTCATTGTGGACATCAATCTCTGTGGTAATATTCCAAGTTGAGATAGGTTCCTTCAACCAGGCTGGACCCTCCCACCATTTCATAGCTTTCAATGTTTTAAAAAAACAGCCTCTGGAAGGAGGGTCTGCCGGGTTCAATTTTCCTGCAACATGGCGCCAGGAGGAGAAGTCGCTCAATTTTCTTATTTCATCTGTGCGATTCCTAACAAAAGCTGACCAATTTTCTGCTTTGGTTATCCAAGCGAGAACTGTTGTGGAATCGCTCCAAAAATATTGCTTGATGTTCTTCCAGTCGAGAGCTTGTACAACTGATTGTGAGAGTCTAGCTCCCACCAAGGCAGCAGTTAACTCTAGCCTTGGTATGGTCCCTCCTTTTAGTGACGCAATACGAGACTTCGCTGACACAAAACTGATTTTAACGCCATCTTTTTCTTCAATCCTTAAGAAAACCACAGCTGCATAAGCCTCTTTACTGGCATCGCAAAATGTATGTAAGGAACAGTTCTCTAGATTTTCCGAATTAACTTGAATCCACCTGGGTATCTCAATTTCTTCCAATGTTTTTAATTCTGCATACCACTGAAGAAACTCTTTTTTCAGATCTTCTCTAATCTCTTCATCCCAAGCAACACCCATCACCCATGCCTTTTGTAGTTTTAACTTTGGGCACAGCATGACTGGAGTGGTAAATCCAATAGGATCGAAAATGCGGTGAGCGATAGACAGAATAGATCGTTTAATTGAGTCTTTCCATATTGATTTCTTTTAACCAACTCATATTTACCTTGAGGGTGTCTTCCACTTTATTCCATTTCAAACCTAATACAGTTGATTCTGTGGGCAAGTCTTGGCAATGTGAGTTTTCCCAACTTCTCAACTGGAAACTCCCTTTTTTCATCAATTCAATGGATTTTTGCTTAAATTCTTCCATTTCAGGTGGAGTATCTACACTGGTTAAAGAATTGTCGACATAGAAACTCTGCAAGAGCCTTTTCTTGAAATCTTCATCGTTATCTTGGTCATTTTGAATATGATACCTGATGACAGATGCCAAAAGAAAAGGACTACTCGTTACTCCGAAGACAACTCTTGCATATCGAAATATTTTACACTTTTTGTCCTCCTCATTTTGCCACCATAAGAACCTTATAATGTCTCTATCTTCTTTGGCAACACTTAATTGTAAAAACGCTCTTCTCACATCTGAAGAAATACCAATACTTCCTTCTTTAAAACGCAGTAAGACATTCGGGATAAGTTCGATTAAGTTAGAACCGCTGTGTAAACAGTCGTTAAGGGAAGTGTGTCCTTTCATACGGGCAGAAGCATCGAATACCGGCCTTATTGGGGTGGTGCTACTTTCTTTTATTACAGTTCTATGTGGCAAGTAATATCCTGGTAAGTCTGTTTCATTAGAGGGTACTTCTTCGATGTTTTTTTCGTCGAGCCAGCTTTTGAAGACCTTTTCATAAACATCATAAATATTCTTCGATTTCAATTGAACTGTGGTTCGCTCTAATCTCCTCTTTGCCAAGTTAAAGTTATTGGGTAAGAAAGATTCGTTTTCCTGCCATGGTAAACGAACTTCGTACCTTCCTTGATCATTGACCTTTACCGTCTTAAGAAAATTTTCCTGCGCTTCAAAATCTTTTTCCCTTTTCAATTTCTTCTCGATAGGATCTTTGATTCCTATTAAATCTAATCTCCATAGATCGGCCATCTCAGCTTCTTTTACGAAAAGTGATATCACCGACATGGCGATATTTTCGGTACCAGGCTTATGATGTACCTTTCCCATTAAGGTCCATCCAGGATTTGTCTCGGTAGCAACCATGCCATTTGACAAAAACTTTTGCTGTCCAGTCATTAACTTGCCTACCATGTCTTGTCCTATGAGTATTTGTACTTGTTCATAAATCTGGCTAACATCAATTAAACAAATTTTTAAACTCTTAAGTTCCTTCAGCCATGGACCTCTGTTTACAGGTAATATCTTCTCGCAAATAACATCTTGGACCAATACCTCCAAATTGCAAGAGTATTTCCTTTCAGCGATGTAACTCGTATTTCATATTTCTTGTGTTTTCTAACATCAGTAGTTACACCTCCAAAAAGGGAATGAGCCACATTTATTTCTTCTAAAGGAGTATACATCATCTTCTGGGCAACGGTATTAAGGATGTAGGATCTCTGCGATGCTGTATCAATTAGCAGACGAATATTAATTTCTTTACTATTGGCGACAAGTTTGGCGACCAAAGTTTACAAAAAAACTTCTGGCGTCTGATTTAAATTCGCCATATTAAGTTCATTTACAGATGTTTCCGTCTGCGTCTTTTCTCCCTCTTTCGAAGCTGATTTTCTCATTTGTTCTATGTTTTCACACATGAGTGTCACATGTTTTCGATCACAAATTAGGCATTTTACGAAATTCCTGCAGTACTTAGCTACGTGACCGGGAGCCAAACAAGCAAAACACCCTTTTTTACTTCTTACAATTTCCTGCCTCTCAACTAAAGACTTTTTCTGGGCTGAAAAACAGTCGAAACTGTTATGTTTGCCTTCACAAAATAGGCAACCTCTTCTTTGTTCTTTTACGTAAGAAGCTGCGTGTAAAACAGCGGCTGTTGATGGTGCTCGAGATTTATTCTTTTCATATTCAACTTTTTTCTTCTTAGGTACCTTGTTATGTTGTTCAACTTTGAGCAGGCCAAACCCATCCATAGCTAAATCAATTCGGGCTTCACCCTCCTCTTCTGCCTTTAAAAATACCATACCATCAGTTTGTTTAGCCTTTCTTTGGCTCCTAATTTTGGAGTTAAAGAATTACTCCGATGGTAGGCCTTCAAAAATTCTTCCGGAAAACAGGATTCTACCATCGGGTAGAGAATAGATGCACACTTGTCTGTAGTAACCCCGAGAGTCTCTAATGCTCTTATATATGTTTAAGCTTATCATATAAGGAGGTAAGTGGAAAAATGTATTGTGGAATAGTGGAAAAATGTTCTGTATGGAATTCATTGGAACACATTTATTCATTGGAATGACGAAAGCAATGTTGACTTCATTTTAACTTGTAATGAATTGAAGACAGAAAAATTATTTTACCGCAATACACACAGCAAGTGATCATGAAATCATGTTATGTTGTTGGTAATAGAAAGGTAAAAATTATTGAGAAGTTGTTCTTCAAATGCTTGGCGTGTTCTGCTTCAATGTTTGGCATATTCTGATTAGTTTTTTCAAGAAGTTTTACCTTTTCTTCAGGGAAATTTTGCTTCTTTTTTTATGCTAAGAAAATGGCGTCCGTCATTGTCAATGGTTATGTGGGAACTAATGCACGATATTTACAGTCTCCCGCTAGATGGCGTATCGAGTGTTGCGATCGCGAATTATGAATTCAACCAATATTTTTATGCTTTCTTACAATTATGTTAAAAAAGATGGGAAAAGAATTCGTTAATAGAACTCATAATACTGTGATCTCACAACACTCCCTTATCGTGTCTGCCAAGCTAATTAATCTAAGACAATTCGATAAAGCAGTTAAAAAGAACGATTCATGATAAAGAAATAATTCGATAAAGTAAATTAAAATGAAACAACGTGATAAAGAAAGGCTTTCAACATTCGCTAGAAATCGGCATACAACTTCATTTTTAAACGAACTACTTTGACATTACTTTAATTTTTTATTACTTCTTATTAACAAAAGTAACGATTAGAGAAAATTTAAAGAAAGACTTTTCTTATAAAATATTAATTTAAGACACGTATTGTTCAACGTTCTTTTTATTATTTATTTATAAGAATGCTTAAAAATGCATTAAGGATGGCCTTTATAGAACACCTAGTAAATTATAGGATGTTATAAAACCAATAGCCAAAAGTGTGAGGAAATGTGGGGGCAACTTTAATAGCTGTGAAAATAGCTGTTAAGTGAATATTTAGTGATTTGGCGACTTATCTGCCGAGTCCACCAAAAATTTTCGACCCAAGCATAAAATTATGATACATTAGTATTTCCGGGTGTCTATCCAAATGTCATTTCTTAAAAATAGCTATTGAAAAATATAAAATTAAGCTATTTTAAATAAATAAAATAACTTATTTAAATGTGCATGAACAGCCAGTCTATATTGGGAATTAGCTGCATACGATGCCATTTGCTATCAATGTTTGTGCTACGCGCAACCCTACCTTACCTTCAAGTTTGTAAATGGGGGTGATTTAGGGGATTGCCTTCCAATGAGTTGTCGCTGGTTCAAATCCCTGTTTCGAACCGATCCTAACGATCTCTAGTAGATGGGTTAAAATCTCCTTGCAACCGACCATGGGATGTTGTTTATTTGGTTTTCCAGTCCATGCAACGCGAGTTAATTCCATAAAATGTTCATCACAAAGGTTACTTTCATGTCCAAAAGTCCGTGGGTGTGATCGAAGACTCCCCGTGTAATAAATGTTGACTAATGCACGTTAAATCTGTTGAGTCGTAAAGTCCTCCATGTTGCCATACCAAATCAATACCTCTGGGGTTACTGATCCAGGAGTTTCCTTGTCTTCCGTATTGGGTTCAAAATGACAGCTCTACGGAGTTGAACATAAGTAGTCGTAAACCCAAAATTGGGTCGGCTGTTCAAAGACGGATATAAAATAAAAGAATATAAAAAGGTTACTCCGCTCCAATGCTTGATCCAGATCTTCTGTGTCGGGCTCAAGATGACAAGGGTACGGATTTAATCATTTCGTAGACATAAACTCACAGATTGAATCGGCCGTTCAACAACCGTTACAATAAAGTTTTGAAGCTTAGAATTAAAAGTTAAGTTAAATTAAGTTAAAATTTTAATTTTTAAAAAGTTTGCAAGATGTTTGTAAATGGCGTTTAGATACGTCTTAAAGACATAAGCAAGAAATCAATATACTTCTATATTAAGTTGAAATAAATGCAATAAATATATGCAGTAAATTTGTATTTAAAGCAATAGAACATTTGCTTACTTTTATATAAAAAAAAACTGTACTGAGAAAGTTTTCATGAATTAAGAAAGAGCAAAGTTTCGTCATTTTTTATTAATTGCAACTTTATTACTGAAATATACGAGATTTGGGAGATTAAGAAAGGATCGATCCTATAAGATATATCGAGGTAATGGTTTTCTGATAAACCTGATACTTTCTTCGAGAGAGACGTGTTATAATTCCTCTAAACTCTGGAGATTAGAGGAATTATCACACAACTACAAGATATTAGGCACCTAATGATTCTAAATAGAATATATTTACATTTTATGTGTAAGAAATAGATCTGAAAGTTTTCGCATTAAGAGAAGGTGTTTTTTTAAAATTTATTTATCTATTTATACTCAGTTTTTTTTGTTTTAAAAAAGGAAGGAATAGATGTTTTAAAATCTATTTTTTTAACCATCATTACTGCAGGAAGATTCTTTAAATTTCTGAAATAAATCTTATAAACTAAATTATTTGTAAGGATAAAGTAAAAAATATACTTAATCACAGTGTTGAAGGTGCTCAACTCTCTTTTTTGCGAACCTATTAGCAAAAAAATAACATTGCGTGGAAAACTTTGAAAATTGCTCGAGTTTATTTTTTTCAAAAATGAACATAAAAGCAATATAAGTTTATCGTTTAATTTAAAGCAAGTAGAAAAAGAAGTAGTGCTTACTCAAAAACTATTTTCCTTTAAGAAAAAAAATTTGCCAGCATTTTTTTTAAAAACTATTTTCAAGAAAAAATAATTCGTTTACTGGAAAAGGATAAAAAATAGTAAAAAATTTTTCAGAAAAAAATGTATACAAAGGTAGTTGAATGGATGCATACACACAACTGAACGTTCCAAAATTCGCTTAAAAATGTAATGGCTCTTTTTTAATCTAATTAATTATGAAAGGTTTTATTAAAAATAGTTAATTTAGTAAATTTAATTTTTTATTTAAACAGTTAAGTTATAGTTAATTTATAAAAAATTTTGTAGCCGCAATAAATAATTCTGAAGGTTTAATAAAATGACACTCACACAGAAAAATATAATTAAAAACTTTCAAGACTCTTTTAAACATTATTAGATTTCTAACGTAGCTAAGGTGAATCTGCTCAAACAAATACAAAAGCTATTTTTCGTTATCATTCCAATTCTATAGTCATAGCGTATTTATGCAAATTCTACTCAACATATGCTATTACTTATTCTTATTTATCGTCCAAATTCAAGAGATTTTAAGAGTTTTAATTGTTTGAGAAAGTGGGGAAATTATGTCAAGTTATCATTCTAATTTTAGAGTTTTAACATATCAACTTTGAATCTCCTCACAAAGTTGCTGAATTCCTTTGAGTTTATAGAGAAAAAACTGTTTCTCTGATTTCAAATCAATTCGATATGAGTTCTCATAATACATTTTAAAATTGCTAACAACAAACATAACTTTATTTGTAAGACTGAAGATGTTGCAGATTAAAAAACGATGTACCTCAAAAAGTACAACTATTAAAGGAAAACTGTTTATAACTTTGAATTCAGAAATTTTATGAAAACAACAGATATTAAACTGCGTTTCAGCTTGTGCAATGTAATACTATAGTCCAGTAATTATAGCAAAAAAACGTATTTCTTAAGAAAATTTAAAAGTCAAGGTATTTTTTGTCAAAAGCTTTATTTGTTATTATAAATAATACTTGAAAAATCACCTACTCTTCTCTGTATGCTTCCAATTATTTTGAGGAAAATGGTGGGGGGGGGATTAAAAGTGGCAGACAATTTTTTTCCAAACAGACAAATGAGTCTAAGCCAACATATTTTTTACTTTCAAATTATATGAGATCGATCCCGAGACGATCGAACTACTAGTTTAGGAGTTATAAAGGTTTTATGTACAAAAAAGTGCAATTTTGTACTTATTTGATATTGTTATCTAAACAATTGAGACATTGCTTTCTACGTATTTTTTAACGTTTAATCAAATAAGACTATGCTCGAGTCAATAGAATTAATAGTTCAGAAGTTGCAAGCAATTTTTATGAGAAACAATTACTACTTTTGACGTAATTTAGTACACTTTTTACTTCACTATCTAAGGGGAACACTTCCAAAAAACATTTCCTAATGAAATTTATCATAATAAAATAAAGTCGACAGAGTTGATAACAGTTTTGAAGCTATAAGGGATTCATAATAAGAGCAATTCAAAAACAGGGTGTAAAATTAGAGCGGAATAAAAACATCGAAATAAGTTTGATTGTCGAATATTTATGTAAATTGCCTTTCATTTACTTTCTGTTCTACGACACACATTTTTTAACACATTTTTTTTAATCTTTTTATACCACCTTATCTAATATTTCATATTATTAATTCCCCAGAATTTTATTATATTTATAATGTATGTTTAAAAAATGTGGCATGTTATAGGATTGTTGCTGAAATTTATTTTAAATTTCTAAACTAAAGCCCGAATCTGTGCTATTCCTAATGGTTTCAAAATTATGTATCACAATATTTGTCAATGTTGTTCAGAGGTGTTAGGGAGGTTGATCATAATCAATTTACCTCAATTTGTTCACTTAAGAAGAAGAATAAAACCAATTTTTTTTATATCCTAATGAGCTTTTCCCAAATGTGGCTGATTTTTAGGAAACCTTAATTGCACTCGTTCTTCCTTTTTAATTTTCATATTTTTATATTTAATTAGTTACCTAATTAAGGAAAGTGGATAAGTATAGAAAGAAATCTTGGAATGCATAAAAATCCGGTATTTATGATATAGAGCACATTTGCATAACTAAGGTAAGGATGTGGTCTTGAGACATTTTTATCCTTTCTGTTTTAGTGTACTTGTGTAATATTCAGTTATATACAACATCGAAGCATACGTAAAGATTGTTACCTCATTTGATTGTAATATGCACGCAAGAAAATCGCCAAATGCTTAAATATGAAAAGTTTGTTACATCGAAATAAAGATGATTACTCGAAATTAGTTTAAATTTTACACCTGATAGTTGATCTTTTTTTCAGGAATTTCACCTATTTTTTGCCCGAAAATAAATAATATTCCATTAATATAAAAACTTCGGAAAATGGGCCTTCCAGGCTAAGGTTTGATTTGAAAGTTCAGTGAAATGGTTTTTCGCTGCACATTCTTATGCTTGGAGATAGTAGGTTCGAATACCACCGTAAAATTCACCCGTAAATTTGGATAGTCCTTTGTGCTGTCTTCTTTTGATCTGTGCTATCTGTTTAGTTAAACTTACTAGTCCAGCAGCGGACAGATCGTTAAGACACGGTTCCCTGCAGACCACCGAAGTAAAGCATCACTGACTGAGGTCAGTGTGTGAGAGGGTGACCACTTGGATAAGTCTTACGTAGAGACCGAGGGTATGCGGTATGGGTCCTCGTTAAACAGTTCTACCGTAAAATGATTGACTTCATGTGCAGGTCGATGTGCTATCAAAGCAGGAGAGTCATCCCCTTTGAATAAAAACGAAAATGCTATGGCATGTCTTCGGGTCATCTTCATGGATGCTTCCCAAACCGTCACCAATAGCTCACTGTGTCACTCTAGTGCGACATAAAATAATAAAGTACATGTGTAAATAAAGTGTATACTTACCGACTGAAGTCAAGCGTGTGAGTGATCATTTCGATCACCCTGGAAAGGGCAGAGATTGTGCTGCATTAGTCCTCTTTAAACTGCTCTTATTGGGCTACCCAAATGGAGGAGGAATTCATTTTGATTAGGATCAAAATTGTTAAGGCTTGTCCTCAGGGATGTTTTAAGGCCCTTTAGAAACTTTTATTTATATCTCACTACACTACAGTTTCATGGTGAGCTATTGGGAAACATTCCTGAGCATGATCCGAAGACAAACCATCACAATTTTGATCCCCTATGGAGGGTATCTCATTCACGAGCCCTCTTCTTCAACTTAGACATAGATCTGAAAGAGAAGGAAATTTTCTACAGACTTCTGTATCCATGGTTCTACTCAGCGACCGCCCAAAATATTTTACGAGAACGTATATAGCCTGTATTCGGTGGGTCTTAACGGAGTCGAGGATTTAACCCTGTTGCGGTACGCATAAGCAAACTGCGGAATAACTGAAGTTTGTTTATGCGTACCGCAACAAACCCCATGCCAACCGGACAAGAATCCAATTCTCCAAATACTGTTGTAGTTGTAGTTCATTTACGTCGCACTAGAGCTGCACAATGAGCTATTGGCGATAGTCTGGGAAACATACGAAGGATGATACGAAGACATGCTATCGCAATTGTGATCCTCTGCAGAGGGATGGCACCCCCGCTTTGGTAGCCCGACGACCCACACGCGAAGTCGAGCACATTACAGTAGAACAATTTAACGAGGACCCATACCGCACACCCTTTGTCCCTACGCAGATTGATCCAAGTGGTCACTCACCTGCACACTGATCGCAGCCAGTGATGCGTGACTTCGGTGATCTGCTGTGAACCGTGTCTTAACGATCAGTCTATCGCGGGACCTCCAAATACTGAGCTTCCATGGCTAAAATGTTTCCTAGACCGTTGGTATTGGCCCATTATGCAGCTCGACGTAAATAAAATACTATTGCTACTACTTGTGATTGATAAGCACGAATGTCTGCATAATGTATGCGCAAAAATAAATAAAGTTTGAGGCCTCCCTGACCTAGCTGTATCGACAGCCAAACGCTGTACAAAACTTGGAGGTAGCGAATTCCGCTGTTACCCTGGATATATCTCCGTGCTGTCTTCTCTATATTATGCTATCTGTCCTCTTCTACTGGACAAAGGTATATAAGCCTATATCGAGCACACAGGTGTATGTAATTCCAATAAACCAATAGGGAAAATACTGAGTGAAATTTAAATTTTTCTGAAAGTGATTTCGGTCATAACGCGTTGCTTTTTGCAAGAACTCCATTTTGCTTCCTAAACTTCATTTTTGTCATGTATGTTTCTTAGTCTAATTTCGAATGAGTGGAAAAAGAGCCGTAAGGCCTCAGACGTCCAATTCCACTACAACGAGCGTTGTTTTTGCATTGAAATTTTCTTTATTCTCTGATTTTCTGAAAGTCGAGTTTGGTAAAAAAAAGTATAATGTTGCTGATGGGTAAGTCCTAAACTTTATTACTATTGTATATGTTATCGTGTAAAATGACTCTGCTGATTAGAGATATACCTTTATATGCTAATGCAATATTGAACTTTACAATTCGATCTTTATTTAATAGTAAATACGATGTCTGGTTTCATTTGTTTGTGTTACGTGTTTATAAGGAAACCAATCTAGCATTATGGTAGACAAAATTTAAACGTGAAATTTAAACACATATACATGGTCTTAAATATACTTTTTTTTCGTTTTTCTCGAAATGTTACCGAAATATAAGTGTAAGTTATTTGACTTTTTGCAACTTGATAACTGTGAGAAAATTCTATGCTGATGAATATCAAATACCAGTAATCATAAATAGGGTGATTAATTTACTATTAGTATTTAATAGTAAACTCAATATTATATTTGTGTTGAGATTTCATAAGTACTAACATTTTCAAGAGGAAGGGACATTGATTTCAGATCTTTCATTAGTAAATGGTTTATTAAGCTCAGAAATACTTAAAATTTGTTAACATAATCCAATTCTTTTTAAGTAACATTAATATAAATAAGAAGAATGTATATAAATTTTCTAGCACGTTTTTATGTGAATATTTTAAAATTTTAAGCAATGTTAATTGAATAGTCTTCTTTTTTAACTTTATTTCGACTTTCGAATATAAAATTAAATAAAATTAAATTATAATGAAATATAAAATATTATTGCTAAATGAATTGAAAATTATAATTAAAATAAAAATATTTTTTAACAAATTTAATATTTTTTAAGCAAACTCATAATTAAATAGGCAAAAGGAATGATAGAATTTTTTTCATAGCCCCCTCAAAAGAAAACAAAATTATGTTTTTCAACTTAAGTACATTGCCCGAAGAAAAATATCAATGAAGATTGCATGTTACATTTTTTAATTTATTTACTATTAATTAAATGAAACTATTTAATTTTCCTTGTTAAACAAGACAAAAAAATAATTTCATTATTTTACAATTCAAATAAAAGTTTAATATGGCACACTAGTATAGATTATTTTTATATAATCTAATTTTTTTTAATATTTTAAAACTGATATAAGCAAAGAAAGTTTTAATCCATTTACATATTAAAGAGGTTCGGGCAAAATCCAGAAAAATCCGTCTGATGGTAGAACTATTCGTTTCCTTTACGTTTTATGAAGAATTGGATATTTTTATTTTTTAATATTATAAGATATTTGCATATATTTTTAATTATTCGTACTTTTTAGTTTGACGTTAAGTTTAAATTATTCGAAAAAGTTGAAGCCGATTAAAAATAAAGGATTCTTATTTTGCCCGAGTTTTATATTATTTGTTCGTAAACTTTAAACTTAGTATAAATTAATTAAAAACTTGTTTTTTTTTTGGGGGGGGGGATTCCTTTTAAGGTTGATTCTCAAAATGTGGTAACAATAATGTTATCTAATTTTGAATGCACGAAATATTGATTATTTGTATTTGAATATAAATTATCCCTTTATTAACTTCTTTCAATCAATTTTTACGACATTGAATTATCTCAAATAAATAAATTTATGAACGTCTAATGATTTGGATAGTCCACGTAAAAGAAAACTGTAATTTGTTGCGGGCATATTTTATAAAAACACAAAAAAATATTTCACTACTTGAAAAATTGTCATAAAGAAGTTTAAAGTACTTACTTTAATCTATTTCGTGCTAAAACATTAAGTGCGGTTTTGTACGTAACCTGTAAGGAAGGGCTGTCCAACTGGCGGCCCGCGGGCCGCATGTGGTCCACCAACACATATTGTGTGGCCCGCCAACTTCTTATTCAGGCTGATCGGCCTCAGTTTTCTCATTAAAATGTAAGCAAATTCTTTTATAATCCTTCTGTTCCATTGTTTTATGATTAATAATTCAACTATTAATTATTATTGTATAAGAGATAAAAGGGTATTGTTAAATTTTTTCAAACTGCGGCCCGCCAGGTGATTAGTGACCGGAATTCTGGCCCGTGGGCTCTTTGCAGCTCAAAGTACTAAACTGCTTTTTCTAAAAATATTTTTTTTTTCAGTTATTCTAAAAATCCTTCAGTTGACTGATCTTAAAGACACGATTCCCAGTAGAAGTCAAGCATCACTGACTGTTCTCAGTAAGCGGGTAAGTGACCACTTTGATCAGCTTGCGTAGGCACTGAGTTTGTGCGGTATCGGTCCTCGTTAAACTGTTCCTCCGTAAAGTGCTCAACTTCGTAAACAGGTCGTCGGGTTACTAAAGCAGAGAAGCAAATCTTCTCTGCAGAGGATCACAATTTCAATTAGCATGTCTTCGGATCATCCGGATATTTCCCAGACCGCCGTCGCCAATATGCTGCTCGAGTGCGCCGTAAATAAAATACTTACTTACCTACCTTTATATCTTAAAGCTTTAAATCTCAATATTTTTCTAAAAACATTTTACTATTATTTTATTTATAAATGCCATTTATTAAGGAAATCTTTCCATTTAAATTTCATTACAGAATAATTGTTTTTTGGATATAGTATTTCAAGTGTTTATTGCATACATAAAATGTTAAGCAACGGCGTAATAACTCGTATTGTATACAGATTTAAAGCATATTGTTCCGTATTTGTAAGTTACGCTCTTGGTGTTCGAGCATCTCCCCTTGACACAATGCCAACTTGGCAAGCAGTCTATGTTTTGTACGCCATTACAGTCTACGCTCTACACCCGAAAGGGAAACGCAAATAAACTCCTTTTATACAAACGCTTTCTCTTCTTCATTTTACGCCACCCCTCCGCACATTTTGGTTCTTAGCGACCCGGAGGTGATCCATCCTATGGAATACTTGATTGAATTTAATAAATTCATCCCGCCAAATCGCTAAAATATGGCATATATCATGGCCTTAAATCGCAAGCGTGGCAGCATAAAAAGCCAGCTTACAAAAATAAATAATGTCCTCAACGAAGGACAAGACAATATGGACATTTCTGAGCTCCAGGCTCAATTGGATATCGTGCTTAGTATCCAACAGAAATTCGAAACGCTAAAAGATGACTACTACAAAATCGCAGAAGAAGAAGATTTCCAGAAAGTCGAGGCCTCTCTCTTCGAAGTGGAAGACGACATTCAAAAATTAGAGGTAAGCCTCAAAACCTCTGTTAATTAATCAAAAACTATAAATATTGACTCTGTGCAAAATCAAAGTGTTGATAATTCCATTATCAGTGATCAGCCTAAAAAGGCGTTAATTAAACTTCCAAAACTCCCACTTCCGTTTTTCAACAGAAAATTCGAGGAATGGAACTTGTTCAAAACGCAATTCAATAGCCTAATTAGTGAAAATCTTGAACTTTCTGACCATGAAAAACTGCATTATTTACGCGAATCTCTTAAAAGAGAAGCTAAAATCATAGAAACTGTTGACGATAAATTTTCTTCTCTATTTAAAGCGTTAGAACAACGCTATGAAAATAAAAGAATAATTGTTAACTGTCACACGAAAAACATTTTAAATATTCATCCCTTAAAGCATGAATCAGGCAAAGATCTCCGCAATATATTGGATAACATTTTGAAGAACCTCAGATCATTAAAAATCTTAGATTCCGAACGAGATAAATTATCCAACGCTTTATTATTAAATATTGTACTCTATAAATTAGACAGAGACACCCGAAAACAATATGAATTAACATTGAAAGACAACGATGTGCCTGAATTTGATAATTTTCTCGAATTCTTAGAAAGGAGATGTCAAATTTTAAACAATATTCAAACAAACAATTCATCTAAATTTATTCCCGATAGATCAAAATCTTTTTTTGTTAAGGCAGACAAATCTCCTAAGTTGTGTATCGCTTGTAAAATACAAACACACATTGCAATACATTTAAAGAAATGAAGTTATCCGAAAGGTTAGATTTAGTTACAAAGAATCGCCTTTGTAAAAATTGTTTAAGTGAATTTCACCCTTTATCCAAATGTAACTCTAAAGGTTCTTGTTTCGTTTGTAAGAAAAAATTAAACCATCACACATTGCTTCATGAATATCCTACACCGTCAATCATGACAGCTAGTCATAACATTCAAAGTGAAACTAGACTCGCGACGCCCACTCACTTTCGAGAAAGAAATCCACAAATTAACAATTCGGAATCAATTAATATGCAGGTGCCAGAAAACCCTCGTCTTTCGTTTTTCTGTAACGGAAATAAGAGCATTTTGATAAACACAGCAATAATATATGTCAGAGACGTATGGAGAGAATTCAAACCCTTACGAGGCGTCCTTGACTCAGCTAGCGAGAGTTCTTTCCTCTCCTCTACCGCTGCAGACTTTTTGGGATTGAAAAAAGAAAAAATAAACATTCCTATTTGCGGTTTAAATTCATCATTTACAGATAATTTTTATTCCTTAGTTATGGATCGCCGGTGAATCTCCGGTGCAATTTTCCTGTCAGTTATCTCCACTTTCTAACTACCTGACTCAGTTTTATTTATTTCGTCCCCTTATCATCAGGCTAACCGCGAGAGATTTTCGTGGTCTACATGTAACGCAAAGTCGAGTTAGTTCCATCAAAAAGGCAAATTTCTCTCTATACTTGATTTGTCCTCTGGATAGGGTTCAAAATTACAATGTTGAACATTGGTAGCCGTAATTGGCTGATCAACGACAGTTATAAAATAAAATTTTTCTATGACTTCTCTGATTTTCTGTGTTATTTTTTAAATAACGCCGAAATTGATAACGCATGGTTTTCTGCGTAATTTAACAAATGTTCAAAAGCGTTAAAATGTAATTCAGCGTTAACTTTCAACGATCAGCGTTCAACGTTAAAATATTCGCTCGAGTAATAATTTTGATTACATAATTATAGGTATTTATTTAAATAATTTCCATAACAACAAATGAAAATTTTACTTCTTTTAAATTACAGGATCAAACTTTTAAATAACAGAATCGAACTTTCAAAATTTTCTTCGAATCCTTCATCCTGATTATTAGATCTTCTTGGAATAAACTTGAGTTTAAAAATGGCTTCAATCATCATCATCACAGTTTCTATTCTTCTTAATATTAATCGATATTTGACTAAAACACTTTTAAAAAAGGATCTTCCAGTTGTTTACTCTGAAACACACACTATATTCACCAAGAAAATCAAATTTCACAGTGCATTCGAGAAATATCTTTTGAGTAAGGTCGCTGACCCGAAAAACCTCAAAACTTTTATTCAGGAAATACCGGACGCCATGCATTATGCAAGGATGGAATAAATGGGATTTTCAAGGGTGAAGAAACTAAACTCGGAAGATTTTATTCTGAATCTGGCACCCTTCCACCAGGAATCGGAAAATTTTTACGACTCACAAAACTTTGAATCAATCTCTTCACACTTTTTCACTTTTCATTTCTTTAAAGTACTTATAGAAAAAATATTTTTTTTCATGTTTTAAGATCATTTCCCCGTAATTTTACGGCACGTCCAAACATAATCTATAAAAATCCTATATGAAAATGAGAAAAAAAATTTACTTAGACAGTTTGCACAAATTGCAATCAGTTTGCTAAAGATATTCTGATGTGTGAGATGAAATTCGATTCGTTTTTAAATTTTTTTTCATTTTTCGTCGTTTTATATATAAATTAGATCTTTTATAAATAAACGACATCAGACTAATTTTTTTAAATGTTATTCGTAGCTTTTTTAAATAACTTATTATATCTTTCTGTTTTATTTAATATTTTAGAAGCTTAATTGGAAATTTTCTATTAGATATTGCAAAAATTGGATATTTATACAATTTACGGACGAAATGAAACTATTTTGGGAAGCTTTGAAAAAACAAACAATTCTGTGACTTAAACATTTGACTTATAAATACGTTTCTTTATATGTTTACAGAGTGATACGTGAGAAAAAGTATTTACATAATTCCATGTTTATCTAACCTCTTATTAAAGCTATATTTTTAACTTTACGGCAAATATGTGGCTATTACTTTTAAAATTTTAAAGTAATGAGCGACATCTATTACTGATCCCAAATTGAATTGCTATGAAAAATAGGAATTAATAAAATTTCCGTTCCATTTACTCTAAAAATTAAACTTGATGGGAAGTGCTTACATTTTTTAAGGTGTGATCTTTATAAGCATTCATCAAATTGTGATAATTTCGCATTAAAAAAAATTTTAAACGTTTTTTTCCTTCAAAATGTACATATTTTATTTTCCCACCCCCCCTTTTTTTGTCAATTGAATTAAAAGAAAGTTCTAACAAATTTCTACCGAAGAAGGCCGAATTGAAACCTCAAATATTTGCTTGATTTCCCGAAGTAGCCGATAGAAGTTGCTAGATGTCTGTTAGAAATACCTCCATGAACTTCTGTTGCTTAGACTATAGTTCGTTCACAAGGAGTTGGCACTTAGCTCTTCGGATTTCATTTCAGGAAGGAGAAACATCTCCGCACTTGTAATTGAGACAACCGTTAATGCGGGCCGAACACAAACGGTGATTCTTTTTCAGTCACTTAATTTACTTTATTATCTGCTTATTATATCTTTCGTTTCTCTAGCTCATTAAATATATTTTAAATTTAAAAACTGTTTTCTCAGCAAAATGTCTCAAAAAGGACAAACTATTCACTCAAAAGAGAGAAATATCATAAAAAATGGTGCGAAAGATCATCAATTTTGTAAAGCATTTAATGTTTAAAAAATGGACATAAAGTTTGCGAAATAAATATTTTTGCCATACGATCGCCAAATAGCAACCTTGTTCAGGATGGCTCACAACCTTCTCCCAAAAATAGCGAAATAATATCGTCGCATACCACGTGATGAAACAACACCTCCTAGAAAGAGTATGCCTCAGCACGGGTTACCATAAATATCCTTTAGTAGTCCAAACGTAATGACATATCTCGTATTTTCAACCACTGCGCAGCTTAGTATCCCGAACGAAATGGCATCTTTCTTATTTTTCATCAACTGCGCAATTAACTTCGTCATATCGGACTACTAAATTTATCCGTGCTGGGGCCTTCCTTCTTCTAGGAGGTGTTGGATGAAGGCAGAGTCAAGTGCAACCTCCTGCTGAATTAGCTATACACATATGCTAAGGATTTTAAAACCCTATCTTGAAAGTAGTCATGGCAAAGCATTATATTCCTAAAATGAAACAAATATTAATTGAAAGATATAAATGCCTGTTTTAGTTCGCAAATTTTAAAACTAATTTGTTTTTAATTTAACTGTAGTTCCTTTTCATCATCAAAGCGTTATTTTTTAATAAAAAAAATTCATTTCATGAAATTAAATGACGAGTAATTCCAAACTAATGACACACATAATTACCCTTCCTAAATTTTAATGATCCGGAAAATCTCTGATAAAAAGTATTTAAAAAATCGGATCTCAAAATACCCTTGAAAAAATCTTTCTTAGTGAAGCTGTTTAACGTCGTAAAATTAGTGTTTTGCGCTTAAATAAATGCCTTAATAACTTTAATTGAATTATTTGTTGGATATAAATTTAATAACATTGTTAAAAAAAGCTTATAAGATTCTAACAACTTTGAAAAACTGTCTGAACAGCTTTACGTGAATAAAACTACAAACCTGGTATATAATTATATTATTGTGTTCACAAAGCCTTATCATCACTTTTTAATTAAAATTTTTTCTTATTTTATTTTTTCATTATTAACATAGTATAAAATCGAAAAAAATACCGATACATAAGTTTACCTCAGTAAAATTTAAAGTACATGTACAATCTATATTATATTTCTTTTTTTTACTGATTGTGTTTTGTTTATTTCTTACGCAACGTTTTCCTAAACTATTTTTTTTTTGTTGTATTTTATTGCGCATTAAAGATGATCTGAGATGTACTGTTTGTGAGATGTTGCCATCTTAAAACATCAATGTATAGTCTAGAATAATAAATATATCTAAAGTGCTGGTATGTTAATTGCACGAAATGTTGTCTGGGCATTCCAGTCGGTTAAAGCGTCCATCTCTCATTCGGTTGGAGAGATATTGATTTTGATTTTCGTGGTCTACAAAACAAGCGGCTTGTATCAGCAACAATATGCACGTTAAATCTGTCGTGGCCAAATGTGTTCTCGTTGGCTGTGCTGTGGAAATTTAGAGAGAGGGGTACCAGCACGGGTGCTGCCCACGTCATATGACTAGGGTCAAAATTACGTGGCATTCTTACCATAACCGTTTCTAGAGAGCTGTAAAAATGGAGTTAAGTGCCTTGTCATGGTTAGGTCGTGAAGTTGGATGCAGGGTCTGAGAAGGTTTTTTTTACTTAATCCTTGACAAGGATTCTAAATATATTTTTGTGTTTACACACTATATTTGTGTATTAAGGATTGTTAGGGAGTTGTTCTAATTTTATGATGAAGAAATTTTTCTGCTGGAGAAATAATTATCGCAGAAGTGGAGATGAGCAGAAAGAACATAGAAAAATAAGATTATTTAATATAGAGAAAAGAGTTTCAATGGCTACAAAAAATTTAAGAAAAAAAAAGGCTGTAGGAATGAAGATATGAATTGTTTTTTTAACATGTAGGGAAGATTTTCGTAAAGTTAATTGCTAATGGTTGGATTGAGGGGTGAAACCCCAGTATTAATCACAAAAATTTAAGATTAAAAATGACTGATTTGTTCCCAACGGATAGTTAGGAGCATAGAAAGAGATCTATCGTAGCCGATTTATTGAAAAATAAAATAGCGGAAAATAAAGCCTTTATTAATATTAAATTTTAATAAATTTGCCTGTAGCTTAATTACCAAAAAAACAGAGAATTAATATAACCTTGTTACTGAAGCATATTTGTTGTAGGCGAAATAAACTAGCTTAAGGAATGAAGAGTTAAAAATAGATGTTCCATTTAGTCTCGACAGTGAAATCATGAGTTATACATTTGTAATGAATTAAAAAAAGTTAGCTGTTTCATTAATTGTTATGAAGACAATAAAATATTTATATTTGATTTTTATAAATTGTAAAAACAAAAATTAAGTAATAGGTTTAACTAAAATTAGATTAAGAATGATTAAAACAAAATTAAATTCATGAAATGAGAGAAATTTAAAAAATATATAAAGCCTGTTATGGCATCTCCATGATATTATTTAATACTCAAAATATCTTCGTATTAAGATTATTATTTTATATTAAAACCGTCCTTGTAAAAAAATATCATTTGATGCTAAAAATATTTTTGTATTAATGATATCATTTAACCCATTTTGGCCAAAATTGGAAGTTTTATGAAATTTAGGATTATTTTCATTGAAATATGCTTACATTACATTCATTAAGACACAAAAAAATTTCGTGCATGAAAATTTTTTTTATTTAAGAAATAAAATGGTGCGTATAGGCAATCAATGAACAAATCAATGAACCAATCATTTAGTTGAGAGCTAGAGTTTTATGAAATTTGTTTCATTCTTTTTTTTTATTTACTGTCTTGCAACTTTAATCTATCAAAAAAAAATGATAAATCTCAAAAAGACTAATTATACATATTCAAAAAAATTCATTTGTCAATAACCATTTTAAGTTAAAAACTTGAATAGTCACTATTATATATATAGATACATATAGTAACCCATAAGACCACATTGTGGGCCCCTTATTAGGCCTATACTTATTTCCTCTGGTACGGTACAGCAGTACCCGGTAGTCAGTGGCGTAGCTAGGTAACCAAGGGCCCTGGGGCAAATTAAAAAATCAGGCCCCACTGCTATGTAAACTGATTAGGTTTTATCAAATAAAAATATGAAATATACAAATACTTTAAAAATGCTCAGCTACTTAAGCTCTTTTTTGTGCACTGCAGGGCAGGTAATAAAAATATTAAACAGCAACAACATAAATTACAATTAATACTTGGTGTAGGTTTGGCTAATAAAACGAAATAGAGAAGATTCAAGGGTTTATTATATAAAGATCGGGCCTACCAACTGACTAAATAACAATTATATTTAAAATTTTTTCCTAGCTTTAGTTTTCGCAAAAGTATCAATGACTTCGTTGAAATCCAAGCTTGATGCGGTTGTGTTTTCAATTGCTATTAGCGATAAATGTCGGAGTCGAGTTTGGCCCATATTATTTCTTGAATATTTTTTTATTATTTTTAATTTGCTAAATGACCTTTCAGCTGCTGCAGAAGTGACGGGAGTTGTAAAGAATAATAACATTGCTGTAAATACTTCCGTTAGGTCGCATTCTAGCACTCCATATTTGCTCATTATCTCCTTTCATAATTGGTGAACAGTCCATGCTTGAGTTAGTTGAGGTAAAACTAGGTGGTAAATATTAATAAATTGAAGTGAAAAACTAGGGCCTATTATATCTGAATATTTTCTTTGGAATTCGTCACACTTTTGTAATAAAGTTGCTTCATCAACATGTAATAAAAATGTTGGTGTTAGAAAATCGAATATATGACAGACTGCACTCATACCAATAAAACGTGTATCTAATTGAGATATTACTGTGTCTAGTACATTATTGAAAATCTCAATTTTAAATATTTTTTCTCGGTTTGGAAATCGGTGATCAGCAGTTAATTCATCAAAATGTGTTTTAACTTTTATTTGCCTTTTTTCTTGAAAATGGGTATCAATACCATATTTTCTTGCAGTTTCACTGGCTTTGCACTTGAATAATTCGAAATCATTTCTATAAATTTGCAACTTTGCTTTGGTCTCTGCTTAAACTTTACTCGCCTCGCCCAAATTGATGTCGCATTTTTGTAAAGTTTTGGATGCATAATTGATGTCGTTTAATACACTGTGCATGAATTCGCAAAGCAACACGAACTCGAAATTTAGCATTTTTGTTTTAATACTCTCTGCTTCACTACGCTCATCTTTATTAGGACTCTTTAGAACTATTTCTGATAATTATTTGATAATATCAAAATAACGAAATTTTATTGCAGATATCGTATTGACCCTACTGGAGCATCTAGTCGCCCGTGAATTTTGACAGTAGATCCCAACGTTTGATGCTGTTTACGAAAAAGTTATACAAATCTTGCAACGTTGTGAAAAAAATCTGTATTTCCACACAACTGCTAACGGCATCATTTATCACCAAATTTAAATTATGAGTGGCACAATGTACGTACTCTGCGTTAGGCTGGATATCCTTAATATGTTTTTGTACACCATTATACACACCACTCATCACATAGCCTTGCTCCACACATTTTTTTAAATCAATATTTTTGTCGATAAATAATGTTGTCACTTGGTTGACTAAATCTACTGCGCCATGTCTGATGGCTGCATAAAAGCCTAGAAGCACTTCTTTTACTTCTATATCAATTGGCTGTCCATTTTCCGATCTGGTTATTACTGCATACCTCACAACAATGCTTAGCTGATCTACCTTCGATGTGTCCTGTGTCGTATCCATTATGATGGCAAAAAACGGTGACGCTCTAATTTGTTCTAGTAGATGGGTTTCGAGTTTGGTTCCCAAGCTCTCAATCATTTCATTTTGAATTGTTGCACTCAGATATCTTGTAGATCCTAAAAACATAAAAAAAACACTATTTCAAAAAAGTCCTGATATTAAACAGTTAATAATTATAAACAAAATAAAACGATAAAAAACTTAGAAATAATTATTATTACCTTTGGGCATATTCAAAACTTGCCGTAAAATGTGATCATATCGGGCGACAAGCTCTACAAAGGACAGAAAATTTCAGTGGTATCCTTTCTGACTTAAGTCTTCTTGATGTCCTCTCAAAGCCAAAGAACTCTTTGCTAGGGTAAGTATGATATCGAATAACCTTTGAAGAACCATTTTTCAAAATGATGCTTCTTCGCGAATTTCATTTTCAAGTTCCTTGTCGATAGTATTAGTATCGTTTTTTTTCCAAAATTCATACACAGCACATGCTTCCGAATGGCCACTCAAACAACTGTGTTGTTTAATTCTTTCTGATAAAAGCTTCCAATCTCGAATTCCCGTACACCAAACATTATTCCTTTGTGAAGCAAATAACCAGCAGGGTTGACAATAGGCAGAGTCTAGTATTTTGGAATAACACAACCAAAAACGATTAACTGGCCCATATTTAGAAGACGAAACGTAGTACGATTTTGAAAAACACCTATTGTTCTGGTTGATGTCTGTTGGAAAAGGTCCTGATGGCTGTAAAGTCCCCATATCAAGAATTTGACGTTTTTCGTTATCACTTAATATCTTGTTCCTCGAGTTTCCCAAGTCATAAGAAGATTTGTCGTACACATTTTCGAAAAATGTAGAGGTCTGTGGTTCCTCCAAACCCTCCGCTCTTATGTGTGTCATGCAAACATCATCCACGTTCACATGATCGGCGGCGGAGGTATCTCCAACTGCAATAATTGTCGAATCTTCTTGAGTAGGCTTCTCAACCAACACTGCAGTTACCACATTATTTGAGTCACTATCAATAGAAATAATTTGGCCAGATGTATTTGCAGAAGACTGACTAAAACACTTGTCAATTTTGGGCAATTTTTGTTTACTATCTTCTCTTTCTTGGCGTTGTTTGCGTTTAAATGCACCACTGGGTTTCTTCTTTTTATCCATAATTTTAGTTTTCTAATTTATTTAAACAATACATTTTTAGATTGTGCTCGAGTAGGTAGGTACTCACTGTTCACTGACGACGTTAAAAGTAAAATAAAAGGAAAGAGAAACTCAATGATACGCTACAAGTGTCGTTAGGGAATCCCCGGGAAAAAATTATCACCGTTATTAGTGTTACCACATTTAACGGTGGAGACTGTAATGGTTGGCAACTGTTTGGCAACCTTTTAAGGCGCACTTGGCGCATTTTGTCATCCCGTCAGAGGGATGCGAGAGAGAGAAAGGTAGATGTATGTTTGATATAATCGGGATAGGGTCTCCCTTGGTATTCTAAGAGCTGGAAGCTCTTACTGGAAAACAATGCCTATTTCTTTTGTTTTTAAATAAAGTTAAGTTTTATTGTTTTAAAAATCTGGTCTGCTTATTTATTGGAAAGGAAAGGCATTACAGAGACCATGAACAATCTCCTGCTTGCGGACCTGAATTAATGTACCTACTGCAGGTGACTTGCATTTTTTCACGATATTTCGCGTTATACAATGAGCTGTA
Organism: Parasteatoda lunata; assembly: GCA_949128135.1. Taxonomy (NCBI): domain Eukaryota; kingdom Metazoa; phylum Arthropoda; class Arachnida; order Araneae; family Theridiidae; genus Parasteatoda; species Parasteatoda lunata. The sequence goes on along the minus strand of OX421977.1, from coordinate 108,684,041 downwards.
GCCGAAATCTATAGATTTGACACGATTTATTGACTTAACGGACATCAATATGAGTGGTAAAATCTAATAAAATTGAACCACTATATTGACCAGTACAAAAAAGTTCATTGACATTAGCTTACTTACTCCTGACACAGCATGAATTTTTTAACCGTTCTCGAAAAAAAAATCTTAACTCAAATTCACAATAAAACGCACATTGATGAATAATAAAACGCACATATCACTATTCGTCAAATTGACAACACTGCCAACCTACAGAAAGAATTTAGGGGAATTCCCTATTCATAACTTTTGAATTTCTCTCAACTGAGTTGTCATGATTAAAGTGGGGTTGCAACCTGTCATATTTATTTTGACAATGGGAGAAATTTCCAAAAGTTCAGTTCGATCGAGATTTCTGGTAAGGATTCGAGGGCCCCCTGAGCTTGAGGGCCCTGAGGCAATGCCCCGCCTTGCCCCTAGGTAGCTACGACACTGCCGGTAATATAATAAGTGGTCAGGTTTGAATATTATGGGTCAACATTAAGGGGAGATATTGAGCCATGTTGTAATACGGAATATTGACTTCGCAATAAGAGAGGTGATTACTTTGTTTTTCTGGCTGTTTGTTTTGAATTATAAACATAAAAAGCAATTTCGGAAACTTTATAAAAGGTAGAATACGTATTGTTTTTCTGTAAAAATAACCAATACTCAAATTTACTAAAATGTTTAATGGCTAAGGTATATTAAATTAAGTTCCAATGGAAAAATACTAGAAAAGGAGATCTTGAGTATTTTTTCACAATAAATTGTTTTCCGATAATCCTTTTATAAATACCCGCAATTGCTCTCAAATGATATGGCTCATTGTAATCGTTATGGGGATGAAGCTTTTTCGATTTATCTTCATTCATTCAGAGTTTTAATTTTGCTTTTCAGAAGTTACTATTTTTTAAGAGCCATTCCGTTTTCATTATTAAAAGCAAAGAAATGTTTTCTGGTTTAAAATATAAACCAATTAATTGTAATGAAAATCAATAGTAAAAAATTAATTTTTTTGGACATTTTTGATCTCTGTTTATTAAAGTATGTTCTTCCTTAACTTTTGAAATTCTTTAAAAACGGTTTCGTAAGACGTGTAACAAAACTAACGATTTTAAGTATCTGTTTTTTTTGTTTTTTTTTTCTTTACGTAAAAGAGTTGAAGAATATTCTATTTTTAATGTTAATAGTAAAATACCTAGATTTTTTTGGTTGATAATGATTAATAAAATTTTGGCGATTTGTCAGTAATTTAAAAAAATGAAATAAAACTGTAACTGATGAATTTTAAGGGGGCACAATACTCTTGCAACTTTTTTTAAAAAATAAAGTTTTAATCATTCATTTTCTGGATGCTATACATGCTCATTTAACTTATAATCAATAATTTATCTTCATAAAATAGTTAAACTGTTTATTTGTTTTTTAAATTTAAAAAAAAATTGAAAAAAATCAAAATTTTTAAAACTTTAAGGCTTTTATTAACATATTTTAAATTTTTTCCGTTTTGTTTACAATATTCATCTTAACATTTGTGTGCATTCGTTTGTTGATATATCAATTAGAAATTTTTTTTATAGATTATTTTGTAAAAAAAAAGTATAAAAAAAGGTTAAAAATTCCTTTTAGGTATACATAACATGCTGTAAAAATTGTAATATCTACTAAAATGCTTATTCCATGCACAGTTCTAATAAATGTATTATACTTAATATAAAAAAGTTTACTTCAAAAACTTATCTTAAATGGAAAAAAAAGTTTTTTGGGGAATTTAAGATTAAAATACAAAATTATCTTCTATGAGAAAAAGTACTTTAAAGCCTGTCTGCTGATCAAGTTTCTGTATTAGAGCAATTTAAAATCATTCATAATTTTTTTTCTAAATTGTAGATAGAGAGATGATTTCTTTTCAGTGTATTTGAAATAGTTTGAAGTCTTATTATAAGCAATAAAAAATATCGATATTTTGGTCATTTTTTAGGTACTGTGACCCAGTAAGTGAACAAATAAATAAACTAATGATTACATTGTATCTTTCAACACCGTAGCCCTGGAATTTTCAAACCGAATCCAACCCAGGAGACAAAAGAGTACTTAGTTCAAACATTTGTGCATACTTTGTGAAAAACTTTGATCGCACTAATCTTCTATTGCAGGGATGGCGAACCAATGGCACGCGTGCCATTAATGGCACGCCACACAATATTTTAGGCACGCCACCGATCACAAAGTTCACTATGAAGCATAATAACAGTTAAAATAAAATTCAAAAAAAAAAAAAAAAAAAAAAAAAAAAATTATTAACAAGAAGATTAAGAATTAATGCACACACAAAAAAAACAATTAACTACCATAAAAACAAGCTAACAATAAATGACCAGCAAAAAAAAAAAATTAACAGTCCTGCTTAAACTAACATCTTACAAACTTATATAAGTTATTTGTCATCTAATCTGCAACAACAGAAATCACACTGATGTTACTTTAAGTTGAATTACGCGTATAACTGAGACATTGCAAAATGTATTTTTTTCATAATAAATAATGAGTTGTGGGTTGATACTATTTTGTATTATTATTTTCCCAATAATCACGAAGTTAAAATTATTTGACGGCACGTCTATGTCTTCATTAAACAATTTTTTTTAGAAAAAATGGCACGTTGGTGCAAAAAGGTTCGCCACCCCTGTTCTATTGCATTTCACAGAGAAAAAGAATAGGAAAATCTCCCACTTTTACCCCAATGGCAAAGTAAGCCGGAGGAATTATTCTAATTAAGAAGGAAAGAGCTTACCAAAAGAACTTTTAACTATGATATCGCGTGAAATCGGAGAGTAAAGAGCGAGTAGTGAGGAAGCAAAAATCCAGAAATTAATAAATATTGTAAGGTGGGCCGCGATTGCCTGGTCGGTAGGGCGCTGGGTCCGTGTCCGAGAGTTCGTGGGTTTGAACCCCTCCGGCCGAAGAATTCCCGTGTAGTAAATGGTGACTGATGCACGTTAAATCTGTCGAGTCGCAAAGTTCTCCCGTATTCCCATAACAAATCAATACCTCTGGGGGTACTGATTCAGGATTTTCCTTGTCAAAATGACAAGGCTATGGAGTTGAACATTGGTAGTCGTAAACCCAAAATTGGGTCGGGGTGATCAAAGACTAATCGGCCCATCCAATATATAAACTATTGAAAAGTCAAATAACCTTTATCATTAAAGAAATTGTAAGACTATCTTAAAATGAACGAACGCCAACTGCAATGAACGCCATAAGATGTCGTAAACTTTTCTTATAACATATGCAACTGTGACGTAATTCAACTTCTCTGGTAACCGATAAGTAAACGATGTTTTTTTATTCGGTGGCCCATGAGATCAGATCAGATAGGAATATTTGAGAGGCCCATCCAATGTCCAGAGATTTTTATTTTATTACCGTCGTTGAACAACAGACCCAATTTTTTGGGTATACCACTATTAATGTTCAACTCCGCAGTCTTGTAATTTTGTGTATCCAGAAGAAATCCAGAAGACAAGGGAACTCCTGAAACAAGTATTGGGAGAAATGTGCCTTTGCGGAGGACATTTTGATGGAACTAACGTGCATTTGATTTACCTGGAGAGGAAGACCACGAAAACTTCAAAATTTCCCATGGTTAAGCCGACGTCAAGGCGACTCTAACCCGTGAGTCATGAGAATATTTTACTAACCATGAGAATATTTTACGTCAGCACTGACGTCGGTGCAAGCCGGATGCCTGAATTCGTTTTCGCCTACCATAACTGGGATCGTACCCGGGACCACCTCATTGGGTTCAAAGGCAACCAGAGTTTCAGTTAGTTATATCTCTATGAGTGTGTCATAATTATATCGTCCCTAACACTGACGGTGAGGTTTTCGCGACATCATTCTTAGTCAACTCTTTTAATAATCTTTATATTTCATAATTGCCGTTGAACAACCGACCCAATTTACGACAATCACGGTTCAAAGGCAACCAGAGTTTCAGTTAGTTATATCTCTATGAGTGTGTCATAATTATATCGTCCCTAACACTGACGGTGAGGTTTTCGCGACATCATTCTTAGTCAACTCTTTTAATAATCTTTATATTTCATAATTGCCGTTGAACAACCGACCCAATTTACGACAATCACGGTTCAAAGGCAACCAGAGTTTCAGTTAGTTATATCTCTATGAGTGTGTCATAATTATATCGTCCCTAACACTTGACGGTGAGGTTTTCGCGACATCATTCTTAGTCAACTCTTTTAATAATCTTTATATTTCATAATTGCCGTTGAACAACCGACCCAATTTACGACAATACAGCTACGTAGCCTTGTCATTTTGAACCCAATTCAAAAGACGAACTCCTGGATCAGTAACCCCAAAATTATGATTTGTTATGAGAACATGGAGGACTTTGATAGATTTTACATGAAACCGTCAAGTATTCAAGAAATTTGCTTTCGTGGAGGACTTTTTGGTGGAACTAACCCGTTACATGGTGAAGAAGACCACGAGAAACTTCCACGGTTAGCCTTACGGCAAGGGGACTCTAACCCATGATCTGTCTACCACTCAGGATACTTCACGTCAGCACTGTGCTCGGAGCAAGCCAGATACGGAATTCGTATCAAATGGGATTCGAACCCGGTTCACCTCATTGGAATGTGAACGCTCTATTCCCTAAGCTCAAAAAGTTCCCAGACAGGGAATCGAACCTCGGTATTCCACGTAACATGCGGGGTAGAATCAAGTTATATACTAGTGGATTGGTATTTAATATTTACATCACATGACTCCCCTTCCACATCTGTGATAGAATTCGATGAACGATTAGTAATATGCTGCTTATTTTATTTTTTAATCATTTTTACTCATTATATTTTTTGTTTATTTATATCATTTTGGTCATTATTTTTTTCTTCATTTTTTTGTTTATTGGCGTGGAGATTTTTATTTACTTAACCAGATTCTTTAGCACTATATTTTAAACAAATCCACTGTTTAATATGGGCCATTCATAGTTCATATCACGTCCGCGGGTCACCATTGAGAGGATACATCGACCAAATCAACCTATATCTATCAGAAGGTACCGCTTGATAGATGAAGGTTGACATAGCAGATAGTTATAACCCTTTATTGGTGACCCGGACGCGATTTTAACACGCAAATTTCTGATTCTTGACGGCTTCAAAGCTTGATGCATGACGTCTCATGCTATGCCTCAATGATTGATCTCAGAACGACTCATTTTTTTCCAGAGTTTTGTTCAACATTAAAAAGATTGAATATTCATAGCAGCACACCAGAAATGGCTTAACTGTTCGTGACCAATTTTAAATTAAATAAAATAAAATTGTGTGTAATATTTTGTTAAATTTATTTTATCAGTCGAACGATTTAAATAAAAGTAATACGTTAATAACGAAATTTTATCAATTGAAAATATGCAAGTTGTTTTGCTTTTAATGACATTTAAAATAGCTATTTCAAATTTTTATTCACTTCATTCAAGTAAAGAAGAAGGGGAAAAAAAAACTACTCGTGTTTCAAATTAAATTGCATTTAGATTTAAGCATAAAACCCTTTTATACGAGAAACGAAAGTAATTAAACTCAGTTTACTTTGAATATCAAATTTTGTGATTTCTTAAGAAAAATTGTTGACACATAATGATCAAAGAACATGCCGAAATAATCTTTTATGGAATTTAATTTTTTCCTTTGATGATTTGTAGAAAATGTTTATACATCTAAAAGCTTCAAGTTGAAGTTATACTTTTTCGTGGCATTTGAAATATTTTCTTTGAGGTACTGGATGAAGACAAGAAATATTTTTTTAATAAACATATTTCTTGTCTTTTGTATCAATTATAGACGAGCTTATTTGATAGTTATATTATTTTTGTAAATTCGTTTGGTCTTGCATTTACAAAATTAGTTTTTACTGAACAACAATTTACTTATAGAGGGAAATTTAACCCTAATTGTACAATCTGTGTTGTAATACTTCTACAAATTTGGTCAAAAACTGGGTGAATGAATAAACGAATTTGGTGTTGTTGAATTCGAATTTGGTGTTGTACAATTCGAATTTGGTGTTGTACAATTCGAATTTGGTGTTGTACAATTCGAATTTGGTGTTGTATAATTCGAATTTTGTGTCATAGGATTCGTATTTTGTGTCGTAGGATTCGAATTTTGGATTCGAATTTTGTGTAGTATGAATGAAGACTAATCACCGAACTGCATAAAATTTAAGACTTTAAACGGTATATTTAGATTTAAACGCCAAAAATTGTGAATGCTTACGCCAAGCGAGTGGTTTTTCCTCGAGAAATGCCAATTTTTGTCACATTTGGAAGTCACATTTCAATAATAAATTGTTTACTACTGTTTGAGGGCGGGAAAGTTTTTAGTGTATCGCAACCGTTACAAGAGCTTACTCTTACGAAAGGCATGCATATTTTTTAGTTTTTTTTAATGAAAGATTCATATAAGAGAAATTACATAAATTTGTAAAGTATATGAAATAATTTTATAACATCAAACAACTTTCGGCCTCTTCCTCTACTATGCCTAATTCAAATTTGTTTTAATGTTCTATCTGTGTTGTGCGTAGAGTTGATAAACTAATTGTATTTCAGGAATTATTGAGTACATGTTATTCTATTAAAATAATTCTTACTGTAAATTGTAAAATTAAATTCACGCATGTTTGCGTGTTGTATAATAGCTCAATGTCCTTTTTATTGTTAGAAGTTTATGTGTGACTAAACACCAAAAGTGATCGCAGCTATTTTTTTAGAAAAAGAAGTGTAATGGAGTATTTTCGGACTGTTAAGATGTGCCAATTTTTATTTTTTACTGTGTAAGAGGACAAATGATGTAAGATTGGTTAATGTCCATAACACATATTAAAAAAAGGGGAAATGATGTACACAGTATGGCCTATTATTACTGTATAATGACTCTCGTTGAGAACCTATTTGCACGTTATTGGTGTGTCAAATCTTAGTTGACCTCTAAATGCAACAGATGGCGATACTATCGCTATTTTGCTGAAAATAGTTATGAACCATTTTTCCACTTGATTTCAAGTAAAGACAGAAATTAATTAATTTTTTTTTTAATTTTTGAACATTCAGTAACCATTTCAGTATTTATTATCAAATACGTATAAAATTATTATATTATTTTAATAATAAATACAGCATACCTTAGCAATTCATAATTAGTATTGCAGTTTGCATTGATTGCTATTTCATTTTAACAATGTACAGACTATTAAAACATCTTATTAATCCGTTCTGAAAATTGTAAACCTAATATTAAAGCATAGATTTTATAAGCAATACAACAATGCATAGATTATTGCCTTCTAACAATGCACAGAAATTTTTATCACAATGCAAATTGATTAATAACGAGTATCAAACCATAAAGATTATTAAAAGATATTTAATGTATTAGATTGTTATAACTTTTTTATTGAAATAAAATTCAAATTTGGGGATTGTAAAGTTTGAAACTTTAAAAGAGAGTTTTGTTCGTATATTAAAGGTAATTTTACTTTGTTTTTAATAAACCTTTGGCGATACACTAACGTTTAAAGATGGTAACATTGGAAACCATTACTGTAGTAAATCAGAAGATTTTAAAATATTTTAGAGAAATTTTACATTTTAAACATGTACCAATAAGTTTTTGAGAAATTTATAAAAGGTTTTTTTTTGTTTTTGATTTTTACAACTAAATAAAAATTAATGAGCAACATGAAAATGGTACAGATAGCATATATTTTTAGTTCCTGGATAGTAATATACTTTGTTATCTATTTTCGAAATCAACATACTTTAAATGTAGTATATGTGCGAAGCTTGTGTTACAGAACTGGTAAATTTATTTATGTAAAAATATGGCACTCATGTTAAGAAAATGTTTTAGCGTTCTTATAATTCATAATTTATTAAAAATGAGAAATGTTTATCTTAATTTTACAGCTAATAAAATTTTAGTTTCCTTTTAAGGAACAAATTCCTGATTTATTTTTATCAGTTTACAAGTAAATATGATAATGCATGATGTCGTTTTATGTAAAGCATGAAACTGTGCATGTTATGTTTATCAGATTAGAAACAAATAATATTTGATGTAATAATGCTTTATCTTCGCTGAAGGCATAGTAAGGGATGTTTATGAATAATATTAGAATATGAAATGCTAGATTGTGAATAAATAATGTTCTAAGAAAGCTTTTTTGAGTGTTTTTTCGTTATAATAAGTATGTGTGCTGAATATTCGATTTCTTTGGGGACAATCTATGAATTTAGATTTAGGTTTGAGCATCACGTGATAGGTAAAAAGCAAATGTATTTTAAATGAAGTAAAATATGTAGTTAAAATGTGAATGAAAATTACAAATATTAAATTAACATTTAGTCAGTGAATTTTTAAATCTGGACCCAGCTCGAAAAGAGTGTTTAATAAAATGTACGCAGCTCAGAAAGCGTGATTAAGAAATTGGACACAGCAAAAACTTAGCCTTTTTAGTTTTTATCCCATATGTAACAAATAAATTAGGAAATACTTGTGTTACTTTTCCTTACTTATTTAAATACTAAGCATAATCATTACGGCATAAGCTAAATCCCGGATTTTAGGGTCGAAGTCTCTAGATATTTTCTTCTACTATTGGCTTTACAGCCCTTTGTGGGCCAGAGCCTTCAGTAAAATCTTCCACCATTCTGCTCTTTTCTTTGCGATTTTAGCAGTGCTGAAAATTAATATTGCGATAGTAGGGTCCGTGCACTAATTCTATACATGATTCAGGCAAATAGATGGATTCATTAATTCAATCTTTTTGGGGGGATTCAGTCATTTTAACAATTTTACATCTTCACATTTCTATGGAGGGGAACTCGGGAATCGCACGCTTATTTATTATTTTTTAGCAATAATAAGTTTTGTACGGTTGAGTTTATTACTTTCAAAACTCACTTTTTTCGACAACAACAATACAGAATATAACAGAATCCAATCAACAATACAAGAAATTTTTCCAATCAACAATACAGAATATAACAGAATTTCTAAAATGGTGAACTAAAGGTTCATCCACTAAATTAATTTTGCACAGAAATGTACGGCGGCATATTTACTGTGTATTTGTTTTGAAATTATTGAAACCCTATTTTTGGATCAATAATTTGATTGAGGAACTCTTTATTTCAATTAAAAAATATAATTAAATAGTGGTGTAAGTGAATATTGCCGAAGAGATACTGAAAATCGTTTTTTAATTCAGCAATATTATAAAATTTTTCCGATATATTTAATCTAAAACTATGATTTTTTCAGAGCTCTATTCATGAAATAGTATTGGAAATTGTAGAAACTTCTTGATCTAAATAAAGTAATTCTGGAATTAAAAATAGTATTGGCTATACCATGTATTTTTATTTTACTTAAATAGTACCCTTTTTTAAAAGTAGTCTGGTTTATATGTATGTACTGCTCCAAAAAATGACCCGATTCTTTCTCAAAAAATGTTGTATTTTTTTTTCTTTTGTTCACTGTAAAACCTGAAAAAAGAAACATTTTTTGACCAGAATCTATCACAGTATCTGATATTTTACTATCTACAATACTGTATTAGGAACGAAAAAAAGGATTTCTCAAAATTGAGCAAAATTGTGCATATGTTGATTATGCAACACGCTAAAAATAACTCCTAAACAAAAATATATTCTGAAACAGGTCAGCATTCAACTTTGATATCATTTTCAACTCCTCGAATCAGTTCAAATGAAATTGATTTTTGATGCTTACTCGCTGTTACATGAAACCGCGACAAAATTTAGGTATGGAGATTTTAGGGAACTGTTTTTCAATTGTTTCTAATCAAATATGCAGAAATAATATAAAATAATTTTTTTTTCATTCACCACATTTATAATAAGTTGCAATGAAGTGTCAATTCGAAAACATGTGATATATCAAGTCATGTTTTCTTTTTTAAATGTTATTTATTTTGAATTGAGAATGTCCATTTATTAACATTTGATCACTTCAGATTTAACAGTGTAGTTTTCTCATCATTAATATGTGGGGCAAGAGTAGCTATCAACCTTCGTCTATGAAAAGGTATCCCCCAGCATAAAATCGAGTTTTCATGTCTTATGTACTAGGGAATTGGAATTGTACAGATGTGTACACTACAGTACTCCCCCAACAGAATTTTATCTGAGATAGAATTCAATGAATATAGCTAGTTAATTCATTGCTGTTTTGTGAGAAGACGGAAGAGCTGTATTAAGATCACCGTACTTTATGAGTGCTGATCGTGAGAGCTCTATTAGGTTCAAGGTTGTGGTCGGTCCTGTGTTGCCCTTTGTAGTCGATTGTATACGTTGCGTGTGATCGAGACTGAGTAGGAACAGCGCGAGGAGGTGAATGATGTCGCAGGTAAAAGTAGCAAGTCAACTGCTCAATGTGGACTATCCATCGAAGTAAGCTTGTTCAAACCGATTTTGCTGTGCAAATTGGGCGTTACTGTTAAGATAGTCACGTCCGAAGGTCATCAATGGGTGGGGAGAGAGTAGATGTCAACCTTCATCTATGAAAAGGTAACCCCACTATAGAATCGAGTTAACATCTCTTATATACTAGTGAATTGGAGTTTGTAGTGGTAGACATACTGTAAATATATTCAATTTCACGATAGCTTTTGCAATACATAAGCGAAATTTTCTATTGCCCTTTCATATCTGCCGTCATATCAGATCCTTATGTTGCCATATTAAACGATTAAATAACTTTAAAAGTACCTTTTTTTTTAACATTCAGAAACTATCGGCAGTTGCTGACAATTAATTGCTCTCTGATGAACGCAATGGCTTTTGCCTTGTTTTTTGCTCACTATTAAGTACAGAAGACATTCTAGAGAAGTTATGGATTAATTCTTCTTTATATCAACATCAAACTATTAAGTACAGAAGACATTCTAGAGAAGTTATGGATTAATTCTTCTTTGTATCAACATCAAACTATTAAGTACAGAAGACATTCTAGAGAAGTTATGGATTAATTCTTCTTTATATCAACATCAAACTATTAAGTACAGAAGACATGCTAGAGTAGTTATGGATTAATTCTTCTTTATATCAACATCAAACTATTAAGTACAGAAGACATTCTAGAGAAGTTATGGATTAATTCTTCTTTATATCAACATCAAACTATTAAGTACAGAAGACATTCTAGAGAAGTTATGGATTAATTCTTCTTTATATCAACATCAAACTATTAAGTACAGAAGACATTCTAGAGAAGTTATGGATTAATTCTTCTTTATATCAACATCAAACTATTAAGTACAGAAGACATTCTAGAGAAGTTATGGATTAATTCTTCTTTATATCAACATCAAACTATTAAGTACAGAAGACATGCTATAGAAGTTATGGATTAATTCTTCTTTATATCAACATCAAACTATTAAGTACAGAAGACATTCTAGAGAAGTTATGGATTAATTCTTCTTTATATCAACATCAAACTATTAAGTACAGAAGACATTCTAGAGAAGTTATGGATTAATTCTTCTTTATATCAACATCAAACTATTAAGTACAGAAGACATTCTAGAGAAGTTATGGATTAATTCTTCTTTATATCAACATAAAACTAAGCGTTTTTATGCATTTTTATCTTCGAGAAGGAGACGTCAATTCATAGAATATAACTTTCTCTTCTGGAATGGTAGCTGAAACAATTAAGACGGAACTTTTGAATAACCAAAATTTCTTCATTTTTCTACTTTTTAAATTTTTCAAATCTAGGTATTTAACAGAACATTTTAAGACAAAAACTTTTTGAATCGGAGCAAAATTGAAGTTATGACGATTTTTGTTTTGACCATGCCCCTCAATTTACATTTTCTTGCCTGCAGCTAGCTTGTTCATGAGTAGAATTGACAATAAATAACTAATATAAGTCCTCAAAATGTCCTTTTTGAAAAAATTTACGAATCTCAAACTGTTCTAGCGAAATGAATTTTTACTTTATTGAGAAAAAGTACTTCCATCAATTTTTTTATGTTACTTAATATGCTATATTTTGAAAGAATTTTGTTACTTGAACAAAATTTCAGACACGAAGAATGATATAAAATAACATTTTAAATTCAAAATTTTTCTTTTCTTTAAATTTTAAAATATTTTTGTGAAATTTCATATATTAGTTGCTTTTAACTATTTATATAGTTAAAAGCAACTAATATACTGAAAATACTAACCAATCATTTGATAATTTCCAAAAAAAATTTTGAAAGTCCTTTGTCGCTTTAAAATTTCATTGTTAAGAAGCTGATATTTTATTATTTTTCTCAACAATGCCAGAAAATAAAATACCAGTGGTGACAAGCAGAAAAGTTAACGATTTATGGAAATTTTAATTTAACTCTTAATTTTATATTTTATTGTTCTGTTTATTTGTGGTTTTGAGATAAATAAGAATGTTCTGCGAAGATCCGAGATTATTGTGTATTTGTTGCATAAAGCAGTAAGTGCATGTATTAAAAAAAGGATGCTTTTAGGCTTTGAAAGATAGCTAAACTCCAAAGTTTATTAAAAAAATTTCAGAGACTAGTTTAAACTAAGAACCTTTTGTCTGAAACACACGAAAAAGAATTCAGCTGTAATTCCATTAACTTTATCGAGTAGATCAGTGTTCTCTGATCTACTTAATTCCATTAATTTACAAAATGATTTATCCAGATTTTTCCAGACACTGACTTAATTGGAAATCTTCTTGAGAAATTACTTTGAAGATTTTATAGGAGATTCCAAACATAAATTATAACATAGGGAAAGAAGTGTCATCCATTTCGTATCAAAATCATGAAAAATTTACAAAAGGTGGTAAAAACAAAATGAGTTGAATCTTTTATTTAGGCCACAATTTTTTCCATAGTAACGATAAAGAGACAGAAAATAATTGAAAAAAAATAGAAATTTACAAGGAAAAGTAAGAATTAAAATTTCTTAGTTTTATTAAGGGGACACTTCAGGTTAAAAATGATTTTTTTTAAATATCAACCAATTTTAATGAAATTTTCATAGATTGTGAATAAAGCATTTAGAAAGATATTCCCAAAATTTGAAGCAAAAATATTAATTTGTTGAAAAGTTATAATGTTATTAATAATTAATCCGCAAGTTAAATTACAAAATGTTACAATATTTCAAAATGTTCCTTGCGCATGAGTTTTTATCATAGTAGTTTGAAATTCATTTATATTACAGTTTGAATAAGTATAAATAAAATTGGATATGTTTGAACAACTTAGCACTTAATTTTAAACAAATAAAAAATCAAAATATCATAACCTTTATATAATTTTTAAAAATTTAAATTTAAATAACAATTTAACGTAATTTAAAAAATATTCAGTGTATATTCAGCTTTTATTTATATCACATTGGTTACAGAACATTATACTAATCATTTATATAAAGAAAAAAATAAGATTTATTCAAAACTCATGCGCAAGGAACATTTGGAAGTTTGAATATTATCGTAAAAAACAACATTGAGAAAAACAGTTTAACAATAAAAACACACATAGAAAAATTTATTTCATAATATATGTGAAATAAAAAATAAGCATAAGAAAATATGAACTGTTTTAAACAATATAAATAAAAATTAGATTGAATTTAATGCTTTTTAGATAAAAAAAATGTTTATCACAAGATGTAATGTTGACAAAAGTTCATACACCTTTTTTTAATCTTTTTGTATATAAGATTTAAAATGCTCCAGCTGCATATGTACTGTTTACATTTTTTATTTGTTTTTGTTTATATTTTTTGTTGTTACATAACTTTTTATAACTATCTGAAGATTTTCTCTTCATATGATAGCTGCGCCTACCATCGCGGATCTTTGCATTGGTCAAAGACGCAGAATTTACATCGCCTTTACGTAGAGCTAAAGTCCTTTCACACCCAAAGTTGTATTCACTAACTGCTAATGATACGGCATAATCAAGTCTTTTTTTAGAAATGAAGACATCTTTGGGGCACTTATTCCATATCACGGAATGGAGGCTCTCATTGGCGTTTTGTGTTTTTCCCGATATACAGCGCTGCATAAGCTCATTTGAAGCAAGTCGCTGATATACCGGGAGGATTTTTTCTACAACAACTTCAGATAATTTCGTTTTCATCAGCTCATGGCTTTGAGGCTTTTCACCTCGAGCTAGAGCCCTTTGGTAGAAACACCATGAACTTTCGCCCTTGGGGCATCTAGTATGCTGCGGCTTTTTATCACTGGACATACAGTGATAAAGCGAAGCAAATACAGCAGACTTCATCGAATCAACATTCGGAATGTTATCCTTTATCGCTTTGCGATAATAGTTTTGTAGCTTCATGATAGTTTGCTCAGTTAAGCTACCTTTCTTTCGTCCACCGAGAGTCACCCCTTTGACCCTCCACTCCTTCACTTTGTTCCTCAAACCAGTTCCTAATCTTTTGGAAACATGGTTGAGGCACTCTTGTTTTTGAATTACATAGTCATCGCCATATATTTTCAGTTGATTTAGGGTAGTAAATGTTTTAGAATCACCGTCACTTAAAATTGTCGAGTAACGCATTCCACAGAATTCAGTTGATCGCTTCCACATGGCCACTGCAGCGGCAACCTCCATGTTTCCAGACGGTCCGTCGAAATTTTTTTGGCACATCGATTTATGGCCCTCATGCCAAATAAAAAATTCTGGACTCGTTTCGTTCAAGTCTCGTGCTGCATTGATGCATTCTGGGCAATATTTCGACAAAATCTCATAGTCTAATACTAAATTCGTCAAAGAGTCAATTACAATACCAATTCCATAATGAGAGGTGTGTCCACGCTTCTGCCACGTGCCATCAAAAGAGACTGTAATATCTGGAACTGTTCTACTTGAATCATTTTCTAAACTCATATGTGCCTTTCGCACTGTTTCATGGGACAGTTTCCAAACATTCTTTTTAAAATTTTCATTTTCTTCACTCAATTGGTTGAAACATGTTGAGAAAGTGGAAGAATTCATTGTCGATGTACCCATGTGCATGGAAAATGTTTCCATGGCTGAATGGCCCTTGCCAAAAGAAAGGAAAGAGTTCACAATCTGCCTGTTGACATCAAATTTTTTGGTGCATGGTTGGCGCTGACTCGAAAAAGTTGAACCAAAACTTTTCAAACACAGCGTACAAAACACTTCCAACTTTACAGCATATCCAAAGGTATCTAGAGCACGAACATCCAGAAATCCTGCTCCACACTTATCACAAGACAAATTACGGAGCAATGGTGCAAAGGTTGATTTACTCATGATAATGTAATCATTTGTAACACTAGGGGTGATGCTGTTACTATCCATATTAGTAACACTCTTATCAGGTACAACAGAATTTTCAGAAACAGACACATCAGGGTTTACATCCACATTAGAATCATCAGCATAAGAAACATCAGCGTTGGAAATATTAGAAACAGCAGCATTGGAAACATCACAATTAGACACTGGGGCAGATGCAGAAGTAGCTTTCATTGCTGCACTTCTTGCTTTGTCCTTTTTAGTTTGCCTTCTCTTAGGCTTTCTCCAACGGGAGCATGCGCTATGCATTCTTAAAAATTATCAATAAAAAAAAACGGAAACAAAAAGACTAATAATAAAACAAATAACAATAACGTAATAAAATAATAGTTCTGAAAAGAACTGTTGTGTTATGTTTTAGAAGCGAACAAAAAGACGATGAAACGAAAATAACTATCACTCGTTGAAATATCAAACAATGTGTAAACAAACATAAAGTAGAAGTTAAAGTAATTCCATATGTTGCCAATTAAATTTATCATAAATTTAGCTTTTTTAATAATTATGAGGCCTATCAACCAGAAATCGAAAAACAGAACCGAGACTTGAGAAATGGAGTGGAAAGATGCTGTTTACATGTTTGACGGCCATTCGAGTGGGCGTGGCACCTTGTTTACAAATCTTGAAATGCTTATAACTTTGCAAAAAATGACTGAAATTGAAAATTTTTTTTTTTAAATTGTAGCTAGATATAACTATTATTTTTTAAAACAAAAATTGAAAAAAGTATAATTTGGTCGATTTTTGGGTTTTTCATCGTGAAGTGTCCCCTTAACAGCGCATAAGCTGCAAGTACACAACACCTGTATAATAAGATAAAAATTCAAAGACTTCGAGAAAATAAATAAAAAATAAAAAACATTTTTTTAAAAAAAGGAGAGGAAAAATTAGTGAAATAATATGAAAAAAAATAATTATATTTTATAAAAATTTAAAACTATAAAAATTAACAAAAAAATACAATCTCGTCATCAGCTCACGTGGTTATATCCTCAAATTAGAGTAGTGTTTAATATTGTATAAATATAGCCAAATCAAATTATATCAATACAATACTGTGAGGAGCACAAAAAAATCGATCCAAAAATAAAGAAAAAACATAATATAATAAATATCATATATAATAGTTAAATATATACAAGCTAAAAAAAACAAAATGTAATAAAATACTATAAGTACAACATAAAGCAAGAGGAGAAATCTGTTTACATACTGGCAACTTCCAAATATGAATTAAAAATATTTTAGTAACTATTTTGCCAGATTACAAACTATGAAATTAAAGTGCAAATAAAGTAAGGTGCTTTCTTATCTTTAAGGCGCTTTCGTATTGGAGTACAGAACCGTATTTGATTTATCTGTTACATCGGATTGAATTTTTGCAAGGTAATTTATATATTATATATTGGATAATTCGAAATTTATTATTAAGTTTATAACTGTAACTTTAAATAATTATAAATTTAAATAATTCGATGATTTATCATTTTAATTTCGATGATTCTAGAGAAATTATAAATATTTATTAAAAAATTATTTATTAAATATTACAAAATTTTAAAAATATCAATTTAGAAAATTTAAAAAAAATTTTATATAAATTCATTAATTATAACCCAAAATGAACTCAAGGATTTTATATAGAATTATATATAATAGTATAGAATAATATATATAATTATATAGAATAATATATATAATTAAATTAGTTGTACATCCATTGCTTTTGTCAAATTTTGGAAGAGTTTGTCTAGTTGGATTTTTAGTAAAAAAATATCACTACAAATTTTTAAAATTCTGTTTATTCGATTAAAAACTCTTTCATTTTGAGAGTCGATCCTAATATCATCCCTGAATTAGGCTTCTTGAACCGGGTACAAAATGTGAAAAGATAAACACATTTTTTTACCGGGTGGTAAATTTTGATTTCTTTTTAAATCCTTATTAATAATAGGCTCAAAAAGCAACACTTGCATTTATTTTGAGTTATACATTTTCTTTCGTTTTTTTAAAAAATGTATTCGTGCTCATTAAAATTTGTGAAATACATTTTCTAAGTTACAATTAAATGTTATAAATCAGCAGGGACAAATTAAAATATTTAAACAAAATTCTGAAGAGTTTTGAACACACAGCGAATTGTAAAATAAAAAACCATAATAAGGTTATAGTTTAAAAAAAACATTCTGAAATGCAATTGTTGAAAAAAAGCTAAGCTTTTTGATAAAGTGAAAAACTAGTTTCATACAGAACTTTTTTTGAATTTTTTATTATGTTTTTTTTTTTTTAACAGATTCAACAGACAATTTCAAAACGCAATAAAAAAAATATAAATCTATTTGTAAGCAGGTTTTTTTAAAGAAAAGTGTTCTTATAATTGTTTTCGATGAAACAATATACGATATACTTACTTCTGTTATCGTAAAAATCTAGTTTCCATTTGGGCCTTAAAATATAAAAAAATGCCGGTCATATTAAGAGCTAACCACTTGATTAATATATATAGATATGAAAGTAACAAAATACTTAATTTTTAATGTTAAATTTTTGTCGAAAAATAATTTAGTGAGCTTCCCATGAATTTTTCAGATCTTCCCTAAGAGTTTAAAAAGCTGTTAAACAAAAACTGTTTTAAATAAGTCCTCTGAATGGACATTATTCGCCTTTTTTACGCATGTTAAGGGAAGTTCCTCCACCGACGGTGTTCTTCTCTTATTTTGGAGTTTATTTGTCTTTTTGATCTATGACGGCTGTGGCTTAGCTATTGGCATGATGTGCACTCGAATAAGACATCAGGCTAAGAGGAACACTTCTGGGTTGAGAGTCGGGTGATCGTCTTCCTGTAAAAAAAGTTATGTTGCGAAAACCAAATAAGGTATATTTCAATCAGAAAATTACAAAGAAATTGAGCTACAACGTTCAATATGGCAGGTGCTTTTAGAAAAAAAGAAAAACTTCTACTCAGATAATTTTTTATAACCATATAACCATGTTGAACAGACGACCCAATTTTTTGGGTTTATGACTACTAACGTTCAATTATGTAGCCTTGTCATTTTGAACCAAGAAGACAAACGAACTTCTGGATCAAGTATGGGGAAAAATTTGCCTTCGTTCAGAACTTTTGGATGGAACTAACCTGCATTTGTGTAATATGGGGAGGAAGGCCACGAGAACTTCTCACAGTTAACCTGACGGCTAGGAGACTCTCATCCATGATTCGTCTACCACTGAGGATATTTCACCTCGGCACTGTGGTCGGTGCAAGCCGGATGCGGAATTTGTATCGTCCAGTCATCGCTGGGATTCAAACCCGGTCACTTAATGAAAGTAAATAATTTAGTATCTGGTAAAGTATGTGGCAGACTCCGTCGGAAGCGTTGGCCTTGGACTGCTTTAAGGTGTAGTGCCAAGAAGGGAGAGGTTGCAATGAGCGCGTCTGCGCATGGGGAGAACTTGTTTGCGCATGTGCATAACTAGCACTTTACGCTATGAGGAGCGACTGTTGTTGAGACATCGGCACTCACTCTAAATTTACCTTTAACTGTATCGAACTATATTTTGTAAAAATTTTTAATAATTCGGGGATACAGGTAACCACATCTAATTCAAAATGCTGATAAAAATAACACATTTTTGGTTAAATTTGTAAACAAAATTTGTAATCTGTTACTTAATATAAAAATATAAATTTTACTTTACTAGGTTTTCAAAATTTACTATTAGACATTATGTTTGTGCCGAGAAAACTGATTTATATTTGAAACTCGACATACATTTTGAATGTATGATAACATTAGTTACTTATAACATTAGTACCATAACACTACAGTACTTAAAATTAGTTAACATTAGTTACTTATAGTGTAACGAATTCTAAAAAGCTAATTATTTCCCAAATTATATAGCTTTTCAAGACTGGTTTAGCGTACAAGTATTTTGAATAGTTGGGAAAATTTTAAAATGAAGAGAAAAATATGGCTTGTCTATAATTTTGGAATTCAAAAAGTCGATGTATTCCGTTGTTTTCTCCAGGAAAAATGTTGTTTTATTTCATTTCTTTTCGACATACTCTGGCTTTAAGTCGACTAATGTAAAGTAATGGCTGTCCGACGCTTGCCCAACTTTCTAAATTTTCTTTTTGTTGTAGGAACTCTGCATAAAAAGAACGTAGCAATAAAACGATATAGCTTTTCAACATAATATATATATATATATATATATATATATATATATATATATATATATATATATATATATATATATAAGGAAAATTTATAGAACATAAAAAGAAATTGAAAAAAATTTTCAAAATCCGGAAAATAAAAGATATGATATTTTCATCGGCTCACACGATTATATCCGCAAAAATGAGTGCTTTCCAATATTGTACAAATATCGCCAAATCAAAATATATCAATAGAATAGTGTGAGGCGCACAAAAAAAATTACAACAAACAGAATAGAACAATTTAAGTAAAAATATCACTTAAAAACAGAAAATAAAATAAAAAAGAAAAACAGAATAAAACATAAAACGAAATCTATAAAGCGAGTAGCGAATTCAAATGAACTTTCATGAACGGAAAATTTTTCAAGAATGATTTAAAATATTTTCGTAACAAGATTGCCAGATTAAAAAATATGAAAACAGAAGCGCAAATTGAGGTAAAAGCATAAATAGAGGGTTGTTGTCTTATAGTGCGTTCTTACTGTAGTACTGAAGTGCGTTTCATTTGATAGTTACCAAGGATGGACCGAAAATGGATGTGTGCAAGGTAATATTTTATTGGATAATTTAAAGAAGTTGATAATAATATTAGAAAATTAACTTTTATTTAAGAAAAAATAAATAAAATAGAAAACAAAAAGAAACATGAATTGCCTGTTTTGCACATAATTTTAACTATGGATTTGCCCGAAATAGATTTGCACAAGGTAAAAATCATATTAATTACCAAAGAAGTTTTTTAGTAAATTTATTTACAATAATATACATCTAAATGATTTAATATAGAATTTAATTAATTTTGTTGGATATCCATTGTTTTTTTTTTTTTTTTTATCAAATTTTGATATATAAACATCACTACATATTCTTTTAATTCTTATCATTTGATTGAAAATGATATTTAATAAATATTATACGAAACTCTAGTATTCCAAGTAATTAGTTTATTTATATTAAAATTAAAAGGTTTTCTTTTATTGTATAAATTTTCAAAGCAGATATTTTCTTCTTTTATAATGCCCAAATCCAAGAAAATGAAATTAATATTATGATCATGATTACGAAGCAAGATTAATTCCTCGTAGTAAATATTATTTAATAAAATAGTATAATCTTGAAAATTAAAGATAATTAAATCATAATAAATCTAAAAACAAATTTAACTTTAAAAGTATAATTTATTTCATAGTAGTGCAAAATAAAGTTGAAAAATTAGATCCTCGTGGTATTCCATCAATTTAAATAAAATTATATTTTCCATTGTAAAGATAATTATTAAAAAGACAAAAATTAATTAGAATTTCCCAATAATCAAAATCGCAATTAAGGGTATTTTTAAAATCATCGAAATAATTCAAAAGAACATCTTTAAGTTTAGAAAGGGGAATGCTATTGAAAAGATTCTGGAAATCAAAAGTCGCAATAGAATCAATTTTATTAAGTTTAATTAATTCTAAAATCGATAGATTACTAGTGATAGTCCAAGAAAAACCTTCTTTAATAACATTGTTAATAAATTTTTTTAAGTTGTAAGAGAAAATGGTGCCAGATTTAATAAGGTAAGTATTAGACCCACATTGTTCTAAATTTTATATAGGACTTTTATGAAATTTAGGGCTGATAATTAAGTAAAGAAATTGTATATTGCTAATTTTAATGTTTAACCCCTTATACAAAGCTAAATTTTTTTTAATGATAAAATTATTTAATTTAAATTATTAAGATTTTTACCATTTTTAAACAACGTATTTAAAAGTTCAACATAGAATTTCTTAAAGAAAATTGCATACTTATTGTTAGTTTTGTCTATGGAGATAATTAAAAAGTTTTTTTGTAGTGAACAAATTCGTAATTGATCGAACAGTTTTAGAAAAATTTGTTGAATTGTTACTGTTATTTAGATTTTTCTTATTATTGAAAGTAAAGTTTTTAAAGTAATAATAAATAGCCCATTTTCATTTTGTTAGCATGCCTAAAGGTAATGAGAATCTATTTGTTATCTTTAAACAAATACTATTGAGATCATTAAGAAAGTATTTTAGAATTTCAGTAATTGATATATGGTAAATGAGTCTAAATTTTGTGACTTTTATCATTAAATTCCTAAGTTTTAAATTTCCCATAATATTTGAAATACCAGTAATATTATGTTTATGATGTTTATCAGCAAAATCAAAATATTTCTCTCCTTCACATTCATAATCGGATATATTAATCCTCCCTCAATTTTTGTTTATATCATTATTATTATGATTCTACCAAGATATATATTATATTTAAAGCTTTTAATTATCTTTTAACAGAAATGTTTTAAATTTTCCATAATAGTTGAAATACCAGTAATATTATGTTTATGATGTTTATCAGCAAAATCAAAATATTTCTCTCCTTCACATTCATAATCGGATATATTAATCCTCCCTCAATTTTTGTTTATATCATTTTTATTATAATTCTACCAAGATATTTATTATATTTAAAGCTTTTAATTATCTTTTAACAGAAATGTTTTAAATTTTCCATAATATTTGAAATACCAGTAATATTATGTTTATGATGTTTATCAGCAAAATCAAAATATTTCTCTCCTTCACATTCATAATAGGATATATTAATCCTCCCTCAATTTTTGTTTATATCATTATTATTATGATTCTACCAAGATATTTATTATATTTAAAGCTTTTAATTATCTTTGAACAGAAATGTTTTAAATTTTCCATAATATTTGAAATACCAGTAATATTATGTTTATGATGTTTATCAGCAAAATCAAAATATTTCTCTCCTTCACATTCATAATCGGATATATTAATCCTCCCTCAATTTTTGTTTATATCATTATTATTATAATTCTACCAAGATATTTATTATATTTAAAGCTTTTAATTATCTTTGAACAGAAATGTTTTAAATTTTCCATAATATTTGAAATACCAGTAATATTATGTTTATGATGTTTATCAGCAAAATCAAAATATTTCTCTCCTTCACATTCATAATCGGATATATTAATCCTCCCTCAATTTTTGTTTATATCATTATTATTATGATTCTACCAAGATATTTATTATATTTAAAGCTTTTAATTATCTTTTAACAGAAATGTTTTCAAAAATATTATGAAATTTGTTCTTATCGAAAGTTAATAACAAAATATAAATTATCTATTTTTTTTTCTTTTTATTTGGGGAAATTTCACTCATTTTAAATTTTACAAGATCGAAACAGAGAATTTTGAAGCGTAAATTAAGAAAAGAAAAGTTCATAATAAGATCTTGAAACTTTATTCATCGTTATTCTTAAGGGAGAAAACAAAATCTTTAATTGGTTTATTATTATAATGTTTATTAAAATCTTTTTCCATATTAGAAATAAAATTTATATTTCATTTGTCACTATTAAGAGAGTTTCTATTTCTTCTTGATCCACGTTTACCTCGATTTGTACGCTTATCTTTAATATGAAAAAGTGAATAAGTTGAGGAGTTATTAATGTTAATCTGTGTATGTTGGAAGGAACCGTTTAGCCCCATACGGCAAAATTGTTTTGTATAGAAGCGTGTAGTAATTTTCTTTTTGTAGTCTTAAATTAAAATCTTCTACTATATCTAAATTATTAATTTGACACTGTTAAAATTATGTTCTGTAAAATAGTTCAATTCCAGGTTATTGATAATTGCAGATTTTCTGTGTAAAAAAATATTAAATGGGAACATTTCAGTTTGACAAAAATGTGAAATTCTTAAAACAAATATTTGTAATAGATGTTAGAATTGTCTCAATTCTAATAAATTTTGGTAATTTCAATAACTGCGATAATTTCAATAACTAATTACAATTACAATTTTAAGATGGGTTATTTTCAGGTATGGTGTTGGAATTTCCCAGGTTTTTGAATTCAATGTAAACTGATTTTTGGAGTTGAAACAAAATTTCCTGACAATTTTAGGTCTTCCCTGTTCTACCTGACCCTAGGAAACTTGTTTTAATTGTTCCTTTGATTAAATGTAATTTGAAAATGAGCTGAACGAAATTTAATTGTAATTAAAAAAGCATATTTAAAACTTCTTTGGTATTTTAATTTGCTTTTATATAACGTGATATGTTTGCTTTTATACAACTCTAAAAATTACATTAAGTCGTCAATGATAATTATTAAAAAAATATTTTTTTCCTGACAGGCTCATTTCATGTATTACAGCTTTGCGGTCACAGTTTATCGACGCTCAAATGAAAAGATGCCAACATGCTCCACTATATGATTAACAGTTGTGTTGCCCTCAGCTACATTTAAATAATTCAGATGTCAATTTTCCCATGCTACTTTGCTCGAATTACTTTGTGACGTGCCTTTTAAAGCATTGGTGAACGGAAACAAAATTATATATAAATTTGCATTTAGAAGCCTTATTAAGATAGAATATAAACTTATAAATTTTGTCTAACATACTGTTATATAAGTATTCTCTTGTTATTTTCAAACTACTGAAGCTGTTGTGGCACTCTTTGTTTAAAGCCTATCCACAGCGTCAAGTTGGTGCCACATCGGATAAGATCGGTTTTTAACTGTCCTGCCAACATCCGTATAAAAAGCAGATAGTGATTCGATTTTTAATTGTCCTTCGGCCAAAAATCGTGTAAAATGCAAACAATATTTTTATTTTTAATTGTCTCAATGCCAACAATCACAGAAAAAGCAACTGCAAGAAAAAGTCCGGACACAGCGTAACTCTCAGAACATGCTGATGCTACTTATCCGGACACCCAGAGAGATTAAATCAATCTCTCTGGGCCATACAAAATATTTATTCTGTCTGGCTCAGAAAATCCAATTGCATGTGAACAATATTCACCCTGTTCAACGTTGTGCATTGGAAAGCAATTGAGTTTAGAAAAGAACTTGCAGATCCTTCTAAACCACTTCATAATGCCAGAGGGTATTTTGCAAAACTTTTTTGAAAAGAGCTTAATAAGAACAAGTTGATCGCACCTTAATCAAAATGGAAATGACAGAAACAAAACAAAGTATCGTTATTAACCTTGTAACAATTAAAGTATTGTTGGTATGGAAAAAAGGAAGTTTTATTTAAATAACAAATTTAAACAATGGATAAGCTTATTGTTAAGATGAACTGCAAGTTAGAATTGTTTTATTCTTACGCACAAGGTACAGATGATCAGTTTATCTTTATTACTTTTTCAAAACCTTCTTTTATTTTACTTTTTTAGACATCTTTATTACTTTTTTAAAATCATTATTATTTATTTGAAAATCTGAACAAAAATAGGAAAAACATTTTGATTGATCAATTTGGGCTGTTTCAATCACAATTTATGTGGTTTTTAACAACTTTTACGGCCAGTATAGCTATGTTTAAAAAAATTTCAAATTTTTCTTACTACGATCTGTGAAACTTTGAATTCGAATAATCACATTCTGACACGCTTTATTTATGCCAATTTTATTGCAAATCCCATCCAAGCGACTTTTCGACAGTTATTGTGACACATTTAAACGTGATTTTTTAAATTCCCGATATTTTTGGTGCCATCTTGTTAAGATTTTCACTCTTCGAATCGCGAATTTAAGTATACACTTTTTATCTTGCTTTATTTCTTCCTACTTTTTCCAAAGTTATTTTTCGATGTTTCTTTTGCAGTTATGTATTGCTAACTTTTATAGTTTCACTTGATTTTGAAATTTCGGGTAATTTCCTGACAATTTCATTACAACACACGAAATCCAATTGTATCAGAAAAATAAATATCTAAAGCATTAAAGTGATTGTCTTCTCTTGAATAACCGGAATAATGCTCGGAAATTCTTAAATGATTTAATGTCTATTTTTTTTTCTATACACGCAAATCTTTTCATGAAAAATCTTAAACTTGTTTTTGACCTCTTGAAAATAATGAAAGTTGTTGAAACGTTAAGATGTAATTGTTGTTTTATCGTTTTGTGCATTCACATTGGAAAAAAAAACCACTGAAATGATAATATTAAAAACATAATCAAATGGTATTTTTGGGTGTAATCATCATAAAATTAATAATAGTTTTAAATGTGAAATATTAATATTCATCCCATTTTATTTTTGTTTATTTACTCCTATACATATACGAACTTGCGAGCTCAAAACAAATAAGATAAGATCCCTTAGTAGAACTTTCAATCTTCACCTTGGAAGTTGCACAATGTTTAATATGAAGTTTCAAAGGAACTTTTAATACTTTATACTTTTTTTAATACAATTAAATGATATACTATAATAGTATTAAAAATAATGGATTCCTTAACAAATTTCTCAAGGCTTTTATATTTTGATAAGTCAAAAATATTTAAAATGATATAAATTGAAATCTCTTTAAAATAAAGGTAGTTATAAAAAGGTAACTTTTATTTTTATCAAATCACAGTACAATAAATATAATTATTGAAGTTTTGAACAGTTTTAGAACGGTCTAAGTGTCCAAAATTTGCTAAATATGAAGTTTGGAAAACTTGTTTAATTTTTTTTATTATAATATCTTGCAGAATCTTAGAAAATGTTTTATTTTCCAGAAATGTTTTAGGAAAATTAGAGTGGCTTTTGGGAGCGAAGGGTTCAATATTTGAGAAAAAGCTCTGATTAAAGCCGAAAATAATTTAAAGATGTTCAATTTTTATTCAAAATTTTTAAATTAACTTACAAATAATTTTTAATTATTTTTAATTTAAAATAAAGTCAGTTTTCAGAAAGAAAAAAGTTGCTAAAAGTTTCAGAAGGAAATATTTTGGAGCAGAATAATTTTTTTCATATTTCAATCGGTAAATTGGTAACCCGCATTTTGTCAAACATTCATTTGGTCCTAATTACAATATTTATCATCTTTAAGTGTATTTTCTATCTCGCTCATCAAGATTGTCGCTGAATTATCATAATCTTCTTCAGTAAGATCATTGATGCACTAATGTCAGTAAGATCATTGATGCACTAATGTCAGTAAGATCATTGATGCACTAATGTCTTTCAAAATAGTCATAAATAGTAGATCATTTTTAACTTAATTTTCAGCATCTGTAAGCTGGTTGACAACCTTTTTTTTGTAATGATTGAAAGGATATGCATTTACAATCTGAAAATTCGTTTTCATGGAATGCAACAAAACAATCAATCGTATTTACTTTGCAAGAAAATTCTTTTCTCTATTTTGGTTTATTATTAAGTTAAAACCTGTGGTATTCGCATGCTTTTCTAGGTTGCTCTTAATGTCTTCCTATATTATTTGTATTTTTATGTAAAATTTAAAATTTTTATAAAAAAAAAAACTATGCTTTATTACTTAACTTTCTTGCAGTATCCTATTTATTTAAGTATTGCATGGTTTGTCAAAATAAGTTCAGCACTTATTTTGACATCAAATTATTTTAAATAATTATTTTGACATTTTATTATAAATAATTATTTTCTATATTTCTGTAAACACATCTCACTTGGTTATATAGAACCTTATTTCATATATTGATGGACCCGATTATTATATATCATTAAAAAAAAACCATTTTACTTTAATATTCAATTTTTTTTTTTCTCGTTCGAATTGACGTTATCTAATAAAGTAGAATAGCACATGGGTAATAAAAATTTTCGTATAGACATCAAAGAAAATGCAATAGATAGAAAAGAAAGAATCAAAAATAATCTATAAATCATTAATTTAAATAATTAAAAGAACACTATTTTAAGCAATTAAAACAAACAGTACGTCTAAAGGTATTGTTATAGGAACTTGGACGATTCTGTGACCCAACAGATTTAAAGTGCACCAGGGATTAATACACGGGGAGTATTCAGCCAGAGGAATTGAAACTCACGACCATTTGGACATGGGGCCCAACGTCCTGCTGATCAGGCTATCCCGGTCACGTGATTTTGTTCACACATTGTTTTTGTTTATCTCATTTATTTTGCCCACTACTCAAGTAAGGCCTTTCATTTACTTTTTTTAATTAATTTCTATTTTAACTTTTAAATGTGTTCTATGCAAGCCATAAGCTGATCTAATCTCTTTAACAAATCCATACAATTTATAAACGAACATCGATGTTTCTACAAAAGAACATGCTGGAAATTTATCTAACGGACATTTCCATTTCTTTTCAACTCTAACATTCTGGAAAGATTTTCTGTATAAAACCGGAATATAAAGATGAGAAAATTAACTTTTAACTTGCATAGAGGGATAAATTTAAATTGTTTAAAATGAAATTTAACTTAAAAAAGAAAGTATAAGTACTTATTTCAGTAATGAGTAAAATAAGTGGTAGAGATAGAGAATGCGTGAGGAATATCATCACAGTTTGAATTTACGAATATTTATTTGTAATAATGTTAAATTTATTTTAATTCTGAATTTACTAAGTGGAACACAGCATTTCATGTTAAATTATACTTTATAAAATTTTGTTAGGAATTTCAATTATATATACACTACTGACCATTAAAAATTGCTACACCAGGAAGCCGACACATCACGAACGTGAAATTTGCAGGACGGGTAAAACATGTTGTGATATGCAAATGATTATCTTATTAGTGCATTCATGCAAAGCAGACAGTGGTAGCGACTCCTACATCGTGTATAAAATAAGAGATTTGACACTAAGTTTCTCATACAGAAATTGAATTTGAGCGTTGCTCTTGGGTAAAAAAGTTTTTGTTATGCCTCGTGTAAGAAAGAGAAATACCTACCAGCATGTGTCTGAATTGTGGCCTCCCGAGATTGCGGTTTATCATACCGAAGTATTTCTGCTCGCGTTGGTCGAGTTCCAATGACTGTTACAGAATATGGAATCGATGTCATATGGAACACCGTGCAGGATTTCAGTGGCCCTCTCTCACTAACAACCGAGAAGACAGACATGTTATCCACATGGCGTTAAGGCAGCGATTCTCAACCTGTGGGGCGCGCGAGCACAATCGAGGGGTGACGCGAGAATATCCAAGAGAAAATATTATTTAAAAAATTGATTGACTGTCTGAAAGAAAAGCACTCATACACATAGAAAACAAAATACATTCCGACATATTTAATTACTTGTTAAATTAGAACAAGTTACTAAACCAAAACGTAAAGTGGGTGGGCCAAAGGCGGCCGTAGCAAAGCTTGGAAGATTTATCCTAATTTTCTGGTCTATGTTTCTGAATTTTTTTTTGTAGAATCTTACACCTATCTCTAATACATATCACGTATACTTTTAATTGTAAAATAAAATTTCATTTATTTTATATGACAATCTCAAAATTGTAGTTGAGCCTAACGTGGCCCACAGGTTCCACAGATGGCCCATATATGGAAATCAATATCTTTTTACTTGGAAATTAGAATGAAAACTGCAAAAAATTCAATCACTACGTACAATGCTATTTAAAATTCTTTGCCAGCCTGGCTAAATGATTTTTAACGGTTACAAAAACAGCTTTTACATGCTCTTCTTGTAATTTTTAGTACAGTTATCCACGTTGCAAACATTGTTAGGTTTTTTTGCTTTAAATTTCTGCTCCACAATTTCAAGTTTCTACAAAAAGCATTAACTTTATCACTCGTATGCAACATATGTGTATTTGTTTCTTGGAGTTGAAGGTTCAAGTTATTTAATTTCTTGAATATGTCGACCAAGTAACTCAATTTCATCACAAATAATAAATTCTCGTTTTCTGGACTGTTATCTTTTTCTAGGAAAATGGTAATTTCTTATCTGAATTCAAAATCAGGTTGTAAAAATTTCTCATGTGATAACCATATTGCCCCGCAATTAAGTAGTAACGCTGAATGTACTGAACTCATGTCTTTACAAAGTGCGGAAAAGATTCTCGATTTCAGGGTTCTCATTTTTACATAATTTACTACTGTTACGACCGTAGTTAACACAATATTCAGACCAGGACTCATTTCTTTCGAAGCCAAAGCTTCTCTGCGGATCATACAATGTGTCCAAACGCACTGAAGCGATTTTTGTTTTACAAGTGCTTGTTTACTATGTTATCTTCCGGACATTGAACGAGCACCATCAGTGCATATCATCATTTAAAATCATTTAAAATAGCAAATAATGCGAGCGCTGTTGTTTTGAGTTCTATTGCTTTGCAGAAAAGTAGTTCTACTACTGACACATTATCAAAAAATCGAACATAGGCAATTAAATGAGCATCTTTATTACTATCTGTTGCTTCATCAAGCTGTATTGAAAACCATTTGTCACCTCAACTTCGAGAAAAGCTGACACTTTACATCTTCAGCTATATCACCAATTCGACGAGCAACATTATCATTTGAAAGAGGTATGGACTGTAATTGTTTTGAAAAATTATCTCCAAATATAGTTTCTACAATCTCAATTGCTGCTGGCAAAATAAGTATGGTGTTTTACATCTGGCTATTTTATATGAAACTTTGTAAGATACAATTAAAGCTTTTTTAATCACAGACAAAGTTTCTTTAAAAAATTATTTTTGCTTTTTATATGATTTTAATTTTAATTCGAAGAAATCTATCAGTTTGTAGCTGTACTCACTATGATGCGCTTCCAAATGTCGTTTAAGTTTATTAGATTTCATGCGGCCTACGGCCAACATTTTTGAGCAAATGATGCACAGGGACCTTTCTTCTTCATTTACTTTCGTACTGGTAAACCCAAAATTTAAGTATTCTTGAGAATACTTTCTTGATTTTATTTTCGGAACCATGCTCATCTGTGTACTTGTTGATGCTTGACTATTTACCTAATGCTCCCTTACTTCCGTTTCAAAATTTATCCTTGAGTCTGAATAAATATGCTGCCGTGAATATTTAACATGCTGCATTGCAATTAACATGAAAACATACATAACATACACATTGACAATAGATTTGACAACGATAGAAGGATCGACGCGAACGAGACTGGCTGAAATTGAACATTTTCCTTCCTCTTATGGGAAAACATTTGCTCTGCGCATGCTCGAGACGGCATCGGTCGTGTGGATTCCTTTCCATAAATATTACTTATTTTTTCTCTCTTTTGTTTGGTCATGCTTCTGTTTTAATAATTTTAATATTCGAAAAAATGTATTCCCTGTTTCAAAATTTAGCTCACTTAGTCTAGGTTAATTTCATTAACGAATTTTTCTACTTTTATATTCTTTTAAAGTTATCTCCCTGTTTGGCTTTCATTTCAAATATAATATTTAAATTTTCTCCGCTTTCATTCGCTTTCATTAACGTTGGCTCGCTTTTATTTTTGTTTTGGCAGTTAGTTAAAAATAATTTAAAAACAGAATCCAAAATACTCAATATAGATTATTGTCGTATACATTTTATTGCAAGCGGGGGGGGGGGGGGGCGATGAAAATTATAATTGAAAACTGGGTCGCGAATACTGAAAGGTTGAGAAACGCAGCGTTAAGGGATCGTACAGCTAAGTTCGAGTCAACAAATAGGGGCAACTGTCCGTACGAACAGTTTGACGACAATTTCAGCAGCATGGACAATCAGCCCGGTGACCATAGCTTCGGTTACCCTAACGCTGCATCACAGGCAAGAGCGTCTCCAATGGTGTGATCAAGGACGAACCTGGAAGCAGCAGTGTCATGACGTCGCCTTTTTAGACGAATCCAATCTGTATACAGCATCTTGATGACAACATTCGTGTTTGGTTACATCGTGAAGAACGCCCAGCTTGCAGTCGACATCGTCATACTGGTCATATCACCTGGAGAAGTGGTATGCAGTGCCAATGGATACACGTCTCCATCACCTCTTGTTTGCGTTGCCAACACTTTGAACAGCAGTCGTTACATTTCTGATGTGTTAGGGCCAGTTGCTCTGCCTTATCTTCAAAAAGAAAATGCGCGACGAAAGAAAATGCAGAAAGGAAAATGCACGACCGCATGTTGCCCCCATTGTCCTGACCTTCCTTAAGGAAGGTCAGGACAATGTATTGTGTCAATTGACACAGAACATGTTCGCCTGTTGCCCTGGCAGCACGTTCTCCTGATCTCTCACCCATTGAAAACGTCTGGTCAATGGGAGCCGAACGACTGGCACGCCACCACTCGTCGGGTACTATGGTCGATGAATGTTGCATAATGCTGAAGCTGCATGGAATGCTGTACCCGTTCATGCTATCCAATCTCTGTTCGACTCTATGCCCAGGAGAATAACTGCTGTTATTGCTGCAAGGGAGGCTTCTCTGAGTACTCATTCCTCAGGATCTATACATCCAAATATCGTGAAAATTTAATCACTTGTTCTTCCAATTATAATGTATGTGCCCAATAAATATCATCCTGTTATTTGCATTCCTTCCTGGTGTAGCTATTTAATTGGCCTGTAGTGTATACATGAATAATCTTCTCAATAAGGTCTTATTCATCGATGAATTATTATCGCTTCAATAAGAACAAACCCCAATAGTGTATAATCGTCTTTCCAATATGAACTAATTTCACCGAAGATTAACATTTAATCAGAATATTCGAAATCATTTCCGAATTAAGACATGATATTATGAACCTTAATCCGTAATTCAAAATCTCATAATTAGTGGGACTCGTTTCAAGATCGATTCTCTGCTAAATTTTAATTCTGAAAGCAAGCTAGTTATACTTTACAGAAAACCTATTTATTAACTATATTTAAGATAAATTTTGTAAACAAACCAAAGGCTGCATTGAAAGATGCTTATTTGAGCGTCTTGAAATTAAAAAAAAATTATAAATAAAATGAAGGATCGAAAATATAGAAATTTTTTGTAGACTGATTAAATAAAATATGATTTTGTCCCTCCTGCACCAAAATTAAAGACTTTCAAGACTGTTTTTTTTTTAAAAATTGTTATTCATTTAATTGTAAACAGTTTTATTGTATTTATTTGATTTTTTATTCATTAGATATTACTTGGCATGACATTGCAGAATATTCAACAAATAAATTATCTGTAATTATGTTTATTAAACTAATAACCAAACATACAGAATAAGCATAAAACAATAGCGACTATAAATGATTTTGTTGTGTTTCACGCTGTTAGTATCTTATTTATTTTCTACCCCTTTTTATTAATAAGATTCTTTTTGAAAAAATATCTAAGTTTCAGAAATATTATTAAATTAATTATAAATAATTATAATAATAGCTTATTGTATTTTTTAATTTTAATGCGTATACTTGATATTTCATAAGTAATGAAATATTTTAAAAATAATGTGTGTACTAATGATAAATAATAATTTTTATGGTTTTCATTCATAAAATAAAAATAAAAGTTTTAATTTTTTGAAACAGTTGGAAAGCTTTTTTTGTTTTTGATCCGATCAGCATTTATTTGCATTTTATGTATATTTTATAGTAATTACACTGTTTATATAAATTAAAAAAAATATTTTTTTAAATTTCATATACATTTTATAAATGATGTGTTAATAAACACTAATATTATTGTATTATTATTCCAATTATTCTTTTGAAAAAAATATTTAATGTTGAATCATGAATTCAATTTTCAGAAATTTAGATATTAAGTATTATCTAATAAATACAATAAATAAAATAAACAAAATAATATTACTCTGATTCAAATTAGTAATATTTATAAACAGTAGATTTGATATTACTTTTATCAAAAACGAAATATTCAAAATAAGTGAAAAAAAAATAGACAAATGGCTAGTTAGAGCGCATTTTTATTTGAACGGGTAAATACTCTTAAAATTTGGCAAGTCGTATCCTCTTTTCTTTTCTTTTTTTTTTTTTTTTTTTTTTTGAAAAATTTGCTCCAGTTATTAAAAAAAAAGAGATTTTTTATAATAACATAATAATAACATAATAAGGTGACACTATTTGATATTTTTATGCCATAATCTAAAGATAAATCATTTTGACAAAAAAAAGTTTTTTTTTTCTTAAAATGACTTCGTACAAAGTATTTCTGTTGTAAGAAATTTTGCAGCAACATGAAAAATAAGAATGTATACATGATCATTCTGAACAAATGATATACGTACAAAATAAGTTTGGTTAACTTACATGTGCAATAATCAAAAATGCCATGCGTTTTGATTTGATCTTATTTTTTGAAAAAAAAAAAAAATAATAAGAATATATTCATTAAATGCAGAAAAAAATATGAAAATTAAAAATTTCAAAATGTATCAAAAGTATTTAGGAAAAACAATATGTTTTGGACCGTTTGTTTTTTAATGGACTGTTTAATGTTAAACAAACCGATATTATTAAATACATAAAAATAAATAGAATGAATTGAATGCCCCACGTGATTCGAATGAGTGATAGATATTGCCTTTTAGACCCACGGGAGCAAGAAAGCGGGGAAGGCAGATGGGTTGAGTCTGATTTTCTTGCAATGAAAGAAAATAATTGGAGATCAAAGATAAATCGGAAGTCTTCATGGAAAAATCTTCAGAGGAAGGCATTGGCCGACATTGGGCTGTCTGTCCAATCATGATGATGATGGTTTTAATGTTCATAATTTATTCTGATTGACGTTAAAAATCATTCTCCATATTTTCAGTATGTTTTCAATTTTTTCAGAATTAGTGTCTGAACTCTAACATGCATTTTTCTTAACTTGGCGAATGTGACAAATGCTGCATGAAAGAAATTAAGTAAGTAAAAGAAATATTTTTTTTAAAAATAGTTAAATTATAATAGATTAAATAATAAAAAAAAGACAAAATAAGAAGACAATAGAAATAATATGAAGATAAGTTTATTCAAGTGCGATACATTTTCAATCAATAGTCTCATATTTTCATGTATATTTTTCTAACTTTATTTTTAATCTATAATAACAAACTTAGTTCTTAAACTATTAAGAATGAATTTCGTGATTATAGATTAAAAATAAGACGGACAGGTGGCCGAGTGGTTAGCGTGTCTGACTGCGAAGCCAATGGCCGCGGTTTCGAATCCCGCTCTGGGCATGGATGTTTCTCTCTCTGTGTTGTCTTCTGATGTGTGAATGAGTGAATGTGGCCCACCCTATAAAGGGGTTTGTGGCAGTGTGGCGTGGGCAACGTTGCTCGCCTCTGTGACTTTGGTTCACAGGTGTCCACTGGGTAACGATAAATGAGCAACACTTCCGGCATGTTCTATGGCGAAGAGCGAAAGTTCAGTGCCTGCCGTTATTAGAAAAAAAAAGATTAAAAATAATGTTAGGAAACTATAGTCTGAATTGAAATTAAATGAAAAAAAGACTATATCAGAATATTTTGCGTAAAGCAAATAAAAATGGTTTTGATAAATATTTTGAGGGTAAAAAGAAAATATTTTTATGAGAAAGAATTCTCAAATTCCATTTTTATCTCCAGACATCCCTATTTTTTATGAGTTATTTTTACAGAAATTGAAACTTTGAAATCTCTGCTCTTTTTGGAATCTTTTATTTATATTTTAAAATGCGTTATAATAATATATTCGAATGCGTTGTTTACAAACTCTATCAACAGACATGATAACTGTTTTATCTAACTAAAAATTCTGAATATTTTTTTTCCTAGAAACATAATTTTATAAATTTAATTTTTAAACTTGTCAACGCAATAAGTTCTACTTTATACATTGTGTACATCTCACAGCCAAAAAAGTAATTTTAGTTTCTACATTGTGAAAACTGTAATGAAATATCGCTGCTACGAGACTTGTTTTTTAAGTAAGAGACGTTTGAAAAGAAAAACCAAAGAAAAGAAATATGTTTTCAGATTCTAAATGCGTTTCTCTTTTTTTTTTCCAGCATAGTTGCAGAGTTTGTTGAAACACTAATCATACCTGACAACTCTATTTAGAATACTAGCTTGTTGCCTGCTCCGTTAATCAAAAGGTCATATTTGTCATTGTTGTAAAGATTGCCGCCAAAATGATGCTTAAAATATCATATCGGAAAAGATGAAAATCACCCAGCGCAAGGTCAGGGCTGTAAGTAGGGGTATTCGAATATTTCCCAGCCAAAAAGAGTCCAATAAAGCTTAGATCTGAGCTGCGACGAGAGTCATTGTTATAGAGTAGCGAAATTCCCCGTCAGCATAACAGGGAATACTTCACAAATCTGTCAGTTTTCCAGCATAGTTGCAGAGTTTGTTGAAACACTAATCATACCTGACAACTCTATTTAGAATACTAACTTGTTGCCTGCTCCGTTAATCAAAAGGTCATATTTGTCATTGTTGTAAAGATTGCCGCCAAAATGATGCTTAAAATATCATATCGGAAAAGATGAAAATCACCCAGCGCAAGGTCAGGGCTGTAAGTAGGGGTATTCGAATACTTCCCAGCCAAAAAGAGTCCAATAAAGCTTAGATCTGAGCTGCGACGAGAGTCATTGTTATAGAGTAGCGAAATTCCCCGTCAGCATAACAGGGAATACTTCACAAATCTGTCAGTTTTCCAGCATAGTTGCAGAGTTTGTTGAAACACTAATCATACCTGACAACTCTATTTAGAATACTAACTTGTTGCCTGCTCCGTTAATCAAAAGGTCATATTTGTCATTGTTGTAAAGATTGCCGCCAAAATGATGCTTAAAATATCATATCGGAAAAGATGAAAATCACCCAGCGCAAGGTCAGGGCTGTAAGTAGGGGTATTCGAATTCTTCCCAGCCAAAAAGAGTCCAATAAAGCTTAGATCTGAGCTGCGACGAGAGTCATTGTTAAAGAGTAGCGAAATTCCCCGTCAGCATAACAGGGAATACTTCACAAATCTGTCAGTTTTCCAGCATAGTTGCAGAGTTTGTTGAAACACTAATCATACCTGACAACTCTATTTAGAATACTAACTTGTTGCCTGCTCCGTTAATCAAAAGGTCATATTTGTCATTGTTGTAAAGATTGCCGCCAAAATGATGCTTAAAATATCATATCGGAAAAGATGAAAATCACCCAGCGCAAGGTCAGGGCTGTAAGTAGGGGTATTCGAATACTTCCCAGCCAAAAAGAGTCCAATAAAGCTTAGATCTGAGCTGCGACGAGAGTCATTGTTATAGAGTAGCGAAATTCCCCGTCAGCATAACAGGGAATACTTCACAAATCTGTCAGTTTTCCAGCATAGTTGCAGAGTTTGTTGAAACACTAATCATACCTGACAACTCTATTTAGAATACTAACTTGTTGCCTGCTCCGTTAATCAAAAGGTCATATTTGTCATTGTTGTAAAGATTGCCGCCAAAATGATGCTTAAAATATCATATCGGAAAAGATGAAAATCACCCAGCGCAAGGTAAGGGCTGTAAGTAGGGGTATTCGAATACTTCCCAGCCAAAAAGAGTCCAATAAAGCTTAGATCTGAGCTGCGACGAGAGTCATTGTTATAGAGTAGCGAAATTCCCCGTCAGCATAACAGGGAATACTTCACAAATCTGTCAGTTTTCCAGCATAGTTGCAGAGTTTGTTGAAACACTAATCATACCTGACAACTCTATTTAGAATACTAACTTGTTGCCTGCTCCGTTAATCAAAAGGTCATATTTGTCATTGTTGTAAAGATTGCCGCCAAAATGATGCTTAAAATATCATATCGGAAAAGATGAAAATCACCCAGCGCAAGGTAAGGGCTGTAAGTAGGGGTATTCGAATACTTCCCAGCCAAAAAGAGTCCAATAAAGCTTAGATCTGAGCTGCGACGAGAGTCATTGTTATAGAGTAGCGAAATTCCCCGTCAGCATAACAGGGAATACTTCACAAATCTGTCAGTTTTCCAGCATAGTTGCAGAGTTTGTTGAAACACTAATCATACCTGACAACTCTATTTAGAATACTAACTTGTTGCCTGCTCCGTTAATCAAAAGGTCATATTTGTCATTGTTGTAAAGATTGCCGCCAAAATGATGCTTAAAATATCATATCGGAAAAGATGAAAATCACCCAGCGCAAGGTAAGGGCTGTAAGTAGGGGTATTCGAATACTTCCCAGCCAAAAAGAGTCCAATAAAGCTTAGATCTGAGCTGCGACGAGAGTCATTGTTATAGAGTAGCGAAATTCCCCGTCAGCATAACAGGGAATACTTCACAAATCTGTCAGTTTTCCAGCATAGTTGCAGAGTTTGTTGAAACACTAATCATACCTGACAACTCTATTTAGAATACTAACTTGTTGCCTGCTCCGTTAATCAAAAGGTCATATTTGTCATTGTTGTAAAGATTGCCGCCAAAATGATGCTTAAAATATCATATCGGAAAAGATGAAAATCACCCAGCGCAAGGTAAGGGCTGTAAGTAGGGGTATTCGAATACTTCCCAGCCAAAAAGAGTCCAATAAAGCTTAGATCTGAGCTGCGACGAGAGTCATTGTTATAGAGTAGCGAAATTCCCCGTCAGCATAACAGGGAATACTTCACAAATCTGTCAGTTTTCCAGCATAGTTGCAGAGTTTGTTGAAACACTAATCATACCTGACAACTCTATTTAGAATACTAACTTGTTGCCTGCTCCGTTAATCAAAAGGTCATATTTGTCATTGTTGTAAAGATTGCCGCCAAAATGATGCTTAAAATATCATATCGGAAAAGATGAAAATCACCCAGCGCAAGGTAAGGGCTGTAAGTAGGGGTATTCGAATACTTCCCAGCCAAAAAGAGTCCAATAAAGCTTAGATCTGAGCTGCGACGAGAGTCATTGTTATAGAGTAGCGAAATTCCCCGTCAGCATAACAGGGAATACTTCACAAATCTGTCAGTTTTCCAGCATAGTTGCAGAGTTTGTTGAAACACTAATCATACCTGACAACTCTATTTAGAATACTAACTTGTTGCCAGCTCCGTTAATCAAAAGGTCATATTTGTCATTGTTGTAAAGATTGCCGCCAAAATGATGCTTAAAATATCATATCGGAAAAGATGAAAATCACCCAGCGCAAGGTAAGGGCTGTAAGTAGGGGTATTCGAATACTTCCCAGCCAAAAAGAGTCCAATAAAGCTTAGATCTGAGCTGCGACGAGAGTCATTGTTATAGAGTAGCGAAATTCCCCGTCAGCATAACAGGGAATACTTCACAAATCTGTCAGTTTTCCAGCATAGTTGCAGAGTTTGTTGAAACACTAATCATACCTGACAACTCTATTTAGAATACTAACTTGTTGCCTGCTCCGTTAATCAAAAGGTCATATTTGTCATTGTTGTAAAGATTGCCGCCAAAATGATGCTTAAAATATCATATCGGAAAAGATGAAAATCACCCAGCGCAAGGTAAGGGCTGTAAGTAGGGGTATTCGAATACTTCCCAGCCAAAAAGAGTCCAATAAAGCTTAGATCTGAGCTGCGACGAGAGTCATTGTTATAGAGTAGCGAAATTCCCCGTCAGCATAACAGGGAATACTTCACAAATCTGTCAGTTTTCCAGCATAGTTGCAGAGTTTGTTGAAACACTAATCATACCTGACAACTCTATTTAGAATACTAACTTGTTGCCTGCTCCGTTAATCAAAAGGTCATATTTGTCATTGTTGTAAAGATTGCCGCCAAAATGATGCTTAAAATATCATATCGGAAAAGATGAAAATCACCCAGCGCAAGGTAAGGGCTGTAAGTAGGGGTATTCGAATACTTCCCAGCCAAAAAGAGTCCAATAAAGCTTAGATCTGAGCTGCGACGAGAGTCATTGTTATAGAGTAGCGAAATTCCCCGTCAGCATAACAGGGAATACTTCACAAATCTGTCAGTTTTCCAGCATAGTTGCAGAGTTTGTTGAAACACTAATCATACCTGACAACTCTATTTAGAATACTAACTTGTTGCCTGCTCCGTTAATCAAAAGGTCATATTTGTCATTGTTGTAAAGATTGCCGCCAAAATGATGCTTAAAATATCATATCGGAAAAGATGAAAATCACCCAGCGCAAGGTAAGGGCTGTAAGTAGGGGTATTCGAATACTTCCCAGCCAAAAAGAGTCCAATAAAGCTTAGATCTGAGCTGCGACGAGAGTCATTGTTATAGAGTAGCGAAATTCCCCGTCAGCATAACAGGGAATACTTCACAAATCTGTCAGTTTTCCAGCATAGTTGCAGAGTTTGTTGAAACACTAATCATACCTGACAACTCTATTTAGAATACTAACTTGTTGCCTGCTCCGTTAATCAAAAGGTCATATTTGTCATTGTTGTAAAGATTGCCGCCAAAATGATGCTTAAAATATCATATCGGAAAAGATGAAAATCACCCAGCGCAAGGTAAGGGCTGTAAGTAGGGGTATTCGAATACTTCCCAGCCAAAAAGAGTCCAATAAAGCTTAGATCTGAGCTGCGACGAGAGTCATTGTTATAGAGTAGCGAAATTCCCCGTCAGCATAACAGGGAATACTTCACAAATCTGTCAGTTTTCCAGCATAGTTGCAGAGTTTGTTGAAACACTAATCATACCTGACAACTCTATTTAGAATACTAACTTGTTGCCTGCTCCGTTAATCAAAAGGTCATATTTGTCATTGTTGTAAAGATTGCCGCCAAAATGATGCTTAAAATATCATATCGGAAAAGATGAAAATCACCCAGCGCAAGGTAAGGGCTGTAAGTAGGGGTATTCGAATACTTCCCAGCCAAAAAGAGTCCAATAAAGCTTAGATCTGAGCTGCGACGAGAGTCATTGTTATAGAGTAGCGAAATTCCCCGTCAGCATAACAGGGAATACTTCACAAATCTGTCAGTTTTCCAGCATAGTTGCAGAGTTTGTTGAAACACTAATCATACCTGACAACTCTATTTAGAATACTAACTTGTTGCCTGCTCCGTTAATCAAAAGGTCATATTTGTCATTGTTGTAAAGATTGCCGCCAAAATGATGCTTAAAATATCATATCGGAAAAGATGAAAATCACCCAGCGCAAGGTAAGGGCTGTAAGTAGGGGTATTCGAATACTTCCCAGCCAAAAAGAGTCCAATAAAGCTTAGATCTGAGCTGCGACGAGAGTCATTGTTATAGAGTAGCGAAATTCCCCGTCAGCA
Organism: Parasteatoda lunata; assembly: GCA_949128135.1. Taxonomy (NCBI): domain Eukaryota; kingdom Metazoa; phylum Arthropoda; class Arachnida; order Araneae; family Theridiidae; genus Parasteatoda; species Parasteatoda lunata. The sequence continues at coordinate 108,643,382 of OX421977.1, read as the reverse complement.
TAACAGGGAATACTTCACAAATCTGTCAGTTTTCCAGCATAGTTGCAGAGTTTGTTGAAACACTAATCATACCTGACAACTCTATTTAGAATACTAACTTGTTGCCTGCTCCGTTAATCAAAAGGTCATATTTGTCATTGTTGTAAAGATTGCCGCCAAAATGATGCTTAAAATATCATATCGGAAAAGATGAAAATCACCCAGCGCAAGGTAAGGGCTGTAAGTAGGGGTATTCGAATACTTCCCAGCCAAAAAGAGTCCAATAAAGCTTAGATCTGAGCTGCGACGAGAGTCATTGTTATAGAGTAGCGAAATTCCCCGTCAGCATAACAGGGAATACTTCACAAATCTGTCAGTTTTCCAGCATAGTTGCAGAGTTTGTTGAAACACTAATCATACCTGACAACTCTATTTAGAATACTAACTTGTTGCCTGCTCCGTTAATCAAAAGGTCATATTTGTCATTGTTGTAAAGATTGCCGCCAAAATGATGCTTAAAATATCATATCGGAAAAGATGAAAATCACCCAGCGCAAGGTAAGGGCTGTAAGTAGGGGTATTCGAATACTTCCCAGCCAAAAAGAGTCCAATAAAGCTTAGATCTGAGCTGCGACGAGAGTCATTGTTATAGAGTAGCGAAATTCCCCGTCAGCATAACAGGGAATACTTCACAAATCTGTCAGTTTTCCAGCATAGTTGCAGAGTTTGTTGAAACACTAATCATACCTGACAACTCTATTTAGAATACTAACTTGTTGCCTGCTCCGTTAATCAAAAGGTCATATTTGTCATTGTTGTAAAGATTGCCGCCAAAATGATGCTTAAAATATCATATCGGAAAAGATGAAAATCACCCAGCGCAAGGTAAGGGCTGTAAGTAGGGGTATTCGAATACTTCCCAGCCAAAAAGAGTCCAATAAAGCTTAGATCTGAGCTGCGACGAGAGTCATTGTTATAGAGTAGCGAAATTCCCCGTCAGCATAACAGGGAATACTTCACAAATCTGTCAGTTTTCCAGCATAGTTGCAGAGTTTGTTGAAACACTAATCATACCTGACAACTCTATTTAGAATACTAACTTGTTGCCTGCTCCGTTAATCAAAAGGTCATATTTGTCATTGTTGTAAAGATTGCCGCCAAAATGATGCTTAAAATATCATATCGGAAAAGATGAAAATCACCCAGCGCAAGGTAAGGGCTGTAAGTAGGGGTATTCGAATACTTCCCAGCCAAAAAGAGTCCAATAAAGCTTAGATCTGAGCTGCGACGAGAGTCATTGTTATAGAGTAGCGAAATTCCCCGTCAGCATAACAGGGAATACTTCACAAATCTGTCAGTTTTCCAGCATAGTTGCAGAGTTTGTTGAAACACTAATCATACCTGACAACTCTATTTAGAATACTAACTTGTTGCCTGCTCCGTTAATCAAAAGGTCATATTTGTCATTGTTGTAAAGATTGCCGCCAAAATGATGCTTAAAATATCATATCGGAAAAGATGAAAATCACCCAGCGCAAGGTAAGGGCTGTAAGTAGGGGTATTCGAATACTTCCCAGCCAAAAAGAGTCCAATAAAGCTTAGATCTGAGCTGCGACGAGAGTCATTGTTATAGAGTAGCGAAATTCCCCGTCAGCATAACAGGGAATACTTCACAAATCTGTCAGTTTTCCAGCATAGTTGCAGAGTTTGTTGAAACACTAATCATACCTGACAACTCTATTTAGAATACTAACTTGTTGCCTGCTCCGTTAATCAAAAGGTCATATTTGTCATTGTTGTAAAGATTGCCGCCAAAATGATGCTTAAAATATCATATCGGAAAAGATGAAAATCACCCAGCGCAAGGTAAGGGCTGTAAGTAGGGGTATTCGAATACTTCCCAGCCAAAAAGAGTCCAATAAAGCTTAGATCTGAGCTGCGACGAGAGTCATTGTTATAGAGTAGCGAAATTCCCCGTCAGCATAACAGGGAATACTTCACAAATCTGTCAGTTTTCCAGCATAGTTGCAGAGTTTGTTGAAACACTAATCATACCTGACAACTCTATTTAGAATACTAACTTGTTGCCTGCTCCGTTAATCAAAAGGTCATATTTGTCATTGTTGTAAAGATTGCCGCCAAAATGATGCTTAAAATATCATATCGGAAAAGATGAAAATCACCCAGCGCAAGGTAAGGGCTGTAAGTAGGGGTATTCGAATACTTCCCAGCCAAAAAGAGTCCAATAAAGCTTAGATCTGAGCTGCGACGAGAGTCATTGTTATAGAGTAGCGAAATTCCCCGTCAGCATAACAGGGAATACTTCACAAATCTGTCAGTTTTCCAGCATAGTTGCAGAGTTTGTTGAAACACTAATCATACCTGACAACTCTATTTAGAATACTAACTTGTTGCCTGCTCCGTTAATCAAAAGGTCATATTTGTCATTGTTGTAAAGATTGCCGCCAAAATGATGCTTAAAATATCATATCGGAAAAGATGAAAATCACCCAGCGCAAGGTAAGGGCTGTAAGTAGGGGTATTCGAATACTTCCCAGCCAAAAAGAGTCCAATAAAGCTTAGATCTGAGCTGCGACGAGAGTCATTGTTATAGAGTAGCGAAATTCCCCGTCAGCATAACAGGGAATACTTCACAAATCTGTCAGTTTTCCAGCATAGTTGCAGAGTTTGTTGAAACACTAATCATACCTGACAACTCTATTTAGAATACTAACTTGTTGCCTGCTCCGTTAATCAAAAGGTCATATTTGTCATTGTTGTAAAGATTGCCGCCAAAATGATGCTTAAAATATCATATCGGAAAAGATGAAAATCACCCAGCGCAAGGTAAGGGCTGTAAGTAGGGGTATTCGAATACTTCCCAGCCAAAAAGAGTCCAATAAAGCTTAGATCTGAGCTGCGACGAGAGTCATTGTTATAGAGTAGCGAAATTCCCCGTCAGCATAACAGGGAATACTTCACAAATCTGTCAGTTTTCCAGCATAGTTGCAGAGTTTGTTGAAACACTAATCATACCTGACAACTCTATTTAGAATACTAACTTGTTGCCTGCTCCGTTAATCAAAAGGTCATATTTGTCATTGTTGTAAAGATTGCCGCCAAAATGATGCTTAAAATATCATATCGGAAAAGATGAAAATCACCCAGCGCAAGGTAAGGGCTGTAAGTAGGGGTATTCGAATACTTCCCAGCCAAAAAGAGTCCAATAAAGCTTAGATCTGAGCTGCGACGAGAGTCATTGTTATAGAGTAGCGAAATTCCCCGTCAGCATAACAGGGAATACTTCACAAATCTGTCAGTTTTCCAGCATAGTTGCAGAGTTTGTTGAAACACTAATCATACCTGACAACTCTATTTAGAATACTAACTTGTTGCCTGCTCCGTTAATCAAAAGGTCATATTTGTCATTGTTGTAAAGATTGCCGCCAAAATGATGCTTAAAATATCATATCGGAAAAGATGAAAATCACCCAGCGCAAGGTAAGGGCTGTAAGTAGGGGTATTCGAATACTTCCCAGCCAAAAAGAGTCCAATAAAGCTTAGATCTGAGCTGCGACGAGAGTCATTGTTATAGAGTAGCGAAATTCCCCGTCAGCATAACAGGGAATACTTCACAAATCTGTCAGTTTTCCAGCATAGTTGCAGAGTTTGTTGAAACACTAATCATACCTGACAACTCTATTTAGAATACTAACTTGTTGCCTGCTCCGTTAATCAAAAGGTCATATTTGTCATTGTTGTAAAGATTGCCGCCAAAATGATGCTTAAAATATCATATCGGAAAAGATGAAAATCACCCAGCGCAAGGTAAGGGCTGTAAGTAGGGGTATTCGAATACTTCCCAGCCAAAAAGAGTCCAATAAAGCTTAGATCTGAGCTGCGACGAGAGTCATTGTTATAGAGTAGCGAAATTCCCCGTCAGCATAACAGGGAATACTTCACAAATCTGTCAGTTTTCCAGCATAGTTGCAGAGTTTGTTGAAACACTAATCATACCTGACAACTCTATTTAGAATACTAACTTGTTGCCTGCTCCGTTAATCAAAAGGTCATATTTGTCATTGTTGTAAAGATTGCCGCCAAAATGATGCTTAAAATATCATATCGGAAAAGATGAAAATCACCCAGCGCAAGGTAAGGGCTGTAAGTAGGGGTATTCGAATACTTCCCAGCCAAAAAGAGTCCAATAAAGCTTAGATCTGAGCTGCGACGAGAGTCATTGTTATAGAGTAGCGAAATTCCCCGTCAGCATAACAGGGAATACTTCACAAATCTGTCAGTTTTCCAGCATAGTTGCAGAGTTTGTTGAAACACTAATCATACCTGACAACTCTATTTAGAATACTAACTTGTTGCCTGCTCCGTTAATCAAAAGGTCATATTTGTCATTGTTGTAAAGATTGCCGCCAAAATGATGCTTAAAATATCATATCGGAAAAGATGAAAATCACCCAGCGCAAGGTAAGGGCTGTAAGTAGGGGTATTCGAATACTTCCCAGCCAAAAAGAGTCCAATAAAGCTTAGATCTGAGCTGCGACGAGAGTCATTGTTATAGAGTAGCGAAATTCCCCGTCAGCATAACAGGGAATACTTCACAAATCTGTCAGTTTTCCAGCATAGTTGCAGAGTTTGTTGAAACACTAATCATACCTGACAACTCTATTTAGAATACTAACTTGTTGCCTGCTCCGTTAATCAAAAGGTCATATTTGTCATTGTTGTAAAGATTGCCGCCAAAATGATGCTTAAAATATCATATCGGAAAAGATGAAAATCACCCAGCGCAAGGTAAGGGCTGTAAGTAGGGGTATTCGAATACTTCCCAGCCAAAAAGAGTCCAATAAAGCTTAGATCTGAGCTGCGACGAGAGTCATTGTTATAGAGTAGCGAAATTCCCCGTCAGCATAACAGGGAATACTTCACAAATCTGTCAGTTTTCCAGCATAGTTGCAGAGTTTGTTGAAACACTAATCATACCTGACAACTCTATTTAGAATACTAACTTGTTGCCTGCTCCGTTAATCAAAAGGTCATATTTGTCATTGTTGTAAAGATTGCCGCCAAAATGATGCTTAAAATATCATATCGGAAAAGATGAAAATCACCCAGCGCAAGGTAAGGGCTGTAAGTAGGGGTATTCGAATACTTCCCAGCCAAAAAGAGTCCAATAAAGCTTAGATCTGAGCTGCGACGAGAGTCATTGTTATAGAGTAGCGAAATTCCCCGTCAGCATAACAGGGAATACTTCACAAATCTGTCAGTAGATATCAGACAGGGTTTTTGCCGACTAAAAACGACCGAGATAGTCAGGTTGGTAGGGAACCCATACCCAAGACATCGTGGGTTTGATCACCGCCAACCGAAGACTCCCTGTGTAGTAAATGGTGTCTGGTGCATGTTAAATCAGTCGGGTCACAAAGTCCTCTATGTTCCCATAACGAATCATACCTCTGGGGGGGTAGTGATCCAGGAGTTTCCTTGTCTTCCGCATTGGGTTCAAAATGAAAAGGCTATGGGGCTAGTAGTCGTAATCCCAAATCCGGGTCGGCTTTTCAATGAGGGTTATAAAATAAAATAAAATTAAAACGGCTCACTGACCGTATCTCGTATGTGGTAGGCGATTGTTTAAATTTTAAAGACACAGAACTGACTTTCACAAGACACAAGCACACGTCACCTATTAGTATGCACCAACAAAACGGTCCTTACTTAAACAACTCTCGTAATTGCACAACACAAAAGAACTAAAGTTTCATCGAGATTTTGGACACACTTTAAAATTTTTAGTTAAATTTAGACATCAGTAATGTTAAATACCTATCCGTGAATTTTTGCACTTCCGAGAACACGTATCGTCTCTATATTGTTTACTATTGAGGTTGAAATGGAGGGAGTTGTTTTGCACTTATATTCATTTACAGAAATAAATGTTTATATAATGTATATATGTATGTTTCAAGTTGTGTAGTAAAAAAATTATTATTTTTTAATTTTTAAATATGTGCCGCTTGTATTAAATAATTTTTCAAATATTTAAACTCTTCCTTTATGTGAAGCCTCAATTGAATACATTTTATCATGCTTTATTCATTTATTTTAAAAAATAGTGTGTGTGTGTGTGTATATATCCTAATTAAACTGCTATTTCTATAAATTGTTTTTGATGGTGTGCTTTTCCGTGATGGCCAGATTGTTACTTTGAGTTATATAAATTATGCACGTTTTTTTAACAAATACAAATTTTTATACAAATTTTTGTTTTCATAGAAATTATTTTTAAAAATTGCATTAAAATAATCTTGGAATTTAACATTATATCGTAAAATTGATTTGGAGACTAACGTTTTAAACTCGTCAAGTTGGTCAAACATTAGTTAAATAACGATAATAAAAGATGTTCGTTAATATTTACATGTTTTGACATTTTCAAAGTATAGATGGAACTAATTACTGATGGGCAAAATGTGACGTACTTACAATGGGCAAAATATGACTTTTAACAGTAATAAATAACTGTTAAAAGTTCAGAAGATTTTATATAAATAGCGTGTTTTGTTAAAATTGTATATTATTTTATAAAAAGCATTATTCTAAATAACAAAAGTACCTTCAAAAAGTGCCTTAATTACACAAAAAGTTTGATAATAGATAATATTGTTATTTTGCAATTTTTACAATATAATTAAGATTAAAATTTTATTACATGACGTAGCTGTTTCATCGATTTTGCGCAAAATTAATTTCGTAGGCAATGTAGATTTTCTTTGTAAATTTCTCGTGTTAATTATTTTTGTAAATATGATTAGTAAAGCAAAGAATTTTTATAAACTTTTAATTTAAACTAACAAATTATGGTACCCTAAAAAAATTTTTTGAATTGTTGCATAACCGAAAATACTTGCAGAATCATTTAAAGTTTAATAATAAGTTATTCATTTAAATAACACTCTGAAAAATAAAAATACTTTTCACACTTTTTTTAGTGTTTATTTGAAACTAAGAGATTTAAATCTGACGTTTCTTTTATAAAGACCTAATATATTGGCCTATGATTCATTCATAAAATTTTCTTTCAAAAATATTTCAGCTTTATTTATAAATATAAGCGTATTAGCTTATTCAGCTATAAGTTAAGTCATTATTGCACGGTATTTGAAATCATTTTTTTTCTTCAGCGTTGCTCTTTGTGTGAGTTTTAAAAAAAATAAAAAAATAAATAAATAACGCTAATTATAGAGAATATCTACATGACTTTATTTTTCTGTAAAATTTTTTTTTTAAAGAATACCGTTGAAATAAGTGATTTTTAATTAGTCTAATTATTCAAGACTTAAAGTCCTGCTTCTTTAAAAAAATATCTGATATCTTGCTTTCTTTACAATAAATAATTATTTATTGAATTAAATATATGTTGTAAAAAATTAATGAAGGCTTTGCGGATTTAATTTTAGTTTCCTTACTTTTCCCTTCTGACTTGAAACTTATAAATTTTCTTTATTAACAAATTTTCGTTTTATAAAAAGTATATATTAGTCAATAATTAACTTTATCAGAAATGTTACGTATTTTGTGTAGATGTAATTACGAGATTAGCCCGACTGCAGACAATCATTCTGCCGCTCTTTTCAAAAATCGATATGTATTAGATTGCGATAAAAAAAAAAGTAAATCATTGTAAAATTATAAAGACCATAACGTCTCATAATTATAGTATTCCGAGCTCTCTTGTATGATGCCTGTTAAGGCAGAGGGGTGTGATTGTACTTGTTTTCCAGTGGCGCCATCTATGGCCAAGAGTTCGACTCATGCCATACCGTACGCACACCCATTTATAGGACGGACCCATTCTTACATCCATCCATTCATTCATCCACAGGTCGTAATTTTGACCTGAATTAGAGAACTATCCATCTCCATTTCAGCACACCCAGAGGTATTGATTGGTTATGGGAATATGGAGGACTTTTCGTTTCGACAGATTTTACGTGCCTCAGTCGTCATTTACTACACGGGGAGTCTACGGCCGGTGGGGTTCGAACATGCAAACTCTCGGACATGGGCCCAGCACCCTGCCGACCAGACTTTTCGGGTTCCATAGTATTCTGATTCATCAATTAAATAATCGATAACAGCTATACGCCGAGATAGAAAAAGGTTACCACCTCTGGGTGAGTTGTCTCGAGTTCGATTCGTCTACTGCTCTCGGCTTTGCAATAACTGTGCTGATGCAAAACTCTCAGTGTTTGACGGGTTAATCTTTCGGGCTAATCTTGAAAAGTTTTTTCTCCACTTAAGAATTTGTGGATTAGTTTCACTCAAAAATTTCTCCATGATTGTCATATTGCAAGATCCGCTAGTTTCCTGTCTTTAGGCTTTGGGTGGCCATAAATTGAGTGGAAACTAGAAAGCAAGTTCAAAGCAACGCAGTTATTACGGATCAATGACCTAAATTCGTATCGTAGACCTTATGTATGCTGCGTAAAATCTCCCAAATTGCCTTTTATCTACAAATGGAACAAATTGAAAAATATTTGATAATCACCGGATTTTCAAGGACTCAATCTTAATAATTGAAGAGGTGTATAAAATATGTCAATTAATTAGTGCAAAAGATATTTTAGGTCACGGAATCAGTCATTAAAACTTACATTCTCAAATGCGAGACATGCAAACGTATTATTCGACTGATTTGGTTCAAATTTTTGTCCCAAACAGAATATATGTACGTAAACCTGCTAAATGCTTTTATTAAATCAAGCCTACAAAGTTTACAATTACAAATAATAGTGGAAAAAGTTATGTGTGCTTCATATGTACGTTTTTAACCTCATAAAACAAAGTATCATTTTGTATGACGTATGAAAGTCTTTATATTCTTTTGTTTGAAAGAGGATCCCATTCAAGTTTTGATACTATGTTAGGAAAAGTAGCTATTCTCAATAGGCAATTTACTTTTGCAAAACTCTTGTCGATAAGTTTTTCTTCTTTCTCCGTTTCCTTTATTTTCCAGTTCATCAAATCCCTTCAATGGATTTCCGTTACTCGATTCCATTTTGTAACATCAAAAAGAGGAGTGGAAAAAAAAAAAAACTTGGCCTTTAGACGCAGTAACGACCATTACCATAACATCACCGATAATAATGTCATATCGGGGAGAAGAAAATAATAAATGAGAAGATTCCGAAGGTTTTGTTTGAAAGATAAGACATTAAATGTCTACATGAAAAATTTGTGAGGCATTTTTTTTTTTTTTTTGCCATATCAAAGTTAAAGAATTTATAAGCCGAAGATTACGCAAATTTATTTTTAGGGTAATGCCAATTACGAAATATTTGAAAAAAAATATTTCGTTAATGAAAACATTAAATATATTGGTTTTAGTTTTTCGTCCTTTTTAAGATATATTATAGTCGTAGTATTTCTTCTCCCATTTAACTTTTGGCGAAAGCAACTTTCAGAGTGAAATTTATTCGTAACAGTTTTGTTCGAAATAAGTTCAAAGGTTTTCTAACAGTAGTTTTAAATAAAGCTTTCAAATTTCCAGAAAATCTGAATTTTTAACAATTTTGTTTTCTGAATGATGCGTACGGGCTTTTAAATAAAGAATTTGTTTTATACCTAAATAAAATGTTATGTTGAGGCTTCTATTTAACAATTTCTTAAATTCGACAAACAATTCGAAGTATTTTTTGTATCACAAAGTTGAAGTGTAGAAGAAAAATGAACAAGCGGCCAAAATTGAAAAAGTTCAAAATTGAAGTGGAAAAAAATAGGGTTCTGGGGTCGTTTCACGGAACATACCACCCGCGGTGTTTACCCCCATCCCAACAATTTGAAAGGAGCACCTGGGGCACGTATCCTCACAACGAAAAAAACTAAAGGGGTTATCCTTGGCATGATAATATGTAGTCAAAAATCTCGCCAATATTATTATTGAAAAATTATACTTTTCCTCTGTCATAAGGATTGGCTGCGGCATGCTCCATAAATCGAGACTGAAAAATGAAACAAGAAATAGAACGCTCTTATAGTGACTTTGTTTAAGAAAAGTCACTTGTAGGTTCCAAGAAACGCATTTAACATTATTATGTGTTATCGCACATTTATGTCATAATATATTATTGTCGTTTCATTCTTGTCACTCGATTTCTCAGTAAATACATTTTATTTTATGCTCTTCAAGAGAAGGGTTTTAATTTTGGAAAAATAAATTTTTAATTTAATCGAGAGAATTTGAGACACTTCCTACTGGAGATGTTCCCAACATTGTTAATTCGAATGCGTTGGAAACATTAGAAAATGATGTTTTTAATGCAGGGTTCGTCAAGCATGAATACAGAACATAAATTGAAACATAGAGTATTCACAGAAGCTAAAATTTCAGTAAATCTTTAGATTAATTTTCATTTTAAGATATAAAATAATGCCAGGAGCAGAAAATTTTTCAGGAATGTAAAGAAAAAACATTAATTAAAAACACATAAACATTTCTTTGTAATTCTGAGTAATTTTCAAACATAATTTCAATGATTTCTTAATACTACTATTTTTTAGTGCTAAACCACCTATTTAAGATAGTTTAATCCCGTTGATGTTTTTTTATATTTTGCTCTTTTTCTTATATTTACAGAAATAATTTCGCTTTTTCGTGCCTTCTTTTACTAAAAATTAAATTAACATAAAAATAATATATTTTTTTGCTTAATTTAATAATGATGGAAACATAGAATTGTAAAGTAAAGTAATACGTCTTTTAAATTAAATAATGTAATCCCGAAAAATAATTTTTTATAGATCATATAACTGAATTTATTATGAAAAAAAAAAAAATTAAAACTCAAATTTTTTATTTCTTGGCCATCATTTTGCGGATTATGTGCCTCAAAAATTGCATTGTTTAAAGGAAATATTAAAAAAAAAATTTATCTTACAATTTTCATATATTACAATTATGTTACAGGATGTCAACGATATGAATCAAACGTGTAAAATTGACGATTAAAAAAAATCATTGATTCAAATGAGAGTAAAGAAAGAAAGTTTAGTCCGGAGAGAATAATTTTTAAAATAATTTAAAAGAAATTATTTAAGCATTATTAAATATACTGATTAATAAATCTAATAAAAATTGATAGTCCTGCAAAATTGAATTTCAGTGAATTTTTTAGAATTAGAAAATGAATTTTTTCAGAAAAATCACAATGTAAGTTCATTTCAAACCAATTATTTTCTATTTGTTGTTCTGGTTATACTTATGAAAATAGAATTATCATTGTATTTAAACTTATAGTCAACTATCATTACGTACATATTTAATAGTAGTTATTCTTTTGTTTCATGATTCTAATTTTTAGAATAATGTTTTAGAATATATTTTTTTACTCTTGAAAACATATTTAGTTTGGAACTAGTTAACTAAAAAACTCGCTTTTTCTAAATTTCTCAGTGTTCCTTCAACTTTAAGATACTGTATTTAAAATTTGATTTCTTAGGAACCATTCTACTGATTTTGCTCAAATTTTGTATTTTGCCGTGTAAAATTAAATTATTTAAAAAAATGCAAAAAATTGTACGTAATTGAATCTAGCACACCCTATTTGTATTTAGCGATAAATTCTTTAAAAATAAATAAATAAAGAAACATATTTTGAAATTTCTTTGGATAAATCATTAGTTTTTATCACGTCTGTAAAGATTTTTTAATAATAAAATGTGACCATGTTGGAAAAAGAAAAGACCCCCAAAAATTATATATATTTTTTACTGTATTCTTAGGTTGTTAGTCATTATATATTTTTTTAATTTAAAATACTCTAAATGCCTTTGTTTGTGAGAGATTAATTAGTTTAAGAAGAAATCGGTTCCCGGATAAATAGTTCCCGAGAAATCGAACTTTATTTATTTATACTTTTTAAGTTTGATTTCGTTCAAATTTTTATTGCAATCTGATAAATGATGTAAATAATTGTGTACCTTACTTGCCAAAACCATTTCGACTATTATTTAAAAAAATAAACTAAATAATGATAAATATTTGATAAAAGTTATATTTGTATCTTTGGATAAACGAATTTTATATGTGTGTGCAAATATTTTTCAATTTGCTTCAAAGGTTCGGAAAATATGGAAAAAGCAAAATTAACATTAAGGGGTCTAAGCTTTGAGCTGCCCTCCTGACCAAACTATGAATACCATTATAAAGAAATATTTTGGTTTGAAGAGGTTGATGAATGTACCACTCGATGAAGATATTGATTGACGTATTTTCATTTGTCCATATATTCATTTTTTATTCTATTCTTATTCCAGAGTGATACGGGCGAGCAATTATATAATACACATCATGGACTGCTTAAATGTAGAATCAAACATAAATGTTAAAAAGTATTTATTATTCTAAAATCATATCTAATAAAATAATATAATTTGGAACTTGAAGCAAAAAAAAAAAAAAAAAAATCTTTTTGTGTACATATAAATGAATAAATTTAGAAAATGGCCCGGAAAGTCTGGCTGCGATGCTAAGCCCAAAACGTCACCTCCGTCCATCAAGAAATCAAAAATGAGAGTCTCATGCATACGTTAGCATAGTTTTTGTCAAAGAAAGTTAATGAATCCATGTATTGACTACATGAAACGCCAAGGCCCTTTTTTTAGCCTTACGCATTCAAATGTGTTGGTTAAAGTGTGAGAAATACTAGAGAATTTTAATGAAATCAAAACATCAACAACCGTATAATTATTTTCAAATTCAGTTCCAATAAGTTAATCAGATGTGCAGTTAATCTCAAAAAAAAAAAAAAAAAAAAAAAAAGATTTTATTTTGCATTTAATTCAAAGATGTGGTATAAAAAGATTACAGATTATGTCAATGACTTCTATTTATTTAAAAAGTATTAAATACGGTAATAATTTGGTATTTAAAATGTTAGGAAACTATGCATATTTTAGCTTGACAACCATATTTTGCAGGTCAGAAATTTGATTCCGTCAACATTTAAAAGCATGTTTATTCTAAGAAAGTACATTTTAGTATCTAAATTCGTATCTTGAAATATTGTCAACACTAATTAATTAGCATGTTTGAAGTCACCCTCGAACCTTTAAGATTGAATCCATCCTAGAACGTGAAAATCCAATCTTTACGTTCTAGGATCAAAAATGACTCAGGGTGGTCTGTTTTATTATTATTATTATTATTATTATTTTGCGCATTGTACATCATATAGATAATTCAAAATTTTATCTGGCCAAACCATGAAAAAAAAATGCTAAAATTGAATTGATTTGTAGGAATTGTTGGTGGTAATAATGAAAATTATGTTGGAGAAATGATCTTTATAAAGAAAGGAATACGTAGGTAAAAAGATTGAAATGTCGGAAAAGGATAAATAAATAAAAAATACAGAATATAATATTTTATAAAGTGTGCTTATTTGGGTTTTAACAGAGGCATTGTTTATCCTAATCAAGCCTCTTCAGTACCATTGGAAACAGGAATTTACGTTCAAATTTACCAAATTTATTATGCCAGCAGTGTTGATTACTTTTAATTATGGTTTATTACCCTGCTAAGTCATTTGAAGTCACAAATGGAGAAAAATTATTTCAACCATTGAAATTATCAACAAGTGAATTAATAAAGCACGCGTCTCAGAAACGTGAGCTTATAATCCCCCTCCCTGAATCTGAGAGCTTTCTGCAAAAGACGAATACAAACGAATATTTACAAAAGAACCATTCCTTTCCATATACCTTCCATCACTTGGCGATTATCATGGCACATACTGAAGCGATAAAGACTGCCAATCTAGTCTATGGCATGGTCGATTGTATGGTGATAGATCATCAGCACGCCCATAAGAAGGGGGGGGGGGTCAGAGGGATTCGGTGAAACGACCCTTACACGGAAAATAGTTGTCAAACCACTTTTCTGAAAATATATTATGGAACATAATGTTTTATTACTTTCTTTTATTGTACGGCGGAGAGCTGCAATGGATCAAGGGTTAGAACATTCGTCCGCAATTGAGGTAACGTTAGGTTCGAACCCTAAATGTGATTGATCAATTCAAATTATATTCCTGGCTCTCACCGAGCTCCCAGAGGTTGACAAATCATAGGTTAGAATTACCTTACAGTCAGGTTAACCGTGGGAGGTTTCCACAGTTTTCCACTCCATGTAACGCAAATATAGGTACCGAAAACCCAATATTATAACCAACTGTAACCTGTCTGTGTTGGTTTTAATATTACATTGTTGAACCTCGCCAAAGCTTTAAATTAAAATATATTTGTTCAACGCCAGTCTGTCATGAAAAAGTTGTGATTACCCATTAATCAAATGCTTTTTCTTTCTGGATTGACTCTGTTAAACACCACAACATTTCCAAACCAAGGGTTGCAAAAACTGTCTCCATGGATATTCGTCGTCGGATTGATCCTGCCAATGCACGTGTTTCAATACTTTTCCTTCTTCAGCATTCATATTTATATATTGAAATCACCGTCAAGCCAATTCGTTCATAATAAAAAAAATACATAAGTACTTTAAATTATTAGGTAAACACATTAAAAATGACTGCTAGTAAAAATAAGAAGAAAAACAGCAGCGGTCACCGTAGCAACGCATGCGCACTGTTTACTATTACTATTGAACACAGTTGAAAAGTACATGGAGGCCATCAAATCTAAACAAAGACCCATTTTGCCAATGGGTAATAAAATTTGCATGATTAAGTTAGCGTAAGCTGATACTTTTATGACGTTATTTTAACCCTTTCAAATGTTAATAGTTCGAAAATTACGACACTGCTTTTACACTAAGAGAAAAAAAAATGAAACATCTCATGAGCACCGAGTTTAACACACTGTTTAATGCTTAAAGTGGTATTGATTATGACGTTTTCGTTCGTTAAAAGAAAATTGAGTCAAATGAAACGGAGCAATTATTTGTCAAGTGATTTTCTTTTATCGAAAAGTAATTTGATAAAACTGATAATCGATCTGAGAGAAGAGATGATAAATTATGAGAAAGAAGAAGGTAGCTGAATGGATACTCTACCACTTTTCATTGTCCGTGTTAAATTCGATGACCAGGAATGTATTTTCATGAGATCGCCAAAAATGTGGGAGCTAAAGCAGTGGAAGAATAAGTACTCTCTCTCTCTCTTTAAGATAAAATAAAACGTTCATTGCAGTCTTGTAACAATTTTTTCTCCGTTTTTCTGGTTCTTTCAGGGGCGTTTACCCTAAAAAGATTCCCCCCCCCCAAAAAAAAACAACTAAAGATTTCATATACGTAGTAATAAGAATTGCAATACGAGAGTACCGAATTGAGATTAAATCCGTGTGATCTTGGGCCTCAAAATCAGAAAAGCTCGTTTATAACACAGTGGGCAGTGAAGGTAGATTCACGAATAAAAGGAATACTAGAAGGGATTAAAGCCATCTCTAAATTCGAAGAGGTAATATATCTTCTTATGGCTTTACCTGCATAGCAAGGAAAAATCACTCATCCATTATCATATTTTCAACGTCATTTTCTGACTTCAATATCATTTCAAACGTCTTTCTTGACCACATCTACATATCTCTATATACACTGGTGAAAGAAATTGAAAAATTATTTTTTATGCAATCACAAAATAACTGGTCACTTGTCCCGCACATCGTCAACACCCAGAGTCAGATAACGTGTCTAATAGGGTGTATGATTACCTCTATCAAGCTATAGAACTCCTGCATCATCGTTTCCTACTGTTTACTAGGGGCCTCTGTGACGATTGAATCCCCTTTTACACCAAGGCACTTTTGAGCTCATAGTTTTCGAGCAGCTGTTAAGTCCCTAATGTCGAACCCATAAGTGTTTGAAGGGATTAAAGTCCGGTGATATCACATGCCATCCAGTCGTTCAATACCCTTCGATTACAGGTATTTGTCTACCAAATGAGTCGTACGTGGACTGCCATACTGTTACATAACGATGAAATTTGGTACATATGCTCCAGGGAAAAGTCTCACACGGAGTGTAAGGATCTCATTCCTGTACCTCTGACGTGTCAAAGTACCATGAAGGTCAGTCTGCCAGGATTCTGGCCTATATCATTAGACCGCGTTAGGAATAGTCGTCCTTTATCCTTGAGGGCCGGGCTGGACTATCGGGCTCCAGATCAATATCCATGTGTAACTAAAAAAAAATTCGATCAAACTAGTGGTTTTCACTTGATTTATTTGAAGAAGAAAAACTGTCTGTTTCTTGATTCAATCGTAACGTTGTGAGAGTTTGACACGTGACCATCATGGTGCCATAGTTTGACTTCGAAGATTCAGTTCGATAGAACTATTTCTGACCAATCCTAAAGCAGATTGTGATATAACACTGTCCAAAACAATAATTAAACTACAGCCAAAAGAACGTCTCTACAGCATCACCACTTCTATCTTTATTTACAACCTCTACCTTGATGACATCACAACATGGAGGCATGACAAACATCATAAAATGTTGTAGTATTAAACATTCAATAAATGTACCATTAAGCTATATAATGTAAAATATTCAATACAAACATAAAAAAGTATAATATGGGACATTCAATAAAAAAATGATGAACAACCATTTAATACTAACATTGAAAAACAATGTAATATTATACAAACGTATAGCAATATGAAACGTTCAATAAAAACATATATTGAATAAAAAAATGATGAACAACCATTTAATACTAACATTGAATAACAATGTAATATTATACAAACGTATAGCAATATGAAACGTTCAATAAAAACATATATGTAGGCATGAAACAAATATTCTCCGTTTAATGGAAAGAAATCAGGAAGAAAAAACACTTGGTTATAGTTTACAAACACTTTTTTTTAATTAAATAATCTGCTGATTGAACAATGGTCTTTGATTAAGTAATGCAAAAATGACTTCATACTATATTTATAAAGCGATGTTCGTATTGAAATCCGATCTTAGACGCTGCTAAGTTATATTTATCGTTATATTACTTATAAAAATAAATGGACAATCTTTGATTAATTAATATTTTATACTAGGTAATTGCAATAGATGTCCCAAGTAGCTTCTAACATTAGATAACATTAGAAAAGTCTAACATTATCTTGCACAACATTCGAATACAAAAAAAAAATTTGTTTTCTGCACTTTAGATTCTTGACAATATCTATCGTTTGCCGTTATATTAAGTTGCGTTGATAATATAAGGTTTCTGCTATTATTTTACGTCGTTTTGCTTTTATTTTTGAAAGTGAAGATTTGAAAGGAAAATAGTTCGGCAATATAATTTTCTGAATCGTAAAGCAGTAAAACGAAGAATTCCAAGCATTATTTGCTTAGCAATACAGAAACACTAAATAAAACCGAATCTCCTGCCATCCATTGATCTACCTCTTATTCCAAAGCATACTTTTTGTCCAGTTGATTTTTAATTTTTATTTTAGTTAAGAGATTAAGTAGTTTTCTTTTTCTTATACAATAATAAATTTCATATAGTTAATAACTTTCAAGTGTTTATTTTTTAATGTATTCCTATTTTCTTTTAGAAATGAGCTTTTTTTTAACAAAATATCAATTGAATTTGACAGTTTAAAAAACATGTTTTATTAAAGCCATGAATCTATTCATTTCTCGTTTTATTCCAGTTATTTCAAATTTTCAATTAACATACATTATTTATTATCCGAAATTATATAATTAATTTTAAAGTTTTATTTATATTTAAATTTAGTGGTAATTTTAACTTGAAGCAATAATGATATTATCATTTATTGCCAAAAAATAAAACTGTAGAATTATTATTTTATTAAGATTTATACCAGAATAAAATAAAAATTATTGTTTGAATTTTTTTAAATTTTCATTGCTCTTGTAATAAGTGAGACTAAAAACAAAATAATTAAAAAATTTTAAACCCCTTACTTCTATAAATTTTCTTCCTCATCTTTTTTAACTGAAAATTAATGGAGAAATAACGTAACTTTATTCCTGCAGTGCCCTATCTGAAATTATACTTTATACTGCACCAGAAACAAAACACGAATGTACCCATAGAAAATTTTTCAGGTAAGCGAAACCAGGAAAGCATCCAACAAAAAAAAATTTAAAAACAATTGTCAATAACCTTTTATAATGCTTTACAGACCTTCTTAATAATTCGATAATTATTTAAAGGTACTACTCTAATAATGTTAACCAAAGAATTTACACGACATTTAAATTCAGAATAAAATCTTAAATTGAGTGTCTGCTTGCCGGCATTTTAATTTTATAACAGACGTTGAACTGTCCACCCAATTTTTGGGTTTATGACTATTACTACTAAATTATTACTTATCACAAACGGAATCATAATTTAACGTTTTTGAATATTTGTTTAACAGAACTATTGAAAAATAACGAAGCAAATCTTTGAAATTATAGAAAATTTGTATTTTTATTTAATAACCGCCACTGATCAGCCAACTCAATATTGAGTTTACGGTTACCATTACTCCCTTCCTTAGCTTTGTAATCTTGAAACCCAATCCAGAAGACAAGGGAACTCCTGGATCAAGTTTCGGAAGATATTTGCCATCGCGGAGGACTTTCTCGGAACTAAGCTGCATTTGGCTTACGTAGACACGAAAACCACAAAAACCACCCACCGTTTTTTCCTGACGGCAAGGGGACTCTAACCCATGATACTTCTCCCACTGAGGATATTTAACGTCAGCTCTGTAGTCGATGCAAGCCAGATGGGGAATTCTTATCGACCTGTTTCGCCTCATTGGAAGGTGAACGCTCCCTCCCCTGAGCCACCACGACTCTCTGACACCATTAAAGCTGGATTGTGCTGCTTTTTCATGCGTTATTGAGTGTCAATATGTTGTAAATAATTGCCGTTTCCGCCGACTTTCTATCTGTGAAACAGTGATTTCTAGGCCAGCGGAAATTAAACTTCGATTTCTGATGAAATGTCTGTAAATTGAATGATGGACGCACCCAATGTTCATGAAGAAGCCTGGTTCTACTATTAATGATGGTTTGGTTGCAAAAGTGAATGAACGTTGGAAATTAATAACAAGAATGCTTTGTTAAGACTTTCTAAACATTTTTAAATGCTGATTTGCTTATAATTGTCACAAATCGATGACAACGAAAAAAAAAAAACAACTGTGTTCTGCAGTTTTAAACAAATATTACACATCGAAAGAAATTCATTTTTCTTTGAAGATGGTAAACACAAGTGTGTTTCTCGCTATGATATAAAGTTCGTGGCAAAATTATTAGACTCACTATAAGATTCTATGCAAAATCTTAATTATCAGGCGATACTCTATACAGCTTTATTGTTTTTACGCGGCTGAAACCGCCTAGTACTTGTTTATATTCGTGTATCAATGGGTTAAATGAGAAGATATATCATATAAATTTGACGATTGGATGAATTAGACACTATATTACATAACTATAGAATATTTAGTATAGCAAGCATTATATTAGTATATTTTAATAATTTGATCAAATTATTAGACACACCGTAGTAGTGCTTTAATAATTGTATATTCTGCACGAGTTTATAGGCAATTCTTTTATATTTAAACATACGTGTAATGGTTTTTTATTCAGGAGAATTTTTACTATACTTCCTATTTGTATTTATTTTTAACGTATTGCGTTACAATGTTAACCAATGGATACAGGAGTGTTAAGTGACGGGCGTATGTGAAAAGGGGAGAAAATTGTAGATGTAGTTGTTGTATGTAACTGCAGCGCGATCAACAAACCATCCTTTAATAAAATTGTTTTGTTTGTAAAAAGCATACTTATAACTCTTTCAATACAGTCCAAAGCTATCGACGACCTTACAAGGAGCATAAACAAATGCAAACCGGTTTTATCCGAATAAACACAATACAGCTGTATAGTATCATCTGATAATTATAATTTTACATAGAATCTTATAGTGCGTCTAATGATATGGCCAGGGACTCTATGTCTGAAAAAGGTTTGTGATTATATAAAAGAATTGTTGTTACTTGTAAAATCAGCGTTACTCTAAACGATTTCTGTACTAGACACGTAACGGACATACCTTGTACTAAAAGCCGCAACCTATCGTCTGCAAATGTAGATGCACAGGAGCACGGTTAAACACAAACCCAATTGTAAACAAGAATTTCATTATGTTATCCCGAGAAAAAAAATTCAAGAATATTTAGAATATTATTCTCATGAGAAAAACAATTCGAATATCTTACATCTATTTCAGGATTCAATATAATTTCGAATTGTTGGTTGAAAATAAAATCAAAATTATTATTCTAAGACTAATTTATTCTCTTCGAAATACAGATTCTGTTACAGTTAATTGCATCAGGAAATTAATAATTAAATACTGAATTAAATTATTTGTTATGTTATGAGAAATACTATTGCCTCATTGGATATCAATCTAAATGGAAATGAAATGATAACATCCTCTGCTATGATTAGATATTTAAATATCGGTTTTCAATGAAAACATGGATTTAATTACAAACCTCTCCGATATTATGCATTGCCTACAATGAAATGTTGCAATTATTTTAGTTTGCGTAAGTTTTGTAATGGTAGAAAATAAAATGCACATTAAAGCATAAAATATGCTTCAACTATGACACAATGCATTTTACATGTTCCTTCTTGTTTGTTTCTGATTATTCAGTAACAAGTAGAAATATTATTTTCTGTAATTCTGTAGGTTAAAAATAGCTTTAAATTAACATAGTTTTATGAGAATACAGTCTCTAGTAATAATCATAGTAATATCTCAAAATTAAGAACTATTATTTGTGTCAATACATAGTGTGCAAAAAAATAATAATAATGAACTGACCATCTTGATAAACTTTTTATAATCTCGTTCTAGGACTTAATACTAAAGTTTCCATAGTATGACTTGCAAATTAATGAATGTATAAATGCCAATTATACATACAATATGTATATAAATGATGAATAATATGCATATAAAAGAATTATTTTATACAGACGATATTTTAAGTTGCGAAATCAGATGAAAAAACGCTCTCCTCGATTCTGAAAAAACGATTTCTGGCTCCTAAAATAAAGGGCCGCAATCTGGGAAATGTGGTCAGACACATCAATGTTACTTTTTGCGCCATATCTCAACAACTTATCAAGTAAATGGAACATTTTTTTTTCAAAGGCTACAATAAAAACAATATATATATATATATATATATATATATATATATATATATATATATATATATATATATATATATAATATTGGTTAAAAAATTATTTATACTATCAAAACGAAAGATGGCCCTTTAATTTTCCTTCTGTACAAAAAATTCTCTAAAAAACGAATATTAATAAATCCTTTATTTTTCTGAAAAATGTTTCGTATTTTTATTTTTAGTTTGCTAACTATGGAAATTTGACGGGGAAATATAAATTTTAAGCAATTTTTTTAAGACAAAATCATTAAAATACTTACGAAAGATTTTTTTTTTAAAAAGAGAAGGAAGGAAAAAAAAGCATCCTAAAGCTCATTATCACATAAAAAAAATTTTTATAGCTTGAATATTTTAAATAGCCTGATCTTTAATCTTTAAATTTATTGCTTTTTTAGTACTAATTAGCAGTGAGCATATAAACAAAAACTTAAGAGTTCATCAAAACTATAAATATAAATTGAGTGCTATAAAAAATAATATTTCGTGGATTTAAAATACAATAATAAATTATAGTAAAAAAATAAACAAAAAGTAAACTTTTTTTGATTAGATATTGTTTAATATTAATTGGAGCAAACGAATTTAAATTTAAGTGTTAAACACTTTAATATTGTTTTTTCTTTCGTGACAAATCTTTCAAAACAAGCTTTGAAAAGTTATTTAGTTGCTTTTTCTATTATAATTAAGCTTTTATTAATTTTATTTCTTGACTATGTGAGTTAAATCTCGTGACCAAAATTTCGACCATTTTTAGAAAATCTAAAAGTCGTTAATCTCCACTGATATTCAAAGCTAGAAGGTAATAATAGAGGTGTGCTTTTCAAATGTGTGGCATTTTTGAAACTGAAATCGTTTTAGAAATAAAATTAAAATTGTTCGTTGTGAGTGAATAATTGATTTATCGCATATTTTACCAATGAGCAGTAAAATTGAATTAAAATTGAGACTTTTGCGGGATCTTATAATTCATTCCTGAAACTAAAAATATATTAACAAGCAGGATTGTTTTACATAGTGGAATGTTTCATTATCTCGTGTAAACTTTTTAGGCTTAAGATATCATAGCCCAAATATGTTTCACGGATTTACTTTGTACAGAACAAGTAATTAAGAAAGTCTCACTAATTAAAATTAAAAAGTTGATAACAGTCCGGTCAACATAAAAAAAAAAAAAATACTCACCATTTGAAAATCTCAAAAATTTTCAAAAACAATCCTTCAACTTAAGATTCATCTCATTTTTCATTATTAAGTATCAAAAAATTTATGTAAAAAAAAAGGTCTACAAAATTTTTTACATAATTTTCCATTTTTTTTTGTAAAATTTTAAAAATTGATGTAAACTGAATTTTTGTCTTGGAATATTGGCATTTTATTGTCAATAACTTGTTGCATTGATATTAATAATAATTATTTTAAGACACTTTCCTTCTGTTGGTATCAAAATCGTGGAGCCTTACCTTTGCGATGGCCCTGGCCGTTGAAGGCCGTTGGAGGGCCGTTGAAGGGATTTCAAATTTCGAAAAAAACAAAAACAAAAAACAAGTTTTACGAAAACAATAAAATTTTGCATCGAAGTTATTATCTGACACTTTCATAAATGAACAGTCATTATTTAAATGATGTTACTTAAGTAACAGTCAAGCACAATTAGTAAAAGTGTAGTTAATAATGAATCGATATCAAGCATCGTAGTTAAATGAAGAAATCCAATTGTAATTAGCCACTTGAATAAAATTTCTTGTTCATGACTATAAATTACTTGAACATAGTTACTGTTAAATGGCTCTAATTACATTTAAAAGTTAAACTATGATATTTAACTGAAGAGCGAGAATAATTAATGAATTATTAGAAAGAGACAGACGAATCTCTTTGCCTTTTGGGTATAAATTCTTCCAGAGTTTCAATCCCTACAGAAAACACGTTGATTGATTATTTTATACATTAAACTGAAGCATTCATTTGATGTTTCTAGAGCTAAATTTTAATTAACGTTAGTCATTGCTGATAAATATAAACGCTTACAAAATGCAACGTTTTGTTTGAAATATAAAAATTAACGATTAAAAATACTTCTTTCAGTTTAAGAAATAACATTTTATAAACAAATGAATAAAATTCGATTTGCGGGAAAAATTAAATAGACTTTTGTCAGTAGCTTAAAATTGTTGTAGCTTTAAAATTGATCATAAAATTTTAAATAACTCAGAGAAATGCATCTAGTTTAATTTTTAAAAGAAGTAAAAAACTTAATATTTAACAGCATCAAAATAGCTTTTTCAAATCACTTTCGTAAACCATACGATCGCGAATGACTAAATTAAATTGTTAAATTTCTTCCAATATAATATTAAGAAGCTTACAAATGAGATTTCTTATATATAAGGTAAAATTAGACATCTTCTATTCTGTTACAGAAATTACAATAAGTTAATTTAGGAAAGTGTGGTCTTCAATATATTTATGATTGCTGGGATAGACTGATTGGTAGGGCGTTGGACAATTGTTCGTGAAAACGAGAGTTCCTATCCAGTCGGTTGAAGAATTCCCATTAATGGTGACTGGGACACGTTAAGTCGGTCGGGGTTACAAAGACCTCCAAATTCCCATAACAAATCAATGCCTCTGGGGGTAATGATCCCGGTGTTCCTTTGTCTTCTGCATTGGGCTAAAAATTGCAAGGCTATGGAGTTGAGCATTGGTAATATTATATACTTTGTAACATAATTTTTATTCAACAAATTGACAATTTATCTAACAAATCTTTCACTTAGAAATATTCTATGATCTATTTAGTTTTTCCACATTTCACATAATTTTAAATTTTTTTGCGTATGTTTTTCAGACATTTTCTGATTACTCTTAACTGATTTAAAAAAAAAATAAAAAAATAACTGTTTCATTGAAAAAAATTGAAAATCTTTATTACATAAATCTTGTCTTTATTACATAAATACTGGTTTATTAAGCTCCTGACAAAATCCTTAAAGCCTAAATTCCATTGAATTACAAAAAAATCTCCGATAAAAAAGTATTGACAGAAAAAGCCTTTAAAAAGAGGAGTAGTAAAAAAAAGCATCAGAAAAATGAGCCCTGGTGAAAAGCTCCTCATTAACAGTCATTTGAATTTTAGATCCGATTCTAGTTGGAGCCCGAATTTAATGTCATTTAATAATTATTCGAACATAATTAGATATCTTTAAATAAAAATTAATATACAAATTCAATTTGAAGATGAATGAAAAGCACTTTAATGTTTTGTATACTTTTAATGTATTAAATATATAAGATTATTGTAAATAAAGCATTTAACGTTCCTACTATAATTAACAATAATCTCTTATGGTCTTAATTTTTAGATGAATTTAAAGTCTTAACAAATTTCATAAAATATTTCTATTTAATAAAATGTTTAAAACTGTTACTCGTTAAAAAAGTATTATTTGTGAATTGTTATCGAATCAAAATGCAGTAAGTTGTGATTTTTTAAATTTAAAACTGTTTACGAATACAAATAATTTTGTTTAAGTGGGTTTAAATCATTTCCAAAAACTTTAAATGAATTCTTAAAATAATAATTTTTTTAAAAAAATATCTGATTTCTGTTAAAAATACTTAATTATATTACATTTTGACTTCATGGCCGGAATTGAATCGGTGTTTTTCACCATTAATGGTTTTCCCCCATGTGTTTTCTTTCTGAGCTCTGTTTTCCCCCTTTCTATCAATTTCGTAGTAATTCCGGAGAATTGCAAAGACGCGAGATATCTAAATTTTAAAACAGAAGTAACTTGTGTGAACGTGAAATTGAAGCCCTAATGGAGTTGGACCACTATTCAAGTAGCTTTGAAGCAGTATCATAAGAATACTTATCTCTCAAAATATTACGTCACTGAGATTTTTTTCTCTTTGTATTTTGGATTACGTTCCTAAATTGTAAAGGTTTTTCAACAATTTCAAATAAAGCAAACAGTTTTAAAAAGGAAATTTTCAGTCGCTTTCCAATTATTTTTGCGCCACTTCGTTATTAGTTTACGAAATATATTGCAAAAATAATGACATTGTAAAAGAAGCTCGTTAAACAACTGAATAACATAACTTTATTTCCATCTCTTTTTAATTTATATTAATGTGTTTGAATATTTTCATTAAAAATTTGCTGGTAACAAAATTAATTTCGTTTTTTTTTTTCCGCAAAGAAACTAGAACAATTATATAAAAATGCTTTTTTAAGTTTCTTTTACTCTGGAATTACTTTTGCTGAAACGCATAACTTAGTTAAGTTGTTTTTGTATAATGTATTGAAAAAGGTTCTTTTAAACAAACGAATATTAAATAGCATTAAGGAATACAATAAAATTTTTACATGTTAAGAAATCATATTTTTTATGCTCTTTTTTTAAAAGATTTTCTATACTTTTTACAGTAATTGAACAAAAAACACTTTTTTATGTACATTAAAATTTGTATTTAATATTTGGTAACAATCTAGTTGGCATGAGGCCACAATGCAAATAAAAAGAAAGTATTATAGTTAAAAAAAATTGAGAAAGAATCTGACATTATCTCATATTTTATCGTCTGATTTTCTTAGTTTGGTTTATTGTTTCTTGAGACTTCTATTCTTCAAAATAAATTGATAGTTAGCTCAAACTAATCTCATAAAAATAAACAAAACTTACTTTTGTTTGTAATAATCACAAATAATTTTACTCAACATTTAGATTTAGAAGAAATGAAAAAAATAAAGCAAATAATAAAAATGTTATAAAGATTTTATATTTAAAATTGGGAAAAACATATTTACTCATTGATTAAGAGGACAATTTCTGAAGTTTTGTCTAGACTTAAGCTGTGATTATTTTAATATATTTTATAGCCGATGTATCCAGTTTTGAATTTACGCTTATCAAGGGTCAATTTCTTTGTTTTGTAATACTGAGTTCAACCCAGAAGTCAGAGAAACTTCGGAATTAAGCATAAGGATAAACTAACCTTAGTGGAAGACTTTTTGATGAAACGAACCAGTTTTCGTGTTTCTTGAGTAGGGAACACTCCCAAGGTTAGCCCGATGGCAAAAGATTCTAACTCATGTTTCGTTTACGACTGAGAATATTTTACATCAGCGCTGTGGTTCGAGGCAATTCGAGAGTAGAATTCATGACCACTAGCCACTACTGAGATTCTAACTCTTGCCACCTTATTGATAGACGAGCCCTGAGTATTAACCGCTTCCCTGATTATTGGAAGATAACTCGGGTACGTATATATTGTAAATAATTTTTATCCCGAGTAAACTCGGGCGTAGCAGAGTTTGTCAGTACCTTTTGTTTTCTCACGTGTTTACTCGGCCGAAAGGAAATAAAATCTACTATAATTAGAAGTTTACTTCGGAGTTCTGCTGTTCGATTGTGGAAGCTGCAAACGTGTTTTGTGCGATTGTTTTATACGATGGTTGATGACTTTACATAGAAAAAAAGGGTAAAAAAATGGGGCATCACTTCACTGGTGTTTGTGATGTATAACTTTGTGTTATCACTTTTAAATACTATCATACAAAGACTAATATTTAACTTCCTTCTTTTGCCGCGAGATAACTCGGGATAGCAAACTAATAGTAAATATCTTTTACAAATCAAAAAATTAAAATTTCAACTTAAATCTTGTTTATTATGCTTTGTTTCAGTTTCTTGTATTTACAAATGAAATAAAAAAAAAGTGATTTTTTGCATTTGTTTCAACAAAAAGAGAAGCAGTTAAGAGAGAAGTACACAGTAGAAGCCCGTAAAAAAGGGGATTTTTTTTAATGACTTTTGCAACGACTGTGATAAACTAATTACATTTTTTTTTATCTAATTGTACATATTTTAATCTTCATTTTATCATATTGCAAGAATAAAAAAAATGCGCACACATCATGCAATGATTATAACTTATATCTTAAATTATCCATAACTTTCTGACAACACATGAGTTGAAAAAAGAGCAAAATTTGATTCCGTTTTAAACTACAATTATAAAGTTTCCATTGTACGTAGGATTTTTTAAATTGGATCTTTTTTTACAAAATGGTAGTGTTTTGAAAAAGTTCAAAAATGACATCAGATTTATAAAACCAGTTAACCCAATTAAAAAAAATCCCTGCTTGCAATAAAATTTATATTTACTGTGATCATTGTGTCGAAATTCCAAGAAAACCTCTGAAAAATTGTACTAGTTAGAAATACAGCAAGTAAGGGAAACATAGTTAAGTAAATTGCGTTTAAAGGTTTCTAATTCATATGAATTTTTAAAATTTTTCATCTAACTGTAATGCCTCAATACATAAGATGTATCATCTTCAGATACCATAAACCTTTTAAAACGTTCATAAAAAATTATTACCGCTAAATGAGTTTATACCATTCATACTTTTTCTTGAAAAATTTAAACGAGTTATTTCAAAAAAATAATTAAATTGATAACATTTTACTAAAATGTTTTTTCTGGCATACTTTCATCAACTGAGAGAACCAAGTTCACTTGTTTTCTTGTTTATGCGTCATAGTAAGTACTACTTCCCCCTCCGAGCTCGACATATTATTCAATTGAACTATTTTAACTCTTATATTTCTACAAAACTAAAGTACAGTTTTGTAACACTTACATTTTTACAAAAATCAATTCAAAGATTTGGTAAAATAATCTCAAAAGGATAAACTATGGGAATATTCAATAAAATGTTTTTATTTTATTTTAAGTTTTTATTTTATTTTAAGTTGTTATTCATTTACGTCGCACTCGATGTGCACAATGGGCTATTGGCGTCGATCTGGGAAACATCCCTGAGGATGATCCGAAGACATGCCATCACAATTTTGATCCTCTGCAGAGGGGATGGCACCCCCGCTTTGGTAGCCTGACTACCTTCACGCGAAATCGAGTTCTTTACGGTAGAGCAGTTCAACTAGGACCCATACCGCACACACTCTGTTCCTACGCAGACTGATCCAAGTGGTCACCCACCGCACACTAACCACAGCCAGTGATGCTTGACATCGGTGATCTGCTAGGAACCGTGTCTTAACGATCAATCCACTGCGGGAACCTTATTTTATGAAAAAGTTAATTTAATAATCATGTTATGAATACAGATGTTATAAATTTTATGTCACACATGGTATTAGATAATAACCACTTTTTATACATATATTTTCAATCCTTTAGATGGAGTAAATGATTACGCTTACTAGTGTAGGCAAATTCATCTTCAGATATTAAATTTTCGAAATTTCGGGCTAATTATTTCAAATAAGTCCACAAATTTTTATCGAGTTCATGTGAAAATAGATTTGAAACAAGCTCGAAATAACTTTTTCTTTTTTTAAGTTCTAACGCGATAGGAATTATTTTTGTTTTTTATTTTGATACAATTCCTCAGAATAAATTAATAAGTTTACAAAATTTAATAAGGTGCTGCTATCTAGAGGATACATTTCTTTAAGATATAAATTAATTTTTTTTCTTCATATATTAGCGATTTTAAATTATTCTCTATTCTGGAAATGAATTGATCATTGTAAATTCAGACATCCACGCACCGTGGCAACGCGCTCGCCGAGATTGGAATGCAATCGAATGAACTTCAACGACGAACCTAGATTCAATTTGGGTAGTTTCTCTATTTAACGATTTGTTCATTTTTTAGTTCTTGCTTTATGCTTTACATTTATTCTAAATTTTCAATGTCCTTTCTTTTTAAATGTTTCCTTAATAAATCAATTTTTATTTTGCGTTTCTCACTAAATTTTAATTTTTTTTTTCTCAAATTTTTTCCAATGCTTAACATTCACTAATAATTTTCGTTCCAAACATATTTAAACCAAATATTGCATTTTATTAAACAACATCAATTTCGAAATAAACTCTGTTAGCACCAGTTTAAAAAACTAAAATCGAAATAGATGGAAACAAATATTCATTAAGATACTGAAAATAACAAAATAATTACAGACAAGAGCTGAGCTTCTTTCTTTGTCTCATAGTAATTCCATTCATAAATGATTATCGGATTTAGATTATTGCCTTTCTTTAAAAGTGGGGTCTTCATAGTTTTGAAGTTTGGCATTCTTAGCAATCAGACATACGTTTTGAAAGGATGGAGAGATATGCTGCATAGAATCAAGATTCAGATTACAGAGTTAAGCTTCTTAGAAAGTTATATCACGACTTTAAGAAAGTATCAAAGTCATCTTAAGTTAAATGTTCGATACCGATATGTGTATTTAATGGCAGTACCTCAGAAATGGCCTTCTTAATCCCCAGACGTGAACCCTATGAATATTTCCATTTGGTTCAACTTAAGAAAAGAGTCTTTGAACCCCATATTAGATCTTGAAATTCTTAAATATTTTGCAAGAATTGGAACAAATAATCTCCTCACTATCAGAAAAAAATTTCATGTTTTTTGCTCTTCATTTAGAGAAAATTTTTATGATACGAATTGCTTTTATATCATGCTTATTTGAAAGTGAGGTTGCAATATTTTATAATATAGGTATAATAAGTTTTTATGTTATAGCATATATTAGACGCTTGGGCATATTATTTGGTGTTATACTTTATATATTTAAATTGCGGCTCCTAAAATAAAATGCTCCAATACGTTTACTACTCTAGATCAAATAAAAGATGTGTAAATATGATACTAAAAGCTATCTGTACATATTATGAGTCAGTTTTTCATGCATATTTGAATGTTTGGTTGAGTTATTTTAATAAGTTTCAGAGTGAAAATATGTTCCAGTCATTTAGTAATTTACACACACAATAAACACATTATAAATTTAACAAGATAAATTGTGGCTCATAAACTGAAAATACGTTGAAACGTTTAATACTTTACAGTTACGGATAAATGTGGAAATTTTGAAAATGTGTTGTTAATATGATACAGATCTGCTCATATTGTTAGAAATATTTTAATGCTTATTTGTTTGTGCTATTTTTATAAGTAGTAAAAGTTTACTGTATTCCACTTGTTTCTTGGCATCGGTACAAAGTTATGCATGTTGAAGTAGAACATAGTCATACAGACAGAGCAACAAGCAAAATTTAAGTGAAATAAAACAATAACTATAAAATAGATTAAATATAATAGATAAATGTTACTTCAATTGTAAGAATAGTACATTGGTTTGGTATAGAATGCAAATAATGTTACTTTAAAGAATAGTAAATAAGTTTAATGGTATACATTAAAATTAATGTTATTTTATTTGTTGGAATAGTAAATTTGTTTAAGAGTATACATTGCAAATAATGTAACTCTAATTTAAAGAATAGTAAACTAGTTTAAGAGTGTATTACTACTTGTTATAATATCAGGAGGAAGCTTTTCTTGGAACAAAACTTAATCATTCTATTTATCTTTTAGAATATATTTCATCAATATTTGATACGAATATATTTAAAGACAAAGATAAACGAATCATAAAACTCTTATTTTATTATTTAAAATCTTAGATTCCTATGAGCGCAATAAACGGGATATAAATGTTTTTACGATAGATACCATTAGTAAAGAGTTTTAAAATATTTGACTAATGATTGAGGAAAAGTCATAAATTTTCTAAATTGGAATTTCTCTGGAAAGAGCTTCGTTTTGATAAGAGTTAGAATATTAATGGCATTTAAAAAATGATTTATTATGTTAGAATGACGCTGGTAAGCGTTTCTTTTTGTTTAATGCGTGTTACATCAAATATAATTAAAATGTTTAATAAAAAGAATTTAATATGTACTCAAATTAGGAGCTTATTACTTAATATTCAGTCCCTGGTCATTAGACGCACTATAAGATTCTATGTGAAATCTTAATTATCAGGTGATACTCTATACAGCAGTATTGTTTTTACTCGGATGAATCCGGTTTGAATTTGTTTACGCTCCTGTATCAATTCGTTAAGATAGTAATGCAAAACGTTAAAAATAAATAGAAATAGGAAGTATATAAAAAATCTCCTGAATAAAAACCCATTACATGCATGTTTAAATCTAAATGTAAAGCCTATAAACTCGTGCAAATCATGTCATTACACAAAAAACTACATCACACCTAATAATTTGGTCTAATATTTATAGCAGACCCCAGATAATACCCTATACAATAAATTTTCTATATTTATATAATATATTGTCTAATTTATTCAATTGTCGAATTTATATCGTCTAATTTAACCAAATGATAGAGGAACGTGCAGACCGATTTCACTCGCGTCAAAACAATAAAGCCTCTCTAATAATTAAGATTTTACAAAGAGTGCCTCTAATAATTTTCTTTTAAGTATTGTAAATGCATTAAAACTCGAACTGTTACTGTCCCAGCTGCTTCGAGTTGATCCTTATTTTCCTAAAATATGATTGACATTTATTAAAAAAATGTATATAATATGGGAAAGTTACGAATTTTCTTTCGCCATCTGCTACATGAAGTTTCATTAATAAGGACATTATCATTTACGGAAGTAATTTTAATAAAAGAGATCTGAACTGATGATGCGTGAGTAATTGAATTTATTTAAACTTCTTAAATATATAATAGTAAAGATTTTTTAAAATTATATATTTTTTCACTAGTGAGATTCTTGTCACTTCAAACTAGTTTGTCGATTAGAATTGCTTTTAATAATATTAGATCTTTTTAAAGCAATTAAGTTTAAAAATCGATACAAACGTATCTTAATGTTAAAATTGGAAAAAAGATTTGATTTTTAAAAAACAGGGTCAAATGTCTAGTGATTTCGTATGTGTTCGTGACCTCATAATGTTGTTGTCATTAAATAAAACAGTCAACGCATAAGTTGACTATGATATTGATTATATTGAATGTTATAGGTGCAAGATAAATTGAAAGTTAGGGTCAATTAAGGAAGTCATCGGGGAAAATAATTAAATAAAAGTGAAATGAAACAATTTTTATCTCGTCATCAAAAATAATTTTACGTAAGATTTATGTACAGTGGGTACAAATTTTGTGACCGAATAACTCAGTGTATCCCCCTCCCCCGATATTTCAATTAGCAAGTGGTCATTTTTTTAAAAATTAAAATCTAAACACGTTTTTGTGTCGCAGCCTTTGTCATAGGATAAATCTCTGGGATGGTAAAACAGAGATGATTTAATCCATCCATAATGAATATATGCAGGTAAAGGTATAACATTAAAATGAAAACAAGTAGAAAATGAATGATTTCCAATTATTTGAAGCGAAGAAAAAATCCTACCTAAATATAGTTTCAACAGCATTCAAAAAAAAAAAAAAAAAAAAAAAAGAAAAGAAAAGAAAAAAAAAGAAACTCTAGTGATCTTGTTGCTCTATTATATTTGTCAAATATGTGGAAATCATGATTTTTTTAAATTTTTTTCCCTTCAGATTTCTATATTTTTAGTGCTTTACTTTGAAACGTATATTTATTTATTGAGTATGACAAAATCTGCTTCGGCTGAAGGGGGGGGGGGGGGTTTCTGAATTAGAGATCCGATTTAAGTCATATTTTCAGTAAAACGAAAGTTATATTCCAGGGTCACCTTTCAGCTGCATTTAAATTTTTTTTTCTATCCAGAAATAGATATGAATTAACATGTAAAAAGGATGGACACAGAACCCTGATAAACGAGTGTATCTCTATATGTGTAATGTGAAACAGACAAGATCAAAAATTAACGATTATGGAAGAACTAAACAAACCTGAAAAATAATATTTTTCACCAAATGACAAATGATTAAAAAAAAAAGAATAAAAATTGACTTATTTGGCATTAAAACGTAAATAAAAATTAAAATTTTTGAAATTTTAGACTTTTGTTGGGTTACCACATTTATTCTCTACAAATTTCAGCGAGAACAAAACAGAATAAAAAACATGATTTTTGGTAAATTTCGTTTTAAGATTTTATAACGATTTTTGTCATACAGCTCACACACTTCGTCACTGTCCAGGTCGCCCTACTGGTTTCTTTGCTGGAAGCGTGGTGATCCCATCGGCATTTACACGACTGAAATCGGTTTGCACTTGTATACGTTCGTGAATCAATGGGTTAAATCAGACGATAGGATAAATAAGACGATATATCATGTAGAACATTTATTATATCAAGCATTATGTTAGTATAGTATAATAATTAGATCAAATGATTAGACACATTGTGGTTTTTTAATAATGGCATGATTTGCACGAGTTTATAAGCAATACTCTTATATTTAAACATACATGGAATGGGTTTTCATTCAAGTGATTTTTTATAGACTTCCTATCTGTATTTATTTTTAACGTACTGCGTTACAATGTCAACCCATTGATACATGAACGTAAACAAGCGCAAACTGATGATTATAATTTTACATAGAATCTTATAGGGCGACTAATAATATGGCTAGGGACTGTAATTTGCATATCGGAATGACACATAAATACGGAAGGTAATGAAAAATACATTAGTGACTCTAAATACATCTAGTAAATATTTAGACCTACACTGTAAAAAATCTGGGTAAATGTTTAACCAATACTTGATGCAAAGTTTCTAATTGCACCATAAATTGAATAAATGAAAAATTATTTTACTTAGGTTGCGCCATAAATTGGTAAATATGATCAAGAAATGCGTTTATGGCGCAATCGATTGCACCAAACTTTCGTACTATGACAGGCACGAACTTTAACCGTGACCGAAAACTTATTCTGTTGCTGTTGACCTGGGATGGGCAAACTACGGCCCGCGGGCCAACTGTGGCCCGTCGGAAGGTTTTATCCGGCCCGCAGATAGAATTTTAACTTGCCGATCCGTGGCCAATATAAACAATATACATCCATTTTCTTGTCGACTTGGTGTAAAGCTATTTCTGTTCTTTCTTTTTTAAGAAAGTACTGATGACCTTTTTACTTTCTTTATTTTTGTTCTGCAAAACATAAATTGATGGAAATAGTTAGCATAAACAACTTCAATTGGTAAAATGTTGAAAGCTGAAGTTCTTTATAGAATAGCCGTAGATTAGCCCCAGCTAGCGTTTGTCTTTGTCGAGGAGCAGACTTATGGAATCTAATCTAGGACTGCGCATTTTAAGCTCCAACGAGCGGACAATCTAACAATCATCTGAAGCAGTTGTTTCTATATATGACAAAGATTGAGTTTTACAAATCATTACAAAAAGCTAGTTTCCAAAAATTAACATTTCATGCCTAGAAAATCAGTGCTATGTTTGCTTAATCCTATATATGTAAACAAGAGTTTTCAACTATGAACCTTAGAAATTTTTTTTTTTAGAAACAGACTAACAGACAAGCGTTTAGCCACGTTCCTTAAAATAAGCACACCTCACTTTGAATTTCAATATAAGGAACTTTTAAAAATTAAATCGCAATTTCATTCATCTCATTAAATATTTAAATTAAATATTTAAATTAAAACTTGTATATATATATATTTCCCCCCCCCTCAATTTTGAAGTTTTTATTTGGCCTACTAAACATTTTTTACTCACTTTTTTTTGCCCTTGACCAAAAAA
Organism: Parasteatoda lunata; assembly: GCA_949128135.1. Taxonomy (NCBI): domain Eukaryota; kingdom Metazoa; phylum Arthropoda; class Arachnida; order Araneae; family Theridiidae; genus Parasteatoda; species Parasteatoda lunata. The sequence goes on along the minus strand of OX421977.1, from coordinate 108,608,572 downwards.
GTTTGCCCATCCCTGCTGGTGACTAATGGCGAATTTTGTTGTCGAAGCTTGCTATCATCTCACGCAAGTTGTCTTTGAAATTGTCTATTTCTTTTGCAAGTAAGTAAAATTTTCTTAGTTATTTGCAATAATTACAGTTAATTTCTTTCATGTGTCATCTTTGAAAATTTTATTGTGTGTTCTGAAAGAGTTAGTTTCAAATTTCTTCTAGAAAACTATATTCGTTGTATGAATAATTAGATATTGCAAAATCTATATTAGCTCTTTTGTCATAAATAAGGAGATACATCCATTTTATGCGCACAGAAAGTGCAATATCAGTGACAAATAAACGGTGAAAATGTTCTAGTTCCGTGTTTTGATTGCATTCTACCGAACAAAAAAATCGTATGTACTTTCTGTTACGATTAAAACTTCTTATCAATATCTAAGCTTTTGTTTTGATTTTAATGCTCTATATTGCTCATGTTCTGATTTGTTTTATTTTTCGTTTGTAATGTCACATAATTACACGAATTTTTGTCTATACATTCTTAAATGCCTTTGCTGTAAAATTTTCAAAGCGAATTATATTTCACATTAGCACTTGCGAGTTCAAAAAAGCAACCGTTGTCATGGAAACTGGGTTTCTCTTTGGCGCACGAGGTAGAAAAAAACAAAACAAAGAAACATATTGGCGATAAAGAAAACAAAGCGTTAATTTATTTTTTTATTCACCAAGAATCTTACTGAAATTTGAACATTTAGAAATAGAGCATTTAGAAATAAGCTGATTTCTTATTCTAATTTTTAAAAAAAATAGATTTTCTTATTAATATTTTTTTACTAAGCGAAACAAATTTTATATGGAACAAAATATCGCATTTAAAAGTTAATAAATATATTTTTCATTAAATCTAAATAATAAAAAAAATACTTAGATGCTCATAGATACTTTGCTATAAATACTTATTTTTCCATGAATTTTTATTTCATTTTGTTGTAATTTACCCACATTTGCGTTTTGTGAGGGAGGAAAAAGACAACATAAACATAAAATCGAACGTTATAATTGATCATAAAAAAGGCCATATGTATTCTTTATAATATTTGAGTTGTTTTTTTTAAATACTTTTTTTAAAAAGTTTTATTTTAATTATAAAAGTAATTTTTTTTATTCTGAAATATATTTTCTTCTATGAAACAAAAGAACTTTAGTTAAAAAGAAACTTTCCTTTTCAGGATCTTTATGGGTGAAAGGAGTCTTAAGAAATAATTGGTCTCGAAAAAATGTTTCAGATGGTGAAATGTTAAAACATTTTTCTACATAAGAAAGATAATTTTTCAATATTTTTTTAATATTGTATTTTAAAAATAGTAATTAAAATATGACTTGCTTTGATTGATCTTTCTGTGTTTTAATAATGTAAGGGTTCAAGTTTTGTTTCTTCTGTAAAATTATTTCAATTCCTATCCATTTTATTACCATAAATTACATTATTTTTAATCTTCTTTCATTAGCACAAAGGCACCAACAACTTCAATGCTTTTAATCAAGAAAGGAGCATAGGAAAAAATATTGTTATAACCAATGCAAAAGCTATTAAGAAAAATATTTATTCTGCCAAAATTACTAGAATTTTTGAAAGTTATAAAGAGTTTGAAAAAACTTCAAAATTAAAGCTTACAAACAAGGAATATGCATAGTTTCAAGTTTTGAGAATGAAGAACCTGTGTTTGTAAAAACAATTATTATTTTGTGAAAAGGCTCCAACATTTTATTTGAGTGTAATCTTTTTAAATTTTGTTGTGTCTTTTACAATCAGGTGAAAAATGTGATTTACTTAAAGTAATAACTCCAGAAAAAATTTAAATAATGGATATATAATAATGAATATGTAATAAACATATTGCTTTTTCTCAAATACTCACCACCATTTACTAATTTGTAAAAAAATGAGAGTAATTCTTTCCAAACTGAGTTAAATTTTAATCTTTTTATCAGGTAGTAAATTATGTTTGTAAGAAAGTAATTTAGTTATACTGTAAATTTTAATTCAGATGAGGCAGAGTATATCAAGAAATTTAGTATCTTATTAAAATATTGAAAATTATTTTTAGATGATCCCGAATTTCAAAACTGTAAAAATTGGGGCATATGTTAACATAATTTTTCTTTTAAATTACAGTAAATTAAAAATAAGTTTGAATCGAATGCACTCTCTTAGTAACAAAAGCATACTATCTATAATATTTTTGAGTGAATATTTTGTATTTTTTTAATGAATGTTGTAATATGTATAAAAAGTATAATATATTTAAATTTTAAGATTTTGCATAAAAATTATTATATTCTGTCTATGTATACAAACATCAGAGTGGTTGTAAATGAATAAATTATGTTTGAATATCGATCTGCATCTGTATATTTTTTGTACATATTTCTAAGTTATATCATTATTTTTACATTTCTTAATTACTTCAAATTTAATATTGCCAATGTATGGCGTATGTACAATGTAATACATACGCCAATGTAATGAATATTGGAATGCTTCCTTAATTAGAGATTGAGGGTTGACCAATCCAATATTTGCCTACTATTTTATATAAATTTTTATTTGTGAAAGTAATATTTTCCTTTTTAAATAATAAAGTAATTTCAAAATACATACTAATAAGAATTTGCTTCAGCCAAAATTAAAATTCTCTTTAAAACATTAGTGGTATAAACTCTATAGCATCGGTTGGTTCTTTAACGAATGAAATGTAAAAAAGTATTTTAATCTTAAATATATGAACTTGAAGAAAGAAAAAATTTTCATATGAAAGAAATTATTTTTAAAGCGCCAAAAAGCAGAGAAAATTAGCATCATTATTAAATATTTATTAAAAAAAGAGAAGATAATTTAAGTGAAATTCATATAAATCAAATTATAACTTAATTATTTAAATCTATAAAAATTAAACTATTTTTATTTTAGATGTGTTATGTAAATATATATATAAAATAAAAATAGTTTTTTTTAAAATTTTTATAGATTTAAATGATAAAATTATAATTTGATTTATATAAATGTGATTTAAATTATCTTCTCTTTTTTTTAAAATAAATATTTAATAATGATGCTAACTTTCTCTGCTTTTTGGCGCTTTAAAAATACTTAATAATGGGGCAACCTTACCCTGCTTTTTATCACTTTAAAAATACTGAATAATGGTGCAACCTTCCTCGCTTTTAGCTCCTTTCAAAAATACCAAATCATGGTGCAACCTTCCTCCGCTTTTAATTCTTTTCAAAACACTGATTTTTAGTGCAACCTTTTGCTGCTTTTAAGTTCTTTCAAAATCCTATATTTTGGTGCAACGGTCTCTCGTTTTTTGGAGCTAGTGAAAGAACCAATAAATAGTAAAACTGAACACCAATTTCTGTAGCCAGGAAATGAATACCAATGTTTGGCGCAACATAGTTCGAAATTTTTTACAGTGTATTAGATGCAGATACATCTAGTCAGTCTAAAAATACATACTATTTTATAGAGTTACAAGATGAAGATCATTGATTATACATTTTGAAGGCATATTAAAAGTGCAATGACAAATGGTTTGTGCATTTTGAAAGAAGAAAAATATTATTTAAAAAAAAATTGGTTGTTAAAAAAAATTAATACTTCGTTTGCTAATTTTGTTATAATGCATTATATGCTTAAATGATTATAAACACTTAAGAACTTATAATTAATGATTGCGAATAATTTATTACACCTAAAACTTTCTTTTAAAATTCTATACAGAATATCTAGAAACTTTGTTTTAAATTATTTTTAAATGCAGATGTATATCCAAAAGAATTCATAAAAGAATTTCTTAAGTACACTTCTAATGAAGAATCATACTCTTCATAATATTCTTCGCCCTAAAGGTAGAAGGCTAGTATATTATCGTAACGATACTCCAGAGTACGATAAAAGGGGGGTGTTAATGGTTTCGCGAATAATCCCCTCGCGGTTTTATATTAAACGGCAGAAGTGAATCAAGTGTCTTTACACAAATATGATTTTACGGTCTTTGCTCTCGAATGGCCGACACGCGGAAGGTTCGTTTTATTTATAATACAATTCTAAGAAAAATCACTGATTTGAAGGCTATCATTTAAGTTTAGGTAATGCCTTTTTTAAAAATTTTCGATTAAGCTGACTTTAGTACAAATTCTTAATAGTGGATGTACAGTCCATGGTCAAATGATTAGACGCACTATAATATTCTATGTAAAATCTTAATTATCGGGTGATACTTTACAGCTTTGTTGTTTTTACGAGACTGAAACCGGTTTGCACCTGTTTGTTAGTCTATCCATGTGTTAACATTGTAATGCAATACGTTAAAAATAAATACAAATAGGAAGTATATAAAAATTTATCCTGCATAAAAACCCATTACATGTATGTTTAAATATAAAACTATTGCCTATAAACTCGAGCAAAACATGTAATTTTTTTAAAAAAAACTACAGTGCGTCTAATAATTTGTTCTAATTAGTGCAATATACTGATATAATGCTTGATGTAATAAATATTCTATATTTATATAATATATCGTCTAAGTTATTCAATCGTTAAATTTATAGTATATATCATCTAATTTAACCCATTGATACACGAACGTAAACAAGTGCAAAGAGTCGCGTAAAAACAATAAAGCTGTGTAGTATCACCAGATAATTAAGATTTTACATAGAATTTTAGAGTGCGTCTTATAACTTGATCATGGACTGTAGAGTTTCTTTGTTGAATTTAAGCATATTATAGCCGTTTCAGATACATTTTAATTTGGATTAGATGAAGGGACATTTATCCCAGAAAAATTAGTAGAATCATTCAGGAAAAATTGAATTATTAATTAAATATTATAATGAACGTGGAGGCTTTCCAAAATTATAAAATAAAGGCGAAAAAAGTCCCGTATGTGGATCAAGAAAATCATTTTTCTTATCTCATCAATAATTTCTGTAAAGATATGAACTCAACGGTCGGGACTGAGAGGCCGAAGCTCCCTGTCCAATCGCCAATAATTCGAAATTAAAAGTAAGTGAATTGTTCCCAACGGACGGTTAGGAGCATAGGAAGAGATCCATGGTTGGTAAGTTATCAAAAGATAACATAGCCAATCCCCCATAATCAATATTTAATTTGAAAATAATAATAAATAATAATTAGAAAATAAATATTTCTCAGTTTTCAAAAAAAAAAGAAGAAAAAAAACTTCTTTGATATCTTATGACTTTAAGTATCTTTATTAAAAATAATTTTTATTTTCTCTTTTTTTTATTATTATGTAATTTTTTCCATGTTTTCTCTATATTTTGAACTTATTTTATGAGTTTTATTTACTTGCAACTTATGCGCAGTAAATAGAACTTTTCTTAATTTCCTTCGTTTTTCCCTTCTTTGTTTTTGTATCTAGTTATTGTGCTATTTATACAGAATCAAAACTTCTTATATATACACCCTACTTACATTACCTACATTAGTTCATTAATTAAATAATGTTTAATTTCGGAGGAGGTCTTGTTCCCCAAATCCTCTTCAAAACTACGCCACTGATTGAATACATTGTATTGCAACGTATAAGTAAGAAATGAAAGAGCTCTTTCAAACAAAAATAATCTATGCATAAAATATATTACTTTTCTTCTCAGAAGCAATGTTTTTATTTTACCTTTCATCTATTTCTTCAATCACTTTCTCAACTCCTCCACACACAAGAATAACCATAAATGATTCATCGCTTTTGTCATAAAAGAATAGATTTCACTCCCTTGCTTTTTTTTCATTATATTTTTCTTTTTAAACTATACATTTGTTGCTGATATGCACATTACCTCTAGTACTTATACCATTTAAAATACCTGTTTATTTTAAAAATTTATTTATTTGTCCTAGCTTAACTATCCAAACAATATTTCCCACATTGCGGCTCCACCCATATATTTTGAGACCACCCATATTCGTCGGAAAAAAAATATATGCTTATTCAAAGAAAGTTCGTTTCGGTGTTTAATTTCGTGACATAGATGTTCTCTAAATAATGAGAACCATTCATTCAGATTGAATCTTTACGTGAAAATCAGATCATTAAAACACAAGTTAACCGGTTCATGATTGTTTTTCTTCATTTTAAGCAAATGTACATAATTTTGAAAAATAGGGTGGTCACGTGTGTCCATTTAAGAATCCTTTAGACCACCGGTTTGTGTGTCTTGAGAAAGATTTTTTCATATGACTAAGAAATGTATAATATTAATGAATTGTTAAGTATTTTATAATATGGGTTATGTGCTAGCTAATAACTCTAGTAGCTTTGTAAGTGGGAATTAGAATAAACAGTTACAATAGTTCTTTAAAATTCATGCACGTTGCATATAGTGCCTAGCTTTTAAAAGTTTAAAACTTCTTAAAGCTAGGAAATGTATAATGCCTTTTGTGGCATCACACATAAATAACGTGATAAAACTTCATTCAATTTGTTAAATATGTATTATTACTATTTACGATTTTAACTTATTTTTAATTTTATTGAACTTTAATAAATGATTATTCTTCATCGTATTTTATTATATAAAAGGTGGAGGCACAGTCAATCCCCCCCCCCATTTTTGGATTTATGACTGTTGCCTTGTTTTGTCATTTTGATTTAGCTTTGTATTTTTTTTAATACTGATAAAAAATATTGAAGTTACAGAAAAACGATTTTTAAAATATTTCAACTTAATTTGAAAATATTTCTTTTTTTTTTTGTTTTTTTATTTTACTCTTCCACATGACAATAAAGTTCGACCATGTACCTCAATTTTAAGTAAAATTACTACACATCGCCATTATTGACAAGGGCTCTAAAACTATATTTTAAAGGCGAGTTGATGATTGCGGAATAATCCTCATTTTAATTATCATTTAGCTTTATCTTTCAACATTAATTCTGTCATCATTTGCTCTTCTAGGCCAAGTGCAAAAACTATTCTAGCAGTCGATTTAATCACCCGTGTGTGTTTCCTTTATTAGATTATTAAAAACTAAATTTTTTCATGATTATAACCTTGTTGCACGACGCCCGGTGACTGAGTGGTAGCGCTTCGCACTCCCGTGGTTCCGATCCTGGGTTTGATCCTCGGGCCGGGCAATGTTGACTCAGCCTTTCATCCCTTCAGTGGGTCGATAAATGAGCACCAACTTGGGATTTAAACACCGGGGATTCCGAGTCGACTGACCACCTAACCGGAATATCTGCCCCTGCACCCCAGAGCCCAAGGTCAAGAAAACTGAGATGGGCACAGTAGGCCTTGGCCCTCTATGGGCTGTCGCGCCATTGAGTTTAGTTTTTGTAATTTTTAACCCGATCTAAAAGACAAGGGAACTCCTTGTCAAGAAATGGACCAAACTGGAAATCTTGGACGACTTTTTGATAGAACTAGCCCCACCCCCGCATCTGCGTTCATCTGCGTTACAGGGAAATTAAAATCACGAAAACCTCCCTCAGTTAGCCCAACAACAAGAAGATTTTGAACCCATAATCCATCAACTAAAGAAAATATTTTACGTCAGTACCGTATTCGTTGATATTCAAGAACTCAAATCGTATTGACCAGCCATAGTTGGCCATCGAATGTAGGTCATCTAATTGGTAGATGAGCCCTCTATTTTTTATTTATTTTCGTCGTTAAACAGCCGGCCTAAATTTGGGTATACGACTACTAATGTTCAACACTGTAGCCTTGTCAACCCAATCCAAGAGACCGAGGAACTCCTGGAAGAAATTTGCTTCCGTGCAAGACTTTTTGATGAACTAACCAGTATTTTAGTTACATGGCGAGGAAGTCCACGAGAACCTCCCATGGTTAGTCTGACGGCATGGGGAATCTTATCCATGATCCGTCTACCACTGAGGATATTTCACGCAGCACTGTGGTAAGTGCAAGCCAGATGCGGAATTCTTATCAACCAGCCATCTCTAGGATTCGAACTTGTTTCACCTCATTGGAAGGCGAACGCTCTATCCCCTGAGCCATCGAGGCTAGCGCTCTATTTCCCGAAAATTTTACTTATTTGCTTGAAATATCAGGGAGACTTACAAATAATTCCAATTCTGGAGGGCGGTACATACATACCTTTGGCCGAATACCTTAAATATTCGCAATTTTGAAAAATTCGGGGGAAAAAAACTTAGGTAACTTTATTCTTAGGTAAACACCTAAGAATAAAAAGCATCTGAAGTATACTTGAATTATTTTTTTTTATCCATTCCTATTGAGACATGAATACCTCAAGTTTCATGATGTTTAAAAGTAGTTCCTAAAAGTACTTTTGTCTCTTAGTAGATTAAAATAGCCCAAAAACTTTGCAAGGAAATTGGTTTTCTTTTCTTGGGAATTCAATATAATAGAAGAAGGAATCCCAAAATAGACACAAAAATAACTTCAGGTAGAACTGTGTTTAGATAGAGCTCTAAAGTAAAAACATTTTTTATATATATATAAAACTCTGCTCAATCTTCGTCAGGCATGAAGTTCTTTTCTTGGAAAGAATATCATTGATAACTTATCATTTCTTATTTAACTCAAATATGATTTCTTAAAATATATACTCATATCAAAAGGAATGATTCCAGAACTTAGTAAAAAATAGAAAGAATTTTAAAAATCGATAGCTTTAAGTAAAACTGTTTTTAGATGGACCTTTAAAGTCAAAACATATATTTATTTTTTAAAACATCTCATCATGCATGATGCTTGATTATTAGGATGGTTAACGTCTTTCTTTTAGAAAATAAGGTTATTAATAACTTATTATTTTTTTAAAATTAGATACGATTTTCAAAATTCAATACCATACAGGAAGAAAATTACAATAATACGTAGTAGTTCCAAAGAAAGCTGTTTTTATGGAAAGCTTTAAAATAATAACATTGATTTATTCATTTATTTTTATTTTATAATAATAATAATTATTATTATTTTTGAAACAAATCAATCTGATCATGCTTGTTTTCTTCTTGAAAAGAATGTTTTTATTTACTCGTTATTTATTTATTTTACTTTTTTCTCAGATACGATTTCTAAAAGTCTATCTCAAATATAATCAATCAAAAAATCTATCAGGATATGTACTCAAATAAATTGGAATGATTTTTGGAACTCAGCATAAAACAGAAAGAAAATAAATACAGTTATAGATAGATCTTAGACACACTTTGTTATCACGAAGTTTTAAAATAAAAACAATTTTATGAAGCTATCTGATCTCAATATTTGCCACGGACCCTATTTTTCTTTTTACGAAATAGTATGAATTATTTATAATTTTTTATTTGACTTTCTGCCTGGATATAATTTATGCAAATCTTTTTAAATCAAATGTTATTTTTTTAAAATATACTTTGGTTCTCCTTTCTATAGTTTAATTTTCTTTCACTAGAGCTGCAGATTGTAATAATCACTTTTAATCTAAACTTTCATCAATAATAATCTAATAATTCGATAATGGATATTTACTATGTTCTATTATTTCTCAACTACGGTTTCCAAACCTTTAGGAATTCTTGAAAATACTATAATATCGGAATTTAACACTAAACATATCAACACTTAATATATGCCTATTTCTACCATAGCCGTCAAATGACGGGACTTTATGTTTCTTGATTGAATGTGTGAAATATGGATGTTAGGAAGGAAATAAACTTTTAAAAAAATTTATTGTAATTAAACAAAATTGTATATTGAATTTTTTTTATTTATTACAAACACAAAGAATAAGAATTTTTTAATTCATTGCTCAACGCTTCTTTTACATATACAGGGTGTTTCCATTGTACATTTTCCGCAAACATTCTTTCTCGAATTATTATTTTTTCTTATAGTTATTCTTATAATTATAAGAATATATAAGAATTATAATTAACATTATTTCTTCTAAGAACTTGTGCTGTCTTGATTGTTTCGACATTTTTCTGGGTAAAAACTAACTGTTAATTGGAAATGAAGTAAAGCTATCAAAATAAAATATAAGCTACTTACCGAAACATTTAGTTCTTGTCTTTTTTTCTGTCACAAAAATGCCAATGTAAAATTTGAGGTACTAAATTTGAATTCACATTTGTTCTGATTGAACTCACTACGCAACAGTCTTTGCAGAAATGTGCAACTCATCAAATGCAATACGTTGAACACGCATTACGTCGCCATTTCTGATCCGATTTATAAAGCAATAAATTGTTCTCGTCAAATGACCCGTTGTGGTAGAAAGAAATAGGTATTCGACAAGTATTATTCGCAACAAACAAAATACAAAAAAAAAAAAAATAATAATAGAATATTAACTGTATATAATTGTTAGAAAAAGTCATAAATTCAAATGTGCGAGAACGATAAGATGATGAGCACATTGCAAGAGCAAAAGTTCTTAAACGGTCACTTGACCGGTTTTGGTATGTTTAGTGTTAGTTGTTACTACTATATTACACACCTGCAACTACTTATTATCAACTCTTTCTCAAGTTGCTTTCGGAATTTTAAAAGAAGCTCATATGGAGAGAAAAAAGTTGTCAATCAATGAGCTATAGCTTTTTTTAAAGCTAAATATCAAAATTCTTTTTCTTACTATAACATCTAAACATTCCTTTTTTAATGAAGAATATTCATGCATTTTTCTGCAAATCACAGTCTGATTTCTATGAAATGAATAATTCGAGATTTAACATATTAAAAAAAAATAGCAAAGTTTCAAGACTTCTTTTTCAAAAGATTAAAATAAAGAACATTTTAATGGAATTGGTTTCTTTTTACTAGAATTCAACGCAATACAAAATGAAATCCTAGAATTAATAAAAAAAGTTCTTTTTTAAAGAACTGTTGATCAAGCTTTAAAGTGCAAAAGAAAAAAAAAATCAATTTCATGAATTCTGTCTTCCTCATTCTATATATTTTTTTCTAAGACGGAGTGTTTTTAATTATACATAATTTTTTTTATTTAACCTTTTTTTTTGTATTTTTGAAAATCAATCTAAATTGTATAAGATTGGTATAAAATAAAACATTGAATTTAAAAAAAAATCTAGTTTAAATTCTAATTAATAAATAGTTAGTTTGTTTGACAATTCAACTCTATAACTTTTGAAGCAATTTCTGAAAATTAAAGTAATTAGAGCTATAAATAAATAAATAAAACAGCATAATTTCATTAGATAGGAATGTTTATTATATCAATCACTATATTAGTATACTATAATAATTAGACCAAATTATTAGACGCACTATAGTGTTTTAATAATTACATGTTTTGCACGAGTTTATAGGCAATACTTTTATATTTAGAGACACATGTAATGGGTTTTTATTTAGAAGACTTTTTATATATGTCCTATTTGCATTAGTATATAGTTTTTTAACGTATTGCATTTCAATGTTAGTTAATTGTTCAATGTTAGTTAATTGATACACGAACATAAACAAATACAAACCGATTTCAGCCGCGTCAAATCAATAATATTCTATAGTATCACCTGATAGTTAATATCTTACATAGACTCTTACAGTGCGTCTAATAATATGACCAGGGACTGTATTTTGTTGTGACTTTTACATTCTTACAAAATAAATTTAATATTTTGGTGCAATTATTTGCAAAGTATAAGCTATCAAAAAATGCAATATTTTTTTCTTGAAAATTTTACTGTGTTTTACCTACTAAACTTTGTCACCGTCTAAATGTTCACCGCACGGAAGTACTTTGATTTCAATTCCAACTATTTTCAAGTAATGTCTGTAATACTGTCAAAGCTTTTCTTTAATTGAATTTTAATAATAATTTGAAATTGGTTCCCTAGCTATTAAATCACACAGTTTATGCTGCCACATAGGAGAAATACATGTATGGATAATTATTACAACCTTTTGTTGATAGTTTCCCGTTTTGTTTTAACAATCAGGGAAAAAAATGTTTGTCTTCACATTTAGATTTTTAAAAAAAATAAAAACGAGACTGAATTGTAAAGGGACAGGGATTGGTAGTAGACTTTTTCAAAACAGACAGGGATTGGTAGTAGACTTTTTCAAAACAGACAGGGATTGGTAGTAGACTTTTTTTTCTATTCAGCTTACCAGTAGACAGTAAAATCATAACAATTTGTCAGCATACCTAAGTTTTACTGAAAAAAATATTAGTTTTCTCTTTGCAATAAATATAACGACTCGGATAAAAATATATTTTTTCTCTAAAAGTTTTTAATTGGGATTTCCAGTATTTCTGAATACAATAGAAAAATGTATTCTAAAAGAATTCATAATGAAAATGATTTTGTAAAACACTGTTCAGTTAATAAACAATTTTATTTCATAGCAAAAGGATATATATTATAAACCCTGTTTAATAATAGGCCGACGATTTTTAGTAGATCATTTTGTTTTGATGGCCTTTGCAATGCAATATTCTTTGTTCCATCATAGGATATTTTT